>CM042474.1:62659435-63256935 GCA_023621385.1 Quercus gilva | reverse complement strand
ATGTTTGTCTTTTTCAGCCCACTGTTTCAGCCCAATACCTTGCTTTCTTTAGCTCAAAAACCTTGCTCTTTTTAGCCCAAAACCTTCCTCCTTTTAGCCCAAAAGCAGTTCCTCTTTTTAGCCCAATATTTTCTTTTATTCAGCCCCAAAACATTGGTCCTTTCAGCCCACTCACTTAATTTTTCTTTTCAGCCCACTTACTTAATTTTTGTTTTCAACGCCCCACCTTTTCTTTCTCAAATGTGTTGCACCTTTTTTCAGCCCAAAACCTTGCTTTCTTCAGCCCTTTATTTCAGCATTTTTCCTCTTTGTTCTATTTCCATTCTCTTTCATTTGGTTAAATCTTTATTTCCTTCAAATCTACAATAAAATTTAAATAACAATAATGAAGTCTAAAATCAACAAAAATAAATAAAATTAGACTAAAGTTTAAAGTTGAGAAGTGATAAATTATGTCAAATTATGCAAGTCATCACTTCTCTCTCAAAATTTTCTCTGGAAGGTCTCTACATTTCGTGGGTATAAGGGTCTATATATAGTGGTGTGTGTTTGGAATGCGAAGAGTCAGTTTTTTCAAAACAGAGTTAGCTAGCAGCTTGGCCTCGCGACTTGACTGAGTCGCGAGTTCAAGCCGCGAGGTAACTGCATTGCCAGTCTGGACTTTTTGTCCTGTAGTGCAACAGCTGGCATAACGCTTCAACTTTCGCAAGCTTGACACGTGACCATCTTCTGGCAACTTGCCAGTCGCGAGCCACCCGCGAGTTCCTGCGAGTCCCTGCTTCTTTGCACAATGTTGAACATTTCTTCACACTCTCTCACACACTACCCTTACATGATTCCCACCTAAATACAGGGTTACTAAATGCTGAATTACAAGCAAATTTGGCACGTAATAAATCCAACAAAATAGTTGACTAAATTCAAACTTACAAACACGATAAAGATCATGAAACTCCTTGGTCACAAAACCTAATGGCATATAAGCACAGCAGCTTCTTGAAGAGAAAGATGAACTAGGGCAAATTCTGTCTCCGGTCACAATTTGCATGGATAAAACTTTGTTTCACACTCACGCAACCTTTGACGGCCATTAAAATAATCTTTATATATGATTAGGGTTGTGAGAAAAAAAAAAAAACCTAAACATGTATACACGGACTGGTGTGAAATCTTATCTAAAAAATTGATTTTCATAAATATCGATAGATAGGGTATCTATCGAGCAGCTGTTGAGCATTGGGCAAAAGGTGCCATTTAAACCTCAATAGATGCTATCTGTTGAGCTAGATGTCGAGTTTTAAAATCCAGCACTTCTTCACTTGTTTCTTGGACAGATTTGCATGGCTTTAACACTTGGACTTGAAACCTTGTTCCTTGAAGAATTAAACACATCCTAGATCTACCCAATTACAAGTAAAGTACGTTTTGTTAAAGGATTAATCAATTCTAAATGACATATATACCTAACATGATTCACATATGTCCTAACAATCTCCCCCTCTGGCAATTCGTGACAAAACTACAATAAACCAATGAAATATGAGAGAAGTCATAAATCACTCAACTCATACTCACTTGTTGAATACAATAAAATCTATCCTAACACAAACTCTTGAAAAACTTTGCAAGAAGAGAGTTCATGGAAAGGAAGACTTTGAGAACCTGTATTTCTGAAACATTTTAAACAAAACTCATCACGGCGTTTTAGTGTGAAACAGAAATTAAAAGATTGCATACAAGTAATAAGAAGCATGTGCATAAAGAGAGAAAAGAAACAACACATGAAGAGATAGGTGAATGAACATACATCAATATATATATATATATATATATCAAAAGATAAGTACAATATATGTCAAATGGTTACATGACCGGTATACATGAGGTAAAAGTAAAAGAAAGAAAAGAAAATATATGATAATCTCACTACATCCCTCAAAATAAAAACACTCCCCTATCACAAAAAATCCTATGCTAACTCTCCCCCAAAATGCATGACTACTTTCATCCTAAAACTACTCCCCTTTTTGTCATGAATGACAAAGGACAAGTAACTCAAACAGTCATCTCATCGTCATTGGAAGAGCTAGCATCCTCATCCTCAGCATCACCACCATCGCAGTCACCATCATTATCGTCGTCCTTAGATGCCTCTGGAGCAAGAAAGGGAGACTCTATAAAGCCACTAAGGCGAGCCTGTCGTCTGCAATACAACCGACACGGGTGTTCACCTGACACAACTCATCACTGAGAGTGTCAAGGCTAGCATCCATAAGCTGAAGCTGTGCCATGATCGCATTAAAAGTCACACCACCCACAGAAGAAGAAGGAGCGGATGTTGATGGAGCTGAAGAAGTTGGAGGAGTCACCGTCTCGATCTATGGTTGCCTCGGACAAAGTTGGGCCTTGCTCTGTCTAATTGTAGTAGCATCTATGGTACACATGATGAAGAAGTGGTCCTACTCGGGATAGGAGATAGAAAAATGGCAAATGATCCACGTAATAGGCGAAGGAAAAATGAGCTTATTACAGGTCGTCATATCCCTATAGACATCTATAAAGGATAGAATGAAGTGAGAAGGGAAGTCTATAGAAAGATCCTCTAAGAAGGATAACAAAAATCGAGCACGAGGCTTTGTGATAGAGTTATAGTAAGACAAAGGATGGAGAACGAATGTCATCACCATGTTAAGGAATCTCGGACCTTTAGCAAAGGTCAAGCAATGGGTGTTTTAACGATCACCCCAAGAAGAAGGTGTCTCACAGAATAGAGACATGAGTTTGTCTTTAGACACAGTCCTAAGACGATCACAGCCAGGGTAGTCAGGATGCGCTACCCTCGGTACGTGTAGCACCTCGGATATAAGATCCGGAGTGACTACATTGTGCGTACCCCAAACGCGAGTGACAAACTGAGGTACAGAATACTCAAATCCGTGCATGTTGGAGTAAAACTCCTGTATGATCATGGAAGGGAAAGTGACCGGGATGCCATACAGTGACTCCCAACCCCTACAGTAGATGATAGTGGAAAGGTCAGTATTGGAAAAATCCGATAAGATGACTTGGCATTCCGAATGAATGTCGCATCGGGAAAAGTTTGAAAATTCCTTACAGTCTTTAGCATCACGGAACCTGACATATGAAGGAGTAGAATCAGAGGAAGATGCCCTGGAATGAAAAGGGTTCTGGGATGGAGCAGATTTTTGTTTAGGTGCCATAGAGCAGCTAACGAAGGAAAGAGAAAGAGAAAAAGAGACAAACAGAAAAGAACCAAACAGTTCAATATCAGAATAAAGAGAAATGAAGGTATGTATGCTTGAAAAATGCATGAACATGTGACATGAACATTAAAAATATCATGGGCTCGGCCCAATCCAAACCTATTAGCACACATCATTTCAACATATAGAACACACATATAAAATGCATGAAACATTGTTAAAATGCATATGTGATGCAATGCATGAACATATAAGATCATTTAAGCATAACCCAACCCAAAAATTTCACAAAAAACTTCTCAATTTTGAAAAACCCCCAAAATTTTTAAAAAACCCAAAATCCTAGGTCTAATGTGTGAAATGCATGAAGAATGAAGGATTAAGGACCCTTTCTAGAGGAGAAAAGCTTGATCTAGGCTGAAAAGCTTCTGGGTTTGAGGTTTAGAGAGAGAGAGAAATGAGTTTGGGAAGGTGAGGGGACAAGTGCTGTCGAGAGAGATCAGGGAGAAATGAGAGAAAAACGCACTGACCCTATATATAGAGAAATACGCAGCTCGATGGATCGGCAAGAATTGAGAGGTGTCGAGAATAAATATTCGACAGATACAGCTATCGAAGAGCTATCGAGAGGTGTCCACAGCAAAAGAACCTAGATGGATCGAGAAGCTATCGAGCATACAGAAACTTCCTCGATGGATTGAGAAGCTATCAAGCAGCTATCGAGACTAAAACTCAAAAACCTCGATGTATTTGCGATAACAGCTATTGAGAAAAAAAGCTCAAGAGGCTCGATAGATAGCCTAGCTGTCGAGAGGTATCGAGAAGCTGTCAAGATTGCTTAAAAACATTTTTTCAAAAAAGAGAAAAATACAGATATGAATGCAATCAAACATGCTACTCAACCAAAGATCCAAACAACATTTTAAGCTCTCAAAATCATCTCTCAGCAAGAAAAATGTCAAGCATATAGATCCAAAACACACACACACACTAAACAAGTCTACCCAATTTTATATTTCAAAAACAAGTTAAGACAGTTTAGTGAGCATACATTAACACATGTATTCCTTGTGATGGCCAAATCACATTGTACTTGCACATGTATCAAAAGTAGCGAAGAATTTATGTGTTGTGTGTGAAAAACATCGCAAGATTACACAAGTGTCTCATTTGAGATATGAGAAAATCACTTTAACTCACACAAAATCATAACTGCTTGATGGGGACTATCACCTTCGAGGTACATCCTATAACTCCCACATCTCCTAGAAGACACGCTTGCAATCATATATAAAGCATTTTTATTCTTTTTGCTTTTATTTTTCTTTGCATGTTTTCTTTTTAAGCATATCATACATGGGCATATAAGAGAGAGAAAAGAAATACCTAATAATGTTAAGCTTTTGACATTGCACTTTTGCTATGCAGAAGCATACATATGTCATTTCATGATTAGTAGGCAACAGTGGTGAGATGGTTATTTATGCATTTCTCTTAGGATTTTCTAGTCTTAATCTTAAAAAAGAGTGATATGAGTGTTAAGTACAAGAGATTACTTAATCTTTACTCATCACAAACACGAGCCACAAAGCTCACTTACTTAGTTGTGCATAGAGATGCTCATCTAAGCTACAAAAGATACAAAGTTTAGAAAACTTTGTTTCAATGGCCATCCAAGGTAAACAAGTACCAAACTACACAATCTTTTTATGTACATGCTTCTTATTACTTTTATGCAATCCTTTTATTTTTGTTTCACACTAAGATGCCGTGATGAGTTTTGTTTAAAGTGTTTCAGAAATACAGGTTGTCAAAATCTTCCAAACCATGAACTCTCTTCTTGCAATGTTTTTCAAGAGTTTGTGTTAGGATAGATTTTTTTGTATTCAAAAAGTGAGTATGAGTTGAATGATTTATGACTTCTCTCATATGTTCATTTGTTTGTTGTGGTTTTGTCACAGATTGCCAAAAGGGGAGATTGTTACGACATATGTGAATCATGTTAAGAACATATGTCATTTAGAATTGGCTAATCTTTTGACAAAATGCACTTTACTTGTAATTGGGTAAATCTAGGATGTGTTTAATACTTCAAGGAACTAGGTTTCAAGTCCAAGTGTTAAAGCCATGCAAATCTGTCCAAGAATCAAGTGAATAAGTGCTGAATTTTAAAGCTCGACAGCTAGCTCGATAGATAGAATCTATCGAGGATTAAAAGGCAATTTTAGCTCAATGCTCAACAACTGCCCGATAGATAAGCTATCTATCGAGATTTATGAAAATCAATTTTTCAGATCTGATTTCACTCCAATCCGTGTATACTTGTTTAGGTTTTTTTTCTCAAAACCCTAAACATATATAAGGATTATTTTGAGGGCCGTCAAAGGTTACGCAAGTGTAAGACAAAGTTTTGTTCATGCAAATTATGACCGGATACAGAATTTCCACTAGTTCATCTTTCTCTTGAAGAAGCTACTGCGTTTGTATGCCGTTGGGTTTTGTAACCAAGGAGCTTCGTGATCTTCATCTTGTTGATGAACTGAAGAACTTTGCAGCCAACATCTTTTTCAAGTTGGTCAGTAAGTCGCGTACTGGGATCTGTGCATCAATTGGTTAGTCATGTACTAGGAGCCGTGCATTGAAAATAAGAGATTTTCACTACAGAACAAGTCCAATTGGGTAATAGGGTAATGGTTCAACTGTAGGTTGGTATAAGGTACTAGGATTCTTTGTATCCGCTTGTTGTGATAATAGTGAATTCTCAGAAGTTGTGACCTTAAAATCTCCCGGTGGGGTTTTTGCCTTGGTGGTTTTCCCCATTCATTAACAAATCACCTGTGTCAAATTTATTTTCCGCTGCATTTAACTTAGTTGGTGATTTGTTTGTGCTACCATGCTTATTGAATATAATTGAATCTAATTAATTTACTTGGCTAATTAATTGATTAATTTACCAAATGATTCAATACATTCTTGGCCTATCACTTTATATCAAGAGTACGAACCTGAAGGTGAGAATAGAATTCCTCCTTTCAATCCCATTGCATTGCAAGAAGAAGAAGAAGATGATGGCGAAGTAGTAGAACCAGAAAGGCCTTCCAAGATAAGAAGAGTTGCCGGGCCTGATGGCCAGCTGATAGATGAGTTTTGATGGTTAACGGAAGGGGATGAGGAGGATGGCGAGCCTAATTCCCTTAATCCGATACAACAGCCAAAAGAAATTCATGTAGCTGAGGAGTTTGTGATAAAAGCCCCTAAGTACATGAATGATGTCGTTTAGAATATCTAGGAAGAACTTGCTGAGGTCAATCTAGGGTGATAAAGAAGAAGGTGAAAAAACGGTGAAGATCAACAAGAACCTGTTCGACAAAGAGAAAGGAAAGCTAGTAGCTTTGTTGAAAGAATACAAGGATGTTTTTGTCGGAGTTATCAAGAAATGCAGGGTTTGAGTCCAAGCTTGGCAACGCACAAGTTAAAGGTGGATCCTAATGCCAAACCTGTGAAGTAGCCGCCAATTAAATATCATTTGGATGTGGAAGAAAAGATAAAGCTTGAGGTGCAAAAGCTTTTGAAGGTATGATTCATTAAAGAGATTGAATGCCTGAGCTGGTTAGCTAACATAGTTCCAGTAAAGAAGAAATGAATTCCCACTTCCTAATGTTGATATCCTGGTAGATGCAGTGGCTAGATACGAGCATTTCTCTTTTACGGATGGTTATTGTGGGTATAATCAGATTCTTATTGACCTAGCAGATGCTCCAAAAATTGTTTTCAGGACACCTTTTGGAAATTATTTCTATAAGGTGATGCCTTTTGGATTGAAGAATGCAGGTGCAACATACCAAAAAACTATGACTTTGATCTTTGGTGATATGCTTCATAAGCAGGTGGAGGATTACATTGATGATTTTTGTGGTGAAGGCAAAGAATCTTGTTGAACACTTGGTGCATCTAAGACAAGTCTTTGAAAGATGTAGGGAACACAACTTGAAGATGAATCCCTCCAAGTGTGCATTTAGAGTATCTTCGAGGAAGTTCTTAGGATTTCTTGTTCATCATAGGGGGATCGATTTGGACCCCAAAAAGGCTAAAGCAATAACTATTCTCAATTCTTTTACAACTCCAAAGGAGTTGAGAAGCTTTGTGGGAAAGCTTTCTTATTTAAGAAGATTCATTCCAGGCCTAGCTGAGATATTAAAGTCTCTCATGGAGCAAAACAAAGAAAGGAGTAGCCTTTGTATGGTGTGATCAATGCCAAAAGACATTCAAGAAGATTCAAATGATATTGGCGGATGCTCACATCATGGTGGCCCCTGTACCTGGGAAATCCTTGCTATTGTACATAGCTAATACAGAGCAATCCTTGGGAGCATTGTTAGCTTAGGTGTAGGAAGGGGTAGAGAAGCCAGCATACTATATTAGCAGGCTTATGAGGGGACCAGAGTTAAGATACTCAACTGCAAAGAAAGTATGTTTGTCTTTAGCTTTTACTGTGATGAAGTTCAATCGCTACTTTCTAGGACATCGTGTACAGCTGATGACTAAGAGTAATCCCGTGAAGTATCTCTTGACATGTCCTCAGTTATCAGGAAGAATGGCACAATGGGCCTCTTGACATCGTGCCTTGATATCGAATGCATACGGCCAACTGCCATCAAAGGCCAACCAGTAGCTGACCTGCTGGCTAACTTTCCTGGAACAAGTGATTTTTCACCTCTCCTACAAGAAGTTATGGCAACAGAGGAGCAAAAATGGTCAATGTATTTTGATGGGTCATCTATATTTTAAAGGGGAGGGATAGGAGTAGTCTTAAAGTCACCAGGGGAGGAGCATACGTTTGCGTATAAACTACACTTCCCTTGCTCTAACAATGAAGTAGAATATGAAGCCTTGTTGATAGGGTTGAAGGCTGCTAGAAGGTTGGGCATAAAAAGGTTGAAGGTGTTTGTGACTCTGAGTTGGTAATAAAACAAGTTGAGGGAACTTACGGAGTAAAGAATCCTAGCTTGGCTGCTTACAGAGCTATAGTGCAGAGGATTATGGAACACTTTACTTTCATAGAGTAGAAAATGATCAACAGAGGTGAAAATAAGCTTGCTGACTCGTTAGCTACTTTAGCTACTAAGTTTGTATTGAAGAAAGAAAAGATGACACTCCAACTTGAGAAGTAACATGGTTTAGTTCAAGATGAGCTATGTTTCCCTTAAGATTGGCGTGAACCCCTATTAAAAGCAATGACTCAAGGGAAGTATGTTGGGTCAGAATTACCAGCAAATATGAAAGACTTCCTTAGGATCAATGGAGATTTGTTTCTCAGGGGAGTAGAGGGTTTGCTGAAGAAGTGTGTCTCAAGGCAAGAGGGACTAACCATGTTACATTGATTGCACTATGATGTTTGTGGTGTAAATCTCGATGTCAACCTTCATAGAAGATTGCAAAGGCTAGGGGTCTTCCAGCCAGAAATGACCAATGATGCTAAGGAAGAACAACAGAGCTACAAGACTTGTTTTGTTATTCCTCCAGATCAAGCAGAAGTGTTTAATGGCGAGTTGATGGAAGAAGATTGGCAGGAACCATATTTGAGATACCTCTTGCAAGGTATATTACCTGCTGATTGCATACAATGAGAAAAGTTGAAAAAATATGTGACTAGGTTTAAAGTGGTAGACGGGAAATTGTTCAAGAGAAGTTTCCAAGGGAGATGGATGGTATGCATCCCTGCTAAGGAAGTTAATGGCGTTCTTTCAGATCTGCATAAGGGAGAATTAGCAGGACAACCTAGTGGGAGGAAGTTATGGCAAATGGCTTTGCACCAGGGATATTACCAGCCCACAATGCAAAAGAATGCTCAAGACTTTGCAAAGAAATGTCAAGAATGCCAAAGGATGAAATACACACCAGCCTTTAAAGACTTCATCCAACTGTGGCTCCATATCCATTCCACAGCTAGGGGTTGGATTTTATAGTACCTATAAACCCTCCTTCTGAAGGATGTATATGGATACTGGTAACCATTGAGCTATTTACCAAGTGGGTAGAAGCTGTGGCTATGAAGAAGGCAACAAGTACCTCAGTGGCTAATTTCTTGAGGGAGAATATAATATGTCATTTTGGGGTACCTAACAAAATTATTTCTGACAATGGCACATCATTCCTGAATAAGGATGTACGCTATTTAACAGAATGGTACTCCATTTCTCACACGACATTGACACCTTATTATCCCAAAGGAAATGGCTAAGTTGAGACCTCTAACAAAAGTGTGAAAAATGACTAAGGAGAATGGAAAGGGGTGGAAGGAGGAGCTTCCTACAGCTCTATGGACTCATAAAACAGCCAAATCACAAGCTACAGGAGCTTCACCTTTTTCTCTAGTCTATGGCACAAAGGCTTTTATCTGAATAGATCTAGTAAGGCAAGCGGTGAAATTGGCAAAGATTGCAGGTCTACCCAGAGAAGACACTTTGGAAATTATGGAGGAAATGCATGATAATGCTGCCTCTCGTAACCGCCTTTACCAGGCTAATATGAAGGCTAGGCATGAAGGCCAAGTTAAAGAACGAAAGTTTCAAGTGGAAGAACTTGTTTGGAAATATACCCCACAGGTACGAGGAGTTGCTGGAGTTGTCAAGCATAAGTTTTCTCCAAAATGAGAAGGACCATACATAGTAGAGGAAGCACATGCAACAGGACATTATTGGCTAAAGGATCAAGCAGGTATAAAGGCGTATCATGCTTAACAGAAATATCATGCTTAACCTTGTAAAAAATTTTTTTTTTTTTGTGTGGCCATCATGTCAAAATGATTTTGTGTTTTGCAAAACTCATACTATTATAAACAAAGACTTATATACAGTTATTTCATATGATGTTGCTCATAATATGCATGCAAAGTCTAAATAGTCTGACAAAATAAGGCATGGTAAAGTTATAGTACAACCCCAAGGCCTTTCAAGACCACAAAAAATATTACAACTTGAAAATTAGAGAATGTTTGTGAGAAAACAAAAATTTTCAAGAGAGAAGTCTAGATTGCTTAGAGCTCCTAGCTCGCCTTCTAACCTCTCGATCTCTTTCCTCAAAGAGTTACATTCTGCAGTGACACCTTTTAGTTGAGCTTGAAGGGCAGAACTTGCTTCTTGTTGGGATGTTAATTCCACCTAAAGTCTTTTGATTGATTCTTGGAGCTGAGTGATTGAAGTGACATGCATCTGTTAGGCCGATTCAGCTTCCTTTGCTTTGTTGATACACGAGTTTTCCTTAGCTCTTAATTCACGAAATGAGGACAAGGAAGTATGAGTAAAGGGTCCTGCCTTCTTTAAGTCCCACAATGCAGTGACACGACTCTTTAACCAGCCGACATTGACAATTAGGCTCTTAGCCTCACTCATTGTGGAAAGGAAATTGTCAAGGGGGAGAGCTAGACAATCCTTTTTACCCTTTGACTGCATTTGGGATATGATAGACCCAATTTGCTGTAAGGGAAAGCCCTTAAGTGACAAGGCCCACTTGTTGGTATCTCTTATGGTTTTGGGATATTTGGAGAGAAATAGAGAAAAGTTGCTCTCAGATTGGGAGAAACCAATGAGAGCAATGGATCATACTCTGTAAAGCTGCTTTCATCCTCTTATTCCTTGGAAGTAGCTTCTGTTAAATCTTCTTTCTCTTGGGGATTTTCAGCATACACCCAATTTGAATCCCCCCTTTTAGTGTTAGACTCTGTTTTTCGTTAGAAGTCATTTCTTGTACAGAACCTTTAGGGTTGAAGAAGTGACTTTTGCTTTGGGTTGAGCTTGAGGAACAGAGCTTGTAACCTGCCAAAGGTCAAAAATAGAGAAAAGAAGAAAAGTTACTTGAGTCTAGGGATAAAAGAAAATGTTACAAGAAACATTCACTATAGAGAAAAAAGTGTACCTTGGGCTTCTTGATAGAAGGGGTTTTTGCATTCTTTTTTCTCTTACTGCTTGAAGGTTTGGCTTTTGGAAGGGGCTTCAAAGTCAAATCTCCTTGAAAGATAGGTGGGACATCTACTCGTTTAGCACCACTTTCCTCAAAATTCCTAACACGCTGTCTGATGTCAGACCACCATGACTTAAACCTGGGTGAGGGCAGTCCATTTCTGGTGGGGGAAGTAAAGGGGATTTCAGGGCTTGACACTAAAATCTTGATAAGATTTTCCTTCTTAAAGGCTAAAGAGACCACTATAGCAGGCAAAGCTAAAGTAGAGAGGTATCCAAGTATGCCTTAGTCAAAACCAAATTGGCGGGAAAACCTATGGGGATTGTAGGTTTGAGTTTCATACTCATCTTGAAAGCGTGCTTGGAGGTGAGAAGGAAACGCACAAGTAACAAAATAAAGTTCTTCTTCAGACATGGGAGTATCTCTATAACGAGAAACAGAGATGCTTTCTAAGGAAGTGAATAGTGGAAGAAGTCCACCCTCCAACATAAAGTAAGGTCTAGCTGTCCAATCAGTAGGGTCATCTAACACTTTTCTAAAGGAAACTATTTGAAGATACTGCCACTTTGTTCCAACGCCAAGAGCGTGGCTGACCTTGGGGTGATGCCAGACTGGTTTTATGGGAGCTTAACACTCTAAAGATAAGAGCATAATTCCTAAAGTGTTTCCACAACCATATTTGTAGAAAAGCAACGGCTATGAAGGTTTCAACTTGGAATCTACCTCAGAAACATTGCATGTCAAGAGTAAAATGATCTAGGTGAGAATATAAAGTTTCTAGAAAATATGGGGCAAGAGGAAAAGATTGTCCTTTGGCTAGTTTAACAGCTAAAGGGAAATTTCTACCTAGAATCTTTTCATGAGGATATCCCTCAAATAAATGATGAGAAAGTAAAAAGGCAATAAAGGCTTCAAGTTCATAAGTACTAAAGTTACCTTCTCCAACAACAAAGTCAGTGACTTCCTTCAGGGAGTCTCCATTGGCTTCCTCATCCACGCCATTAGCATATTCTATCCAAAAGTATCTGATCCATCCCCAAAAGTTGGCTTTGGAACCTTTGTCTCCGCCAACATTGGTATCTTTTGGTACTTCATCATTAGAGGCTTTTCCTTTCCTTGCTGCTTTCAGAGCTGGCTTCTTTAAACTTTTCTTCACTGCATCCTCAAGGAACTTTATAGCTTTAGACTTATCAGGGGATAAAGAAATGTTGACTACCTCACCATCTCCGACAGGGGAAGTCTCAATATCTTGTAGACATCCTCTAGAGATAAAGAGATTTCTTGATACCCTGTGAAGAATGTGTGAGTAATGAAGTTCCAGTGCTACAGAAGGGAAAGCAAACTCTCACTATCCTTGCTAATCTTTAAATTGGAGAATACAAGAATGGTCTCCACAAGCTTTACTCTTTGCAAGATCTCCATGAAGGGAGGATGAGCCAACACTCTTCGACACTAGCTTCTCCAACCTCTGGAAACCGAAATGTTAGATTTGAAAACTACATCTATGGTAGGGGCAAAATCTCCCCTGCAAGTACGGAGCCTTGGAATGTGTTTTAATTCCTAATCCATAGTCAGAAGATCTTCAGGTTCCCCACATGCTGCATATGGAGGGTCTTCAAAGCAAGGAATTGAGTCCTAATCGAGACTTTTATCAAATAGGTAATCTTCAAAGAAGGGAGGGATGATCCACTGTTCCTCTATGGAAGGATTTTCATCTCCTCCTAAAAGGGGTTTGTTACCTTTTGGGGCAAAAGATTCTGCAAATTTAGCAGAGCCAGATCATAGACCATGTTTTACACCCATGATTTAATCTGTAAGAAGAACTCTAAGTTTCAGGTTAAAGAAGGAGAAGAAGAAGATAAGAGAAAAATGAGAAAAATAAGGAAGGAAATATTTGTTTTTCCTTTTATACTTTGAGAAGTTAGTATGTTTCCCTTCGAAAGAGATTGATTCAAAAAGGGGAGACATCTTTTCAAAATTGACATGTGTCAGCATTGGGAAGAAACTGAATTTCTGACAGAGAATGGCAGTTAATGGTGCTAAAATCAAGAAAACCGCTTTTATAGTCCAAGGGCAATGGTGCAACCCTTCACCAACAGGTATGATTTAATCTGTTGCATTTCATATTTTATTAACTGACATGTTTATCCTTATATGTTGTGTAGGAATTGGTACATGATAAAATAAACATACAATATAACATGAAAGAGAAATAGTAAACATATAATAAATAACTTTCCTTTCTTTCATATATTTTTTGTGTTTAAAGTTTTCTTACAAAATAGAAAAGAGGGATTTACATGATTTGGCCCTTATGGCCTATCACCTCTTTTCTAATTACAAAAGAGAACACAAAATTTATACCCAAAAATAAGAAAGATAAAGTTTTCTTTACAACATGAACCAAAAGATGGCTAAGCAAAACAAACATAATATAATAATAAATAAAAAAACTACAACAACAACAAAAAGAAAAAGAAGTAGCAGTAGGTTCAATGGAGAGCAACTTAAGGAGAGCTCTCCGCATAGGCATCCATGTCATCCCCAGAGTCCTCTTAAGGATAATCCGAAGTCAAATACTCCATTTCCTCTTTATCATCATCATCATCATTTTCTTCCTTCTTCTCTTCACCTTTGTTATCCCTTGTGTCAGAGCCATCAGAAGAGCTGTCAAAAGAATCTGCCTCCTTAGAGTCAGAAAGCCCCGAAGTGCTAGACTTTGATCTTGACTAACCAAGCCTTCACCTTTTTCTATGACGAGCAGGAGCATTCAACAATGCAGCAGTTGCTGCCTCCTCAGCTTCCTCTTCAACCTTCAACCGAAGTTCCTTGGAGTCTGCCTCCTTATCGCTCCAGTTAAAAGGAGCAACCTCCTCGGGAATGAAGACTTGAGGAGGTAAAGGGTGAATGGGAAAAGGGAGAAGAGGGTGGACGGGGCTTGGTGGTGGGGAAGGAGTACGATCACTAAAAGCACTCTCAAAAGAGCTTGAGAAGTGTTGTGGGGAGTTAGAACCATCAGAAGAGGAGTTTGACATTTTTCGTGGAGGTTAAGTTTTTTTTGGGAGAAAAATCAGAAAGATTCAAAAAGAATGAAGGTTGAAGAAGAAACATTCCCTATTTAAATCTTCAACTACAGTTAAGTGAAAAAACATGACATTTATGAGGAGTAATTTCTGTCTGCCAAAACACAAGAAATGAAGAGGCGGCAAAATGGCTAGGAGCACCCTTTTAAGCCACATGTCTGTTTCGAACGTCGCAAGACATGATTACTAGAGTGTTAATTCCTGAACCAATGTGATTGTGACTGTCAGGAGGCTAATGTACATAACACCACTAAGGCATGAGAGAATGCGTAAGTGGTTAAATCTGGACTCTATATGCAGAGTGGCTGTGAGCAAAGGGAGAGGAAGCGTTAGCTAAGGGATCTTGTCTTGGTCCGTGCTAAAAGTGTGATTGCCTTGGGAAGGAAGTAAGATTTACACCTGATATGGTACTCAAGCACTCACAAAAAGGGAGATAGTGACTTTCTAAGGTTAGAAGCAATGAGGACACCCCTTATTGGTTGAATGCACAACGAATCACCTTAGGAACACGTGTACCAATCACAGTACTCCTGATGTCCCTCTCAATGTCCAAGACTTGTCTCCCAAGCAGTGGCAAAGCTACCTACCTACAGGTCCCAGTGTCATGTTGGCTCAGTTCTTATCCTTTAGTCAGTAGATAATATCACAGCTATGAAAGATCCAAAGGAGAGAATATGATAACTTGACACCTGTCCTTGCATTTAGCCATGTTCCTTACAGTATAAAAGGAACATGTAGTTGTGCTATTAGGGTAAACTGATCTCCTTCCCATACGTAATACAAGATGAGCAGAGCAAGAATGTTGTGTTCTTGCTCAAATCATGGTTTTTTTATCCCTTCTCTAGGGTTTTCCACATACATCCTATGTTGTTTCATTAATCAACTTCTTATTCTTATTTAAATGTGCGTCTTTTTCATGTCCTACCACCACTTTCTCTATTTCTTGTTTAAGTGTCATGTCAAAACTTGTATCGTTTTAAGCTTTCTCATGTAAATGTAATGTTAGATAACTTATTTCACTTACATAAATAAGCTGAAATCTAACTTACATGTACAGGGTTTGATTATCAAGCAATTGAGTGTACACAAATCGCATTTGAATACGTACAATCATACAAATGAAATAAGTATTCATTGAACATTAGTCTTGTGTGTTGTGTGTGTGAATCAAGTATGAACTAGTCCATAGTCTAGTATGAAGCTTCAATGATCAATTCAATTAAGTCATACATAACTAGCACGAAGTCAAGTGACCTATCTCACTAGTTGAAATGAACATATATGACCACCCACCAAAGTGTTTACATTTGATTGAAAGCTTTTCATTTGGCTTCCATTTTTCATACTTTTTGATCAACACAACTCAATTTTTGAGTAGCAGTGCCATGAAATATTTTATATTTCTTTGATGAATAAGCCTTTGGCTTTGGCACCATACATTTTGAATACAATTCACTCCACCTTTTCCTAGTCAAACTAATTTTCAAAGCAAGGTTTTTTATTTTTTTTCAACTCTTTCACCTTTAAGAGATTGACGTTTGTAGAGTTTTTGACATAAAAATAAATGTGAGGAGATATATAGGAACAAGTCTACGCATGTATCAAGATCAAACAAGACTACTGACTAATCATTCATGACAAGCTTAAAGATCTATTTACAACAATTAAAAGTAGATTTCTAGATTTTGTTCACAGTTAAAAAATGTGCAAGCTAAGTTTGTAAATGCATTATGCCATTAATACGGAGGTACTAGGCCAAACTCACATGTGATATGTGCTCAAGCAAACGTGATCAAAATTTTTGAATTTTTTTTCCGCCTATTATGTATTTTTTGGATTTTTACACATACAATACAAAAACATAAAAGTAAGATCAAATAACAAAAAAAAAATGCATATAAGTAGATGCAAGTTGCACAAATGCATGACCCTCCAAGCCTATATCGATCCATTAGTGAATAAGTTGAAGTACACGAATAATAAAAGACCCTCCAAGCCTAGTCTACCCAATGTACTTGAGCCCTCCAAACTTCTGCTACCAATGGACTTCTTGGAGTCTTGTCTTCATTAGTTTTTTGGATCCCACAATACTGCCCAATTGCATCTGCCTAGCCTCACTGGCTTCTTTTGGCAAATCCCAAATGCTTCCCAAGCTCCAAAACACTTTCTACACTCTGAATATGTGTGGGTTGTGTTTGTGTACAAATCTCCTCTCAAGGTATAATAATGGGAAAGGGAAGGAGAAGAGACTATAATAATTTCTCACTACATGATGAGTAGCTCTCTCTAAACAATGGTGAGTGTGTTGTAGGAACCCTCTTTAGGGTTTTCAATCAATAGTCTATTCTTTCTTTTGTGGGTAATAAGGGCATATATAGTATGGGTGAAGGATAAGAAAGTCACACTTAAAATCCTCCCGGTAGAAAGTTTCGCAGGTACCTCACGAGATGGCATTTGTCGCAAAGGACTCATGAAATGCAACCTGGCACTTGACTCTTCAGCTTCTAGTATGTGCTTTTTACATGACCTTTTTGCGGGAACCTTTACTCGCGAACTTCTTGCGAGCTAGTCGCGAAACTGCACTAATCTTCATTGCATGCTTGATTCTTCACCAATTTAATACTAAGCCTAATACAGTAAAATCCCACAAAATACAAGGAAATAAATTAATGCAATTACAACACTTTTTGCCATGAAGCCAACATAAAACATAGTTATAAATCATAACTTTACACAAACTATTTTACAAAAAAATTTACAAACTGCTAATGTGGTGAGCGATTATTAGTAAATGAAAAAAGTGATATTAATGATGAGTCTAGACAAAAACCAAAAAGAGGTTGGTCATATCAGCATTTTGTAAAAATGTTGTAAAATAGTTTTTGACCGTAGCAGTACTCATTCAAATTTAAGTTGACATTTATATTAGGAAAATGACTAATGAGATGGAATTAAACTCTTAAATTCATATATAAGTTCACATTTCTCATAGGAAAGCTTTTAATGAGTGATTGAATCTTTACTCAAATAAGTTATTTTTTTTTTTTTTGGAAAGCTCTAGATGGTTCGCAGCCAGAGATTCTGCTATTTAAATTTGAAATGAATAAATATAATATATATATATATATATATATTTACATTTTATGATCTCATACAAATAAGAGTGAAAAATTTACGTTTAAGAATTTATATTTGCTTTATGATCTCATACGAATATGAGTGAAAAATTTACATTTAAGAATTTATATTTGCTTAAGTTCTAAAAAATGAAATTCGTATGAGTGAAAATGTAAGTTCACTAATTATATTTTTCACTCATATGAATAGTCGTAAGTTCACTCATTATAGTGAAAAAGTATTTTTCAATCACTCATTATAGTTGTAAGTTCACTATAAGTCATTTCAAAGGGTATAATTCATATTCTTTTTGCATTTCTACATGTATTACTTGTCTAATTGCACACACTAAGGGCATGTTTGGTAAACTGTAATAGACGCTGCAATGTAATAGTTATTCTTAGAGTTTAGTTATTCTTTAGGTCACATTTGGTAGACTGTAATAGACACTGTAATGTAATAATTATTCCTATAGCTTAGTTATTCAATTGTTTGGTTATGTTTTTATTATAGGGAATAGTCATTCCTTATGAATAGTTATTCTTTAAAATGAGGAATAGCTATTCATCTCTAAAAGGGTTGTGTAAAGTTGTAATTTACAACTATGTTTTGTTGGCTTTTATTCCGTGCCAAATTTGATTGTAATTGTGTTCAATCGTTTAAACCCTGTATTTGTTGTGGGATTTGTTGTAAGGGTTGTGTGATAGAGAGAGTGTTTGAAGACTCCAGCATTTGAAGAACTGAAGGATTCTCGCGGGTATCTCGCGACCTAGCATCCCGCGAAGTGAGCCATGTGCCAGGCACATGTTGGAATGCGAAGAGTCAGGCCAGGTGGAGACAGTTGTGTCTCGCGAGTATCTCGCGGGTAAGGCCTTCCCGCGAGACACCCGCGAGACTAGCTGTTCTGCCAGCCTGTACTTTTTGAGTCACACCTTTTGCACCTCTCCTATATATACCATCATTACCCACAATTGTTGAGGAATGCTTCAGAGAGAAAACCCTAGCCAAACACATTGGTAATTAGAGATTGTCTTCCCCACCTTTCTCTATACATTTGCTTGTGGTATTTCCTCAACTCTTCCCTCTCCATTATCCATATCTTAGAGAGGTTGATAGTCCAAACACTTACCACACCTTGTGAGTGCTGTGTGACGTTTTGGTGCTGCTGGGAAGCATTGGAAGAAGCCTTGAATGGCAGATGCAACATGGAGCTTGTTGCGGGATCCGGATAACTAGGACAAGACACGGTTCCGAGAAGCCTTGTTGGAGTAGGAGCTTGGAGGGCTTAGGTACAGCGGGTAGACTAGGCTTGGAGGGTCTTTTGCTAACCCATGTATCCCAACTGATTGTCTAGTGGATCGATTTCCGCTTGGAGGGCGGCGGAGAGGTTTTTCGCCGAGTTCTTCGGTTTCCTCTTCGAGAACACGTCTCGGTGTTTTCTGTGTTTGCATCCTTCTTCCCTACTCTTGTTTAATTCCATTATACTGCTGTGTTGCTTAGTTTATGGATTAGAGTAGCTTACTTGTTCATCCGCTCGCTTTTACACTATTCCGCACTTTGTATTAAAGTTGTGTAAAATCTATTGAGCCGTAATTTTAATTTGGGGGTCTAAACAGCTCTTGTGTTTTTCAACACATTTTCGAGCTTTCAATTGGTATCAGAGCGGGTACACTTGCTGAGGTTTAATTACCTAAGTGTGATCCTTGACCCTTGTTGAGATGGACCGGTCTCAATCGCTCAATGTTCCACCATTTTTTGATGGAAATAATTATGCATTCTGGAAAGTTAGGATGAGAGCATTTTTATGCTCTATTGATGATACCGTTTGGGATGCGGTTGAGATAGGTTGGACTAAGCCGGAGGCTCCTAAGTCCACTTGGGATAAGGCTGCTCTAGCAGCGGCCAATGCTAATAGTAAGGCCTTAAATGCTATTTTTTGTGGTGTGTCTCCTGATGAATTCCACAGGATTTCTCATATGACGGTAGCCAAGGAAGCTTGGGAGATTTTGGAGACTACCTATGAGGGTACAAAGAAAGTTAAGGACACGAAGCTTTAGATGCTTACCACCAAATTTGAAGAACTCAAGATGGGTGATGATGAACCATTTGATTCATTCTATGGGAAGCTAAATGAAATTGTCATTGCTAAACTCAATCTTGGGGAGAAGATTGAAGACACCAAGGTGGTGAGAAAAATTTTGAGGTCCCTACCTGAAAGTTTTAGAGCAAAGGTTACAGCCATAGAAGAAAGCAAAGACTTGGATGAGATTAAGATTCAAGAGTTGATTGGGTCTCTCCAAACGTATGAGCTGGGGCTGCCTTCCCATAAGACGAGCAAATCACTTGCTCTTAAAACCATCACAGAAAGAATAAATGATTCCTCCGAAGAAGATGGAATGGAGAAGGAAGTAGCATATCTTGCAAAGAACTTCCGCAAGTTTCTGAAAATGAGGAACAGTGGAAAACCGTTCAACAGAGGAAAGTTCTCTCCATCAAGAGGTGACAAGAAAGAGTTTAAAGGAAAAGAAGGGAAGGACTATCAACCTTCTTCAGACATTGTGTGCTATGAGTGCAATGGCCATGGACATTTGAAGAAGGAGTGTCCGAATTTTTTGAGGGGAAAAGGGAAAGCTTATGCTACAACGCTCAGTGATTCCGACTCTTCTGATACTGACTCGGAAGAGAGCTGTGACGGTGAGGGAAACTACTCCGCATTCATGACAATTGATCATGTAGACTCCTCGGATGACTTGGATGCACTTGTGAAGGAACTTGGTGAGCATTCTGATTTAGAGTCCGTTGGAATTGTTGAAGAATCAGATGAAGAAAAGGATGAGAGTGCAGCTAACCTTCAAGAAAACTACTCATTACTCCTTGAGAAGTCGGGAGAATATGCAAGGGTAGCCAAGGCGGCCGTCAGAAAAATGAAGAAGGCTGAGGAAGATTACCGGAGCCTCATGGTCAGACATAGGGAGGCAAAATGCGAGATAGAAAAGATGAATGGTGAGCTGTCAGAAGCTTACTTAAAAATCAGATTTCTTGAACAAGAGGTGGTTCAAGCACAAGCCAAGATAGATAGGGTCTCCTCCAGAAAGTTGAATGATGTTATCTCATCCCAAAAACGATTCTCAGACAAGTCCGGATTGGGATATACCGGAGTGAGTAGCTTATCAGTCAAAGCTACCAAAGAAGTAAAATTTGTAAAGGCCGTAGAGCAAATTGTAGAGGAGGCCGTTCCTGAGAATGTTAAAGTTGAAAAGAAGAATGTAATTGAGCAACGGAGGGTGAACAAGCCCCGAAATCAATCTGTAGGAAGACATGAAAACAGAGCAAGATCTCGTTCAAGACCTCAACGGGGTCCTAGAACAGATTATGTGTGTCACTATTGCGGACTGCGAGGACATACCAAACCAAACTGCCAAAAGCTGAGAGCAGACAACAATGCAAGCGCGCCGCGGTCACGAGGAAGAAGGAATGACAATAGAGCTTGGGGTGGTGAGAACTCAAGAAGTCAAAATCGTGATCCCGAAGTGACAGACGTGATGAAGATGATTGGTGCCTTCACCACTTGCCTGGAGAGTTTTTCAAGGAGGTTTGAAAGTCCCAACTCTCGTACCCAATCCGTCAAGGATATCACCCCAAACGCACGTGACGTGTGGGTGAAAAGGGGTACTCATGCATAAACATGATAATATGTCCATGCATCAATTCTTTCCATGTGTAGGGACATTTGTTGTTGCATCCTTTCATGCATTGTTTTATTTTGAATTTTCCTGTTTTGGTTTAAACCTGTTTTTGTTGATCTTACTTCTCGTGTTTTGTTTTGGGTGTGTTTCAAAAAATTCAAAAACCCATAAAAATTGAAAAATCTCAAAAATTTGATCACTTGTTGTGTGCATATTTCATGTGAGTTTGGCCTAGTACCTTCGTACTTATGGCATAGTGCATTTACGATCTTCGCTTGTTCGTATGCACTCTTTTCTGTGTGGAAGAAACCCTGAAAACTATGTGTGACTGTTGTAAATAGATCTTCACACCTGTCATGAATGATTGGTCAATAGTCTTGTTGGTCTTGATACTTGCATAGACTTGTGTATATATCTCTTCCCACTTTATTTTTATGTTTTTGCAAAAAGAGCTCACCAATTGTAAATCTCCAAATGAAAAGAGATATTGAGCTGCAAAAGCCTGTCGCACACACTAGTATTTGACTAGGAAAAAGGGAAAGCGACTCCTTTTAAAGTAAATGTTATGGTGCTCAAAAAGCCAAAGGCTTCTCATCAATGTTGAAATATCATAAATTTCAAGCACCTTCCTCAAAAATGAGATGTTTTGTCCAATCAAAATGAAAATGGACCAATTGTTATGAGTTATAAGAAGCCAAATGAAAAGCTTCTTTGTTATGTTTTCAATGTGTGGGAGGTCATATATACTCATTTCTATAATGGAGATAGTCCACATGATTTCGTATCAGTTGTGTATGACTCGCGTGAATTGATCATTGAAGCTTCGCTCTGGTCTAAGGACTATTTCACATTTGATACTCACACACAACACACAAGTTGTTGATTCAATCAATGCCTATCTCATTTGTGTGATTGTATATGTCCAAATGTGATGTGATTGCCCATGAACTTGTTGATCAAATCCAAAAAGATTTTTGTGAGTTTTATTAGTTTTTGAAAGTGATTTTATACTCTCTTGTGTTTCTTTTTGGTCAAAATGCTTTTTGTGTGTTTTTCTTCAAAAATCTGGTTCAGAGGTTATTTCGCGAGAAGCTCGCGACTAAGCTGCTTCCCGCGAAAAAGTTTTGAGGGAAATAATTTTTCATCCTGTCATATAGAGACTTTCGCGACTGTCTCGCGACTGTCTCGCGACCAACAGCTTCTCGCGAAATGCTGTTTGGCAAAAACTGGAATTTTCTCAAATTCAGACAGAGAATATCGCGACTGTCTCGCGACTGTTTCGCGACTTAGCGCTTCTCGCGAAAATTTTGTGCTTCAGTGGCACCTTTCGCGATTGTCTCGCGACTGTCTCGCGGCTCCCTATCCCGCGAAAAACGCGTGTTTTCAGTTTTATAGGGCTGATGTGACAGTTTTTCAAAACATATCAAACTTCCCTCCTTACACTTCTTCGAAACTCTCTCAACCCAAAAACACTATTCCATCAAATCCCTCTCCAAATCAAGATTTTTTCTACATTTTCTTCTTCAAGGTATGTTGATTAATCACTTCTTTTTAAGTTTTTACTTAGATTTTGCAGTTTTTGTGGTTAGGGTTGTCATAATTGGGGATTTTCGAAATGTTGGGTTGCTTTTCAAAATTGGGGGTTGTTCTTGCCAAATTTTTTATTGGGTTTTGTTGCATTTAATCTTGTTGCATCTATGTTGGCCCCTTGTGGCATTTTATCATGTATTTAGGCAAGATTTTACCATGTTCATGCATTGTTCATACTCAAAGTGTTGTCACGCACATTAGGTGTTTGTTTTAATGTCTAAATGATAATGTTGTGCCTAATTGGTCTCAAGTGAGTCCCAATTTCAATGTATTCATGAGTCTTACCATGGTTTGATCTTGAATTGATTGTTGCTCTTGTGAAGATTGCATTTTGAATATGTTACATTTACTTGGCTCACAACTAAACACCTAGGCACACCCTCATGCATCCCTTGTTGCACACACTTGCATACACACAAACACACACTCTTGCACAGTTATTTAAATTCATGCATAGGGTCTTGTTTCCATGCATTCTTATTTTTGATTTAGTGCTGTATATGTTGTAGCATGTTTGTGTGAATTGGTCATGCTCTGTTTTTTTTTAACATACTCTGTTTTGGGATTATTTCAATAGGTGCAACCTAACTTGAATCTAATCAAGTCATTGCTCTTATAATTTGTGCACTTGTGCTATGTGTGTTGTGTCCACTTGTGCAGATGTCTCCCACCAAGCATGCTGCCTCAAAGAAGAAGGGTCCTAAGCGTGCTCGTACTGAATCCGATCACTTCAAATCCGCGGAAGCAGATATGAAGTACAATGATTGCTACAAGAAAGCAACCATTATCATGGAAAGGGTGGTCCAATTGGAGGAACTTGAGCATACATGCATTCCAGATGCATTCAAAGAAAGAACTTGGACAAAATTGTTGAACCCAATTGGAACCGTGTACTCAGAAATAATCAGAGAGTTCTTCTCCAATGCTGCTGTAGAAGATGACAAGATAGTCTGCTAGGTGAGGCACAAAGAATTTGAGATCACAAAGGATAGCATTCAAGACTTCTTGGAGATTCGTCCTCCCTCACAACCGATGACAGTTCAGTATGATGAGAGATTGGGGCATATCACGGAGATGATATCAGCTCTTGGTGGAGTTCCAAAGAAATCATCAATGGATACTCTCAAGTTCTCTCCAGAAATGAGAACTCTCAGCTATGTCATGATCCATAACCTGTATCCGGTCACCAACCTCACCACTCTCTCGGCTCCAAGGACGAGGTTTCTCTACGACCTCTTTACTCACAAGGAAATTGATATCTGCAGCCACATCTTCCACATTCTGAAGAAGAGCATCACGAAGCAAAATTCCAGAACCATAATGCCCTTTCCTTCATTGATCATGGGGCTCATTGCCAAGACAAAGCTGAAATTCCCTAGTGGCCTCACTGTTGTTCAGAGGGATTACCCCATTGGTGCAAACACTCTAACTCGGAGCACAGCACACATTAAAGGCCCCAAGACTGGTGCTCATCTCATTCCACCACCTCGGGTCGTGCCTCAGGATGCACCAGATGAGGGTGGGGATACAGAGGAGGAGATTGACAGGTTTACTTCTGCTCCAGAGACTGCACATCCAGAGACTGCACAGCCATCATCTTCAACACAAACACCAGGTCTCAGCAAGCTTGATCAGATCCTAGCTAAGATGGATCACATGTCCACAGTGCTTGACACTCATGTACAGCACACAGCGGATCAGTTTGCATACCTCCAGGAGCAGATCACCACATTGTCAGCCCAGATTCAGAGCCTATCTCCTTCACATGTATCAGACTCCGACTCCGATCAGATCTAGTCCTTTGGCCATTCTGGTCAAAAAGGGGGAGAAAATTTTGAGGGGGAGCTGCTGAACAAGAGCTTGCACAGCCTTAGGGGGAGCATAGCCTAGACACATAGCTATAGTTGATATTGGTTATTGGCGGGTTTTATACAGCTCTTTTTAGTTTTTTTTCTGGTTTATGGTTTATAGTTAATGTCTTACTGTTTTCTGGTTTATAGTTCTGACACTTATGCTTTAACTTCAGTATTAATTTCAGTATATTCAGTATATTTTCAGAACTGTGTGTTTATTTTCTATGCTTTGTGGCATATATGCTATGTGGCACTTTTTTATATGTACCCATGTTGCTTATGTAAGCTTTAAAGGTTTGTTTCATGCATTGTTTTGTAGGTCTTTGTGGTTTGTGCCATGCATTTGCAATATCTTGCCTATGCAACCTTCATGCATGTTTACTTGTTGTTCAATGTCATGCATTCTACTTCAAGTACATCACTCTTATGCCCATGTAGGATTGTTCCTAGATGCATATACGTTCTATGCATTGGTTGAGTGATGAACACTCTTGTGCCCTAGTAGGATTGTTCCTAGATGCATACACGTTCTATGCATTGGTTGAGTGATGAACACTCGTGTGCCCTAGTAGGATTGTTCCTAGATGCAAATACTTCGTGTATTTCGCATTGGTTGAGTGTTGGAGTTGCAAGTGACTCTCTTCAATTGAGCGTATCTTCTTGCAAATCCGGATGTTCGTTCCATGTGTGAATGAGCATAGTAATTGCTTCTGTATAGTGATTACTTGTTTGATCTTGCCATGATCTAGTGTTTCTATTTCGTTTTGCTCGATCATGCTATTATTGCTCCATATGTTTTTCAAGTTTTCTGCATACAATGATGTTATTGTGTTGTTGTGTTTCAGGAGTTACTTGTTCATATGTTTCAAGAGCTTATCAGAATCTAGAATTAGGTGTGAGTGAGTTTTGCCTTTGTTCCCAAACTCACGGTTAAGTCTAGAGTCTGTTTTAGGGTTTTGTCACGGAATAGCCAAAGGGGGAGATTGTAAAGTTGTAATTTACAACTATGTTTTGTTGGCTTTTATTCCGTGCCAAATTTGATTGTAATTGTGTTCAATCGTTTAAACCCTGTATTTGTTGTGGGATTTGTTGTAAGGGTTGTGTGATAGAGAGAGTGTTTGAAGACTCCAGCATTTGAAGAACTGAAGGATTCTCGCGGGTATCTCGCGACCTAGCATCCCGCGAAGTGAGCCATGTGCCAGGCACATGTTGGAATGCGAAGAGTCAGGCCAGGTGGAGACAGTTGTGTCTCGCGAGTATCTCGCGGGTAAGGCCTTCCCGCGAGACACCCGCGAGACTAGCTGTTCTGCCAGCCTGTACTTTTTGAGTCACACCTTTTGCACCTCTCCTATATATACCATCATTACCCACAATTGTTGAGGAATGCTTCAGAGAGAAAACCCTAGCCAAACACATTGGTAATTAGAGATTGTCTTCCCCACCTTTCTCTATACATTTGCTTGTGGTATTTCCTCAACTCTTCCCTCTCCATTATCCATATCTTAGAGAGGTTGATAGCCCAAACACTTACCACACCTTGTGAGTGCTGTGTGACGTTTTGGTGCTGCTGGGAAGCATTGGAAGAAGCCTTGAATGGCAGATGCAACATGGAGCTTGTTGCAGGATCCGGATAACTAGGACAAGACACGGTTCCGAGAAGCCTTGTTGGAGTAGGAGCTTGGAGGGCTTAGGTACAGCGGGTAGACTAGGCTTGGAGGGTCTTTTGCTAACCCATGTATCCCAACTGATTGTCTAGTGGATCGATTTCCGCTTGGAGGGCGGCGGAGAGGTTTTTCGCCGAGTTCTTCGGTTTCCTCTTCGAGAACACGTCTCGGTGTTTTCTGTGTTTGCATCCTTCTTCCCTACTCTTGTTTAATTCCATTATACTGCTGTGTTGCTTAGTTTATGGATTAGAGTAGCTTACTTGTTCATCCGCTCGCTTTTACACTATTCCGCACTTTGTATTAAAGTTGTGTAAAATCTATTGAGCCGTAATTTTAATTTGGGGGTCTAAACAGCTCTTGTGTTTTTCAACACATTTTCGAGCTTTCAGGTTGTAATAGCTATTCCTTAGTAGATGTAATAATTTCTAACATTAATATATTTCCAAATAAATAAACTTTCCATCTCCACCTAACAATTATAGAAATAAAAAATCACAAAAAAATAACTCATCTCTCTAAAATTTAAAATATATTATTTTATAGGAAATATAACTGTATGAATGAGATATTTCTTAAAATAGATCATAAGTTTTATTCTAATGTTACAACTCAGAACCAAACTAATGAATATATTTAGTTATTCGATTACAACATATTTTATTCCTGATAATAAAGATTACCACTCTTGCTACAATTCACATTTAGTGTACCAAACGTACCCTTAGTTTGGTTATGTTTTTATTATAATATGTTTTTATTACAAGGAATAATCATTCCTTATAAATAGATATTCTTCAAAATGAGAAATAATTATTCCTCTTTAAAAGGTTGTATTAGCTATTCTTTAGTAAGTGCAATAATTTCAAAATTTAATATATTTCCAAATAATAAAACTTTCCATATACATCTAACAATTGTAAAAATAAACAATCATAAAAAATAACATATATCTCTCTTAAATTTAAAAAATAACAATTTTTAAGGAAATATAATTTTATGAGTAAGATATTTCTTAAAATAAATGTTAAATTTCATTCTAATGCTATAACTCACAACCAAACTAATGAATAGATTTAGTTATTACATTACAACACACTTTATTACTAGAAATAAATATTACAATTTCTATCGTAATCCTTATTTAAGAAAAGATATATAAATTTAAGAAGAGATATTCAATTTCTATCGTAATCTTTATGATCCTCTGTTCAAGAAGAGATATATAAATTTACATTTTATGATCTCATACGAATATGAGTGAATATTTACGTTTAAGAATTTATATTCACTTTATGATCCCATACGAATATGAGTGAAAAATTTACATTTAAGAATTTATATTTGCTTAAGTTCTAAAAAATGAAATTCGTATGAGTGAAACTGTAAGTTCACTCATTATATTTTTCAGTCATACGAATAGTCGTAAGTTCACTCATTATAGTGAAAAAGTATTTTTCAATCACTCATTATAGTTGTAAGTTCACTATACGTCATTTCAAAGGGTATAATTCATATTCTTTTTGCATTTCTATATGTATTACTTGTCTAATTACACACACTAAGGGCATGTTTGGTAGACTGTAATAGATACTATAATTTAATTGTTATTCCTAGAGTTTAGTTATTCTTTAGGTTACGTTTGGTAGACTGCAATAGGCACTGTAATGTAATAGTTATTCCTATAGTTTAGTTATTCAATAGTTTGATTATGTTTTTATTATAGGGAATAGTCATTCCTTATGAATAGCTATTCTTTAAAATGAGGAATAACTATTCATCTCTAAAAGGGTTGTAATAGGTATTCCTTAGTAAATGTAATAATTTCTAACATTAATATATTTCCAAATAAATAAACTTTCTATCTCCACCTAACAATTATGGAAATAAAAAATCACAAAAAAATAACTCATCTCTCTAAAATTTAAAATATATTATTTTGTAGGAAATATAATTGTATGAATGAGATATTTTTTAAAATAGATCATAAGTTTTATTCTAATGTTACAACTCACAATCAAACTAATGAATATGTTTAGTTATTCGATTAGAACACACTTTATTCCTGGTAATAAAGATTACCACTCTTGTTGCAGTCCACATTTAGTATCCCAAACGTACCCTTAGTTTGGTTATGTTTTTATTACAAGAAATAATCATTCCTTATAAATAGATATTCTTCAAAATAAGAAATAATTATTCATCTTTAAAATGTATTATTAGCTATTACTTAGTAAATGCAATAATTTAAAAACTTAATATATTTCCAAATAAATAAACTTTTCAGATACATCTAACAATTATAAAAATAAACAATCATAAAAAAATAACATATATCTCTCTTAAATTTAAAAATAACAAATTTTAATGAAATATAATTTTATGAGTATGATATTTCCTAAAATAAATGTTAAATTTCATTCTAATGCTATAACTCACAACCAAACTAATGAATAGATTTAGTTATTACATTACAACACACTTTATTACTAGTAATAGATATTACAATTTCTATCGTAATCCTTATTCAAGAAAAGATATATAAATTTAAGAAGAGATATACAATTTCTATCATAATCCTCATGATGCTCTGTTCAAGAAGAGATATATAAATTTACATTTTATGATCTCATACGAATATGAGTGAAAATTTACGTTTAAGAATTTATATTTGCTTTATGATCTCATACGAATATGAGTGAAAATTTTACATTTAAGAATTTATATTTGCTTAAGTTCTAAAAAATGAAATTCGTATGAGTGAAAATGTAAGTTCACTCATTATATTTTTCAGTCATACGAATAGTCGTAAGTTCACTCATTATAGTGAAAAAGTATTTTTCAATCACTCATTATAGTTGTAAGTTCACTATAAGTCATTTCAAAGGGTATAATTCATATTCTTTTTGCATTTCTACATGTATTACTTGTCTAATTACACACACTAAGGGCACGTTTGGTAGACTATAGTAGATGCTATAATGTAATAGTTATTCTTAGGGTTTAGTTATTCTTTAGGTCACGTTTGGTAGACTGTAATAGGCACTGTAATGTAATAGTTATTTCTATAGTTTAGTTATTCAATAGTTTCGTTATGTTTTTATTACAAGAAATAATCATTCCTTATGAATAGATATTCTTCAAAACATGGAATAATTATTCTTCTTTAAAATGTTGTATTAGTTATTACTTAGTAAGTGCAATAATTTCAAAACTTAATATATTTCCAAATAAACAAACTTTCCAGATACATCTAACAATTATAAAAATAAACAATCATAAAAAAATAACTTATATCTTTCTTAAATTTAAAAATAACAATTTTTAATGAAATATAATTTTTTGAGTAAGATATTTCCTAAAATAAATGTTAAATTTCATTCTAATGCTATAACTCACAACCAAACTAATAAATAGGTTTAGTTATTACATTACAACACACTTTATTACTATTAATAAATATTACAATTTCCATCATAATCCTTATTCAAGAAAAGATATATAAATTTAAGAAGAGATATTCAATTTCTATCGTAATCCTTATGATGCTCTGTTCAAGAAGAGATATATAAATTTCCATTTTATGATCTCATATGAATATGTGTGAAAATTTACATTTAAGAATTTATATTTGCTTTATGACCTCATACGAATATGAGTGAAAAATTTACATTTAAGAATTTATATTTGCTTAAGTTCTAAAAAGTGAAATTCGTATGAGTGAAAGTGTAAGTTCACTCACCATATTTTTCACTCATACGAATAGTCGTAAGTTCACTCATTATAGTGAAAAAGAATTTTTCAATCACTCATTATAGTTGTAAGTTAATTCATATTCTTTTTGCATTTCTACATGTATTACTTGTCTAATTACACACACTAAGGGCACATTTGGTAGACTGTAGTAGATGCTGTAATGTAATAGTTATTCCTAGGGTTTAGTTATTCTTTAGGTCACGTTTGGTAGACTGTAATAGGCACTCTAATGTAATAGTTATTCCTATAGTTTAGTTATTCAATAGTTTCGTTATATTTTTTTTACAAGAAATAATCATTCCTTATGAATAGATATTCTTCAAAATAAGAAATAATTATTCATCTTTAAAATGTTGTATTAGCTATTACTTAGTAAGTGCAATAATTTCAAAACTTAATATATTTCCAAATAAACAAACTTTCTAGATACATCTAACAATTATAAAAATAAACAATCATAAAAAAATAACATATATCTCTCTTAAATTTAAAAATAACAAATTTTAATGAAATATAATTTTATGCATATGTCACTATAATATAGTTCCTTTGCCACATTAATTTATCATTACACTATATGACTTTTCTTATTATAAACTCTTTACCATGATTTATATTTGAGAAAAATTAGAATGCACTACATAAAAAAATACAAATACAAATTAATTAGTACGGAAAATTCATTAAGGTCATCCACCTTAAGTCACTAGCAAGCCATGAAAGAAAGATAATTAACTACTCATGCACATTCAATGATGACGATTACTTAAATGAGGCTCACCTAGGTCACCTATAAAAGGGACAATTCACCTCACTTACTAATGTATAGAAAATATTACAAAAATACTATCTATACACAAAATATATGGGTTAATACCGACTCCAACATTGGAGGCTCCTCCATTGAGGTTCACCCAGGTGGTCTCTTCTATTAGCTTTCTACTTCTTGCAAATCTTAAAAGTTCATCGAAGGCTCTGAATTGGACGAGTGGCACCATTTGTGGGGAAGATTGGCCATTAAGCTCTTCCTACTATCAAAGGGTTAACCAATGCAATCAAGAGCTATGAATGTTGATGTACTAAGCTCATCCTAACAAACTTAGATGGTCATTTGATGCTCTATCATGACCAGTCTCACTCGTCACTAGTGGCTACGACAATAACGAGCTCTGCACCTCAATCCAAATTGAAATTTTCTTCAGGCACACTTCTTGGGCTTTTCATATCACTTAAGAGTGTCAAAATGGTGAAGGTGGAAACACCCTTTTCAAACCCTTGTGGGGCATGGTACGTTATCTAATAATTCCAATTCAATTGCCTCTATCTAGCAAGTCTAGGCCATCCATCTGTTAGAAGATGGGGGAACCCTAAAGCCCATATGTTATGACTCATGAGGCTAAAGTGGATAACAAGATGGTGGTAAGCCATTAGGCTTTACTATCAACCAGGGACGGAGCCAAGACTTGTAGTTAGGGGGGGCAACTTTGCTACTGGCTGTGTATGGTGGCTTAGCCACTTAGATTTTTTTTTTTCCTTGACTTTGATGCGTATTGTTGGGTAAGGACAATTATTTTGTTTGAAATTTTTTAAAAGGTCGAGTTGTTTGTTTTGGGTAAAATTAGTTGATTAGACTTATTTTTTTTTTTTTTTTTTTTTTACTATTGGTAATTTTTGTTGTTGGGCTAATTTTTTTGGGCTTGTATATATATATATATTTTTAAATTTAAATTTATAGATTTTTTATGGTCTTTAAAAAGAAGAAAATGCTAGAGCTACAATTTTTTTTTCTTTTTTTTCTTTTTTTTATAAATTACTGATGTGGTGGGTAGTTATTTAAGTAAAAAAAGTGGTATAAGTGATGGGCCTAGATGCGAAATAATAAGAATCTGCTATCTCAAGAGTTTGCAAAAATACTGTAGAAAAGTTTGTGGCTATAATATCACTCTTAAAAAAATTAATGATATTATTAAGGGGGCAAAGTATAATTTTATAGAACAAAATTGCTAAAATTAATACCTAGTATATATTCTAATATTTTTTTTTAAAAAGGATTTGGGGGGGGGGGGGGGGGTGGGGAGGGGGCATTTCCCCCCAAGTCAAAGGTTACCTTTGTCCCTACTATCAACCCATGCTTTACATGGGTTGCTTCGGTTAAAAAGTAAAAACTATGGTTCCTCAAATATTCTTTACATGGTGAACTAGTCGCAAGCCCGTGTGATGCACGAGAATAGCTACTGGATGAGTTTCAGGGGGGGAAAAAAAAAGCCATTTTTTTGAGCTGGAGTTGTAAGCAAAAATGCATAAAATTTAAAAAAAAAAAAAAATTGATATTGAAAGAAATAGCACAAAGTTTTATTAGTTAAGTAGAAGAAAGTAATGCTATTTTATTTATTAGTTTTTTGTGGGAAGGAATAAGAGACAGAATGTTGAGTCTCTAGTTTAATTTGTGTTATATATATAATAAAATATATGTTATAATATATATACCAAAAACTGTCTATTGAAATGTCATAACCCTTCATATTGGATATACCAAAAGATGCCTATTGAACAAAAAAAAAGTGCCTATGTAAATAAGTATGGAATGGTGTTTGTAAATCAAGCACCTTCCAAAAACTCTCTAAAAAAAAAAAAAAGCACCTTCCAAAAAGCTTTATTTTTCACTTTTGCAAAAGTATACCCCTACCCACAGGACTATCCCAAGAGAGTCAATACTGATTAGGAAGACATTTTGTTAATACCTTTGGATTGTTTCGAAGTTACTGCTAATTTTATATATAAATACATAGATATAAATGTTTATTTATGCATTTATATGTTTATTGGGCAAAACCTAAATAAATTGTTAAAAACTTTAAGATTTATAATAATTGGTATACTTTAATATTATCAACAAAAATTGATGTACAATTATCATTATTATAATAAGGATAAATTGTAAATTACAACCCTGAAGTTGGGAGTTGATTGGATTTTATACCCTAAAGTTTCAGAAACTTGATTTTACACCCTAAAGTTTGGTTCCGTTAGCAATTCACCCTCCACTGTTAGTTTTTGTTGTTAAGTGACACATCATCATGTTGATGTGTTTTATTTTTGTCAAATCAGCCTCAAAACTACGTCGTTTCAATGATGACCAAGTGAATAGATAGCACAATCTGAACTATGTTGTTTTAGACCTAAACTTAAAGCACAAACTGCAGCTTAAATGGTAGGCCAAACTCTAAAATTAAAAACAAAAACCACAAAGAAGGAAGACCGCATACCTCCCTAACCTAAACCCCACGAACCCAGGCCTTTCTAACCCAAACCCATCAGCTTGTCTTGTGAATCTTGGTAGGCGGTGAAGGCTCCAAGCTCACCTCAGATCACCATATGTTTAATTTGTGCTCACAAAGGGGCTATTCCATCAAATCAAAATTCAAGAACTACGAATGGAGTTGATCTATGACTATGTTCATTGAATTTATGAAAATGCTTAAAAATTTTTTTGGGAATCTAGAGATCTCTGTGCTATAATTGACCAGTAGTGACGAAATAAGGAATCCTATTATGCTTGCACACACAACCTTGCTTCATAGTTCGCACTTGTTGATTACAACAGGGAGCCCTTTTTTTATAGCCCAATTTTAAGTTTCAACAAAAGCCAAACCCAACTCTCATTTCATTGGCCCATGGAAAAAAAAGCAAGTGGATCAAGGTTTTCAGTCATAGACTTATAGTACCAAGTAAATATACCCCAGAATCCCATTTTTGCATGATATAGTTTCATCATTGTATAGAAGCTAACCAACAAAGGTGGAGGTCATTTTTGTTTGTGGCCCAGTGATTTCATAAATGAAGATCTTGCACACACAACCTAGTTTGCGGCCTACCCTAAGCGACAATTTGTGTTTTAAGTTTAGGCTTGAAACGATGTAGTTTTGATTGTGCTAACTATTCACTTGGTTACCACTGAAATGACATAGTTTTAAGGCTAATTTGGCAAAGAAAAAACACATCACCATGATGATGTGTCACTTAACACAAAAAACTAATTGTAGGGGGTGAATTGCTAACGGAATCAAACTTCAGGGTGTAAAATCAAGTTTTTGGAACTTTGGGGTATAAAATCCAATCAACCCCAAACTTCAGGGGAGTAATTTGCAATTTACCCTTATAATAATATTATTATTATAAATTAAAAGGCTAAAAGCACCTGTTTCTGTATTTGACACTTGACGGATGCTATTAGAGCATTCATGTTTGGTTAAAAAAAAAAAAAAATCATTTTACCATATCAAAAGCCACTTTATCATTTATACCATACCATTTTACAACACACCTAACATCCCAAACTCTATTTTTTCCAGTTTATTTAAATATTCTTATTTAAATATTCTTTTTTTACTATTTTTCTCTCTCTTCCTTTTCATCTCTTTCCCCCTCTACCTCTAGGCACCGACCACAACTAAAAGAAAAAAAGAAAAAAAGAAAAATATAGAAATCCAGAAAAAGCCATGCCACCACACCAAAAACCACCAAACTGGCCACAAACCAAAAGAACCCAGAAAAAAACACACACAACAACCGTAATAGCTCACATCAGCTACCACAATCACAATAGCCACCACCACGCCACCACCATGCCACCCACCAACACACTGCCACCCGCACATATCCTAGCATCACCCACCGAACCATCAAACCAAAACCAAAACTACATTAAAAAATAAAAACCCATCAAACTATCAATTTAAACCAAACCAAAACCCCACATATCCCAACAAACCTATTTATAAAAAAATCACCATCGGAGCCATCAACGAAGCCACCATCGGCCAATGAAGCCACACACACAACACCTAAACTCAGAATACCACCATCAAATAACCAAGAGAAACCCACTAATCTTCACACCACAACCCCACCTAACCCACAACTCCAAACCCACCACCTGACCCACGACCCACACAGCCCATCGATCCAAACCCACGCCACCACCTAACCCACAATACACTAATCCAAACCCATCACCTAACCCACAACTCCAAACCCACCACCTAACTCACGACCCACACAACCCATCAATCCAAACCCATGCCCCCATGATCTCCGATCATCGCCAATCCAAATCTAAAATCCATGCCGAGTTTCGCCACGCCATGACTATGTCAATTGTCATGCTGTGACTACTTCGAATCCAACCTAGCTCCAGTGCAAGCTTTGAATGAGAGAGAGAGAGAGAGATGTGAGAGAGGGAGTGAGGAAGGAGGTACAAGAGATTACTTAATCTTTACTCATCACAAACACGAGCCATAAAGTTCACTAGCTTAGTTGTACATAGAGATGCTCATCTAAGTTACAAAAGATACAAAGTTTAGAAAACTTTGTTTCAATGGCCATCCAAGGTACACAAGTACCAAAGTATACAAAACAAACACTGTTTTTGTATTTTTCTGATTTTTCAATTTTTTTTATATTTTATTTTGTGAAAAAAAAAATAAAGCAAAACTCAAAACAAACAAACAAAAACATATTAAACAAAACAAAGCATAAAACTAGACTGACTCAAAACTATAAAGCTAAACATACAAGTAATGCAAGCAAAAAATAAAAAGGGAGAGAAAGAAAAGTGACTGAATCACTTAAAGCCTTTTTCCTTCCACACCTTGGAAGAAACTTTTCGTTCAGCAAACCCTTGAACCAGCACTGAGGGGGAAGAATTGAACCCGTTCAAGTTTGAAAGGAACATGAGGGCTTTGAGTAGATCTCCAAGAGGGGCAAAAGAGGATGGAAATTGATTTTGGTCAAGTATGTCCAGTCTCTCCATAATGATGGCAGAGATGCTGCTTCCTCTATTTAGAGTTTTGAGTATTTCCCGTCATAGCCCTAAGTTTTTTATTCTCTTTCTTATCAAGGTTAGGGGATGCTCCTAAGATAGATTTACCTTTATCTATGTTCTCACTAGCTAAACTGGTTTTGACATTATTGTTCTTAGATTCAACATTATTAACAGGTGAAACAAAAATAATAGTACTAGAGGAAACAATATTAGGAGAAGAGAAATCATACCCTAAACCAGTTCGATCAGAAGCATATTTCTGAAGGCTGAGCATCTCATCAAGCTTTGCACTTGAAGTCCTCTCTAGCTGAGCTCTGACTTGAAACGGCTCTGCTTCAAGCTTCTTGTTCTTCTCAGCCAAGAAATTGTTTTCAAATCTCAATGCTCCAATGGTCTGATTAGTTTCATCAAACTTTATGGAGATTTCTTCTCGTTCAAGCTCCACATCACTGAGCTTCTTGGTGGCCAACCTATACAACTTCTCATGTTTTTCCAAGACTTTGTATAATTTTGCGTAGGCTGTGTGAATATCATCTTGCTCATCCATCTTTTCAAACTTAGACTCCACCAAGTCCTCTACATCATCCACATCTTGAACAATCCATTCAGTAGGATTTATGGTGTGAAGGCATTCAGGATTCCATCATCCTCATTTTCCAAATCGTCCTCAGGTTCGATGTCACTCAATGTAGCAGCAAATGCCTTACTTTTTCCAATGGTCTTGAGATATGTAGGGCATTCTTGTTTCATGTGTCCAAAGCCTTGACACCCAAAACACTTAGGTCCTAATGGAAGAGTCACTGACCGCCATCCCTAGCATCCTTCTTTTCTTTGTCTTAGCTTTTGAACTGTGATGAACTGGATTGCTTACGGTCTTTATCGAATCCTTTAGAATTGGCATTCTTCATAAACTTTTTGAACTGTCGTGTAATGTATGATTTCATATTAGAATCTTCATCATTAGAAGACTCATCCATGTCACTACTCTTGGCCTATAGTGCCATGCTTTTTCCCTTGCTTGATTTCCCAATTCTTATCAAACCCAACTTGTAGGTCTGCAGATTGCCAACCAGCTCTGTCAAAGGAATCTTGTCAATGTCCTTTGATTCCTTAATCGCGATGATCTTGGCAAGAAATCTCTGAGGTAGAGATCTGAGCACCGTTCTAACAATCTTGGGTTCAGTTATGGTTTCCCCAAGATTAAAGGTTAAGTTCACTATGTCTTTGAGATTGGCATAGAACTCATCTAATGACTTATCCTCCTCCATCTTGATCTCTTCGAAGCTTGTAGTGAGCCTCTGAAGCTTCGAGTCCTTGACAGCCTTGGTTCCCTCATAGGTTGTCTAGAGAATGGTCCATGCTTCCTTGGCAATTTTAATAGTGGAAATCTTTTTAACTCCTCATTCATGACCGCACTGAATAAAGCATTCAATGTCTTGCTGTTGAAGTTAGTCGCCTTGATCTTAGCATTATCCCAATCGGCCAGCACTTCCTTTGGCTTAGTTCAGCCTATCTGCACAGCTTGGCACACCTTTTCATATAGTGACTACAAGAAAGCTCTCATGCGTACTTTCCAGTAAGCATAGTTAATGCCAACAAAAAAAGGAGGTATAATCAACGATTGTCCTTTATCTATGACAATAGTGGTCAATGGATCACACAGCAAAGATTAACCCTAATCAGAGTGCGCCTACTTTGATACTACTTGATAGGTCAAGAACGTATTGACCCCTTGTGATAAATTAACCAATTGATTTAGCCAAGTTAATTAATTAATTCAATTATCATGAAAAATGCATGGTAGCACAAACAAATCACCAACTAAGTAAATATGCAGTGAAAAATAAAGTTGACACAGTAATTTGTTTACGAATGGGGAAAACCTCTAAGGCAAAAACCCCACCGGATGATTTTAAGGTCACCACTCCCGAGAATTCAGTATTATCATAACAAGCGGTTACAAGTAAAGGAATCTCAGTACCTTATACTAACCTGCAGTTGAACCCTTACCCTAATACCCAATTGGACTTGTTCAGTAGTGACAATCTCTCCTTTTCAATGCATAATTTCCAATACATGACTAACCAATCGATGCGCAGATCCTAATACGCAATTTACCCACCAACTTGAGAAAGATGTTGACTACAAAGTTCTTCAGTTCATCAACACGATGAAGATCGCAAAGCTCCTTGGTCACAAAACCCAACGATGTAAAAATGTAGCAACTTCTTCAAGAGAAAGATGAACTAGGATAAATTCTGTCTCTGGTCACAATTTGCATAAACGAAACTTTGCTTCACACTTGTGCAACCTTTGACGGCCCTTAAAATAATCCTTATATATGATTAGGGTTGTGAGAATAGAAAACCTAAACATGTATACACGGATTGGTGTGAAATTAGATCTGAAAAACTGATTGGCGAAAACCACATTTTCATCCCTACATTTTCATGCGATTCCCAGTTTGGTCCTTAACTTTTTTTTCCACCGCTTTTAGTTCCTATCTTGGAAAACGAGTCTCGTTTTTGTCCCTGCCATTACATCAAAGACTGTGAGAATGGGTTGGATTGGTGAGACAATGGACTCCATCAAATCCCTTCAGATCCGACAGGTCCTCACCCAACAACAACGGTGGTGGTGGTGGTGCAACTCCGATTTCGTCGAAGAAATCGAAGGGGAAGAAATGGAGCTTGGCTTTGGAGAATCCGATTTCGAACCCGAATGCAAATTCTTCAAAAGCGGTTGCAAGTTTGGGCTCGATGATGAAGGTGTGTAAAGATGTGTTAACGAAGCTGAGGAAGCACAAGAGTGGTTGGGTTTTCAACGAGCCTGGGTCTTGGTTCAGTTCCAATTCTTCAATCTTTTTTTTTTTTTTTTTTTTTTTTTTTTTTTTTTTGATTCGTGTTTGGAATTGGAATCCTATGTCTTTTTTTTTTATTTTTTATTTTTTATTCGTGTTCCAGATCTGCCTATTATACGACACGCCGCTTGGATCTGAGGTTTGTGTTTGGTTTCTCATTAAGGATAAGAAAATTTGGGTTTTGAGATTTGAGTTTGGGGGCCAAAAATCTGGGTTTGAATTTTGTGTTTGGGACCGAAAATTTGGATTTGATTTTTGTGTTTGATGTTTCGGTGGTGTGGGGGTTTGAAATCTGGGTTTGAATTTAATTTTTTGGGTTTTAAATTTGCTGGGTTTGTGTTCTTGTTTAAATATTTAATGTGCTCATGTTTAATTTATCAATATTATCTGGGTTTGTCAAGAATGTTGGCATGAATTCTAATTCTAGGTTTTGGCTCTGAGGTTCAAATTTTCTGGGTTTTAAATTTTGTTTTTTTGTTTAATTTTTTGTTCATGTTTAATTTGATGTGGATGTATAGTTTAATTTTCTGTTCTTATTTTCAGGTTTGTGATTTTTTATTTTAATTTTGTGTTCTTAGATCTATGGGTTTGTGTTCTTGATCAAGCCACACTTAAATTTCAATTTATGTAATTTTTTGTTTTTAATTTTTTTATTTAGTTAAAATTAATAAATTAAATTTTTTAATGATGTGGAATTTTTAAATGCCAGATAATATTTTTTTTATTATTATTTTAATAGCCATGTCAGCTTTTAGTATGCCAACAGTGCACTCCGTTTGCCACGTGTACATTTTCCGTCTCTGATGTAACGGCAGAGACAAAAATGAGAAGCGTTTTTTAGAATAGGGACTAAAAGCGGTGGAAAAAAAAAATAGGGACCAAAATGGAATCGAGTGAAAATATAGGGACGAAAATATGGTTTTTGCCAAACTGATTTTCATAAATCTCGATAGATAGGGTATCTATCGAGCAGCTGTTGAGCATTGGGAAAAAGCTGCCTTTTAAACCTCAATAGATGCTATCTGTCGAGCTAGCTGTCAAGCTTTAAAATCCAGCATTTCTTCACTTGTTTCTTAGACAGATTTGCATGGCTTTAACACTTGGACTTGAAATCTTGTTCCTTAAAGTATTAAACACATCCTAGATCAACCCAATTACAAGTAAAGTGCGTTTTGTCAAAGGATTAGCCAATTCTAAATGACATATGTTCCAAAAATGATTCACATATGTCCTAACAGTGATTTACAACAACGTATTTTGTTGGCTTTAATTCCTTGTCAACTTTGATTGTAATTTTGTTCAATCATTTCCCTATATTTTTTTTGGATTTAATGTAAGTGTTGTGTATGAGAGTTTGGTGAAGAATCTGAGAAAAATTGGTTTTCGTGACTTGACTCACGACTGACTCATGACTGCTAACCCACGAAATAAGCCACGTGAGAAGCACATGCTAGAATTTGAAGAGTCATTGACAGACTGGTTTTTGTGAGTGACTCATAACTCAGGCCAAGTCACAATTGACCTGCAAAACCCACTGCCTATTGCATTTTGGAGTGTGACTTTTCCCATTATTTACCAACACTATATAAACCCTCATTACCCACAAAATGTAAGAAGAAGAAGGAGTATTTTTTGAAGAAAATTTTGAGAGAGAAACCCTAGCCAAACACTTGAGAGTTAGAGATTATTTTACCCACAATCCTTTACATCATTTCTCTAAAGTTTCCATCTACTCCCACCTCTCCATCTACACATCCTTGAAAGGTTTTTAGCCCAAAAACTTACCTCACCCATTCTGAGTGTTGAGAGAAGTTTTGGTACCTTTGGGAAGCATTGGTTGAAGCCATTGAGTGGTGGATGCAGTCAGGCAGAATTGCGAGATTTGAATAACTAGTGAAAACAAGACTGTGAGAAGCCCGTTTGTAGCAGGAGTTTGGAGGGCTCAAGTACAGTGGGTAGATTAGGCTTGAAGGGTTTTTTTTTTTTTTTTTTAATTTTTTTTTTTTTTTTATATTCCTGTACTCCAACTTATTCACTAGTTGATCGATTTCGACTTAGAGGGCCGTGGAAAGGCTTTTCGCCAAGTACTTCGGTTTCCCCTTCAATAATACATCTCGGTGTTATCTTGTGTTTGCATCTCTCTTCCCTACTTTTTAAGCTTTACATTTATTACTTATTGTACATGCTTATGGCTTAGAGTAGTGTTATCAGTTCATTGTGCGTGCTTTACTCTTGTTTTGCCTTTAGATAAGTTAGAGTAAAAGCTATTAAACCGTATTTTAAAATTGGGGTTCTAAACCAGCATTGGTGTTTTCATACTAATTGAGCTTTCAATTCGTATTAGAGCGGGCACACTTTTTGGATTTCGTTATCCTTGTGTGATCATAGACCTCGTTTGAGATGGATAGATCTCAATCCCTCAATGCATCTCCTTTCTTTGATGGGAGTAACTTTGCATTTTGGAAAGTATGTATGCTTGCTTTTCTATGTGCTATTGATGAGACTGTTTGGGATTCCCTTGAGAATGGTTGGGTGAGATTAACAGCATCGAAGTCCGAATGGGACAAGGCTACACTTGCTTTGTCAAATGCTAATAGCAAAGCTATTAATGCAATCTTTTGTGGTGTTTCTACTAATGAATTTCATAGGATCTCTCATGTGAAGACTGCTAAAAAGGCATGGACTATCCTCGAGACTACCTACGAGGGAACCTAGAAGATCAACAACACTAAATTGAAAATGCCCACTACTTGATTTGAGGGAGTGAAGATGAGTCATTCGAATTATTCTATGGGAGACTCAATGAGATTGTCATTGCCAAGATCAATCTTAGAGAAAAGATTGAGAATGCCAAAGTCGTAAGGAAAGTCTTAAGATCATTACCCGAAAGCTTCCGAGCTAAAGTCACCGCCATTGAGGATAGTAAAGATTTGGATGAGATCAAGATTCAAGAGCTTGTTGGCTCTCTTCAAACTTACGAGCTTGGATTGCCCTCTCACAAGTCTAGCAAATCACTTGCTCTCAAAACCATAAATGAGAGAACCGGTGATTCCTCGGGCGAGGATGATGTTGAAAAAGAGGTGGCATATCTTGCAAAGAACTTCCAAAAGTTTCTAAAGATGAAGAAAAATGGGAAGTCATTTGGAAAAGGAAAATTATCATCCTCCAAGAATGATAAAAGAGACTTCATGAAGAAGGATGCAAAAGACTCATTACCACCCCAAGGGATTGTTTGCTATGAATGCAATGGTCATAGGCATTTGAAGAAGGAGTGTTCGAACTATTTGAGAGGAAAGGGTAAAGTGCTAACAACTACCCTTAATGACTCCAAAAGCTCCAATTCTGATTCGGAAGAAGAATGTGATGGTGATGGTAATTATTTAGCATTTATGGCAATTACCTCAGTTGATTCCAAAGATGAATTGAGTGATCTAGTTGAAGAACTTGGTGTAGGATGAAGAAGATGAAGTTTTGGATGATGAGGATGTGTATCTCAACGAAGGTGAAAAGAATCTTCAAGATGTGTACCATGAATTGCTTGCAGATTGTGGCAAATATGCTAAAGTTGCTAAGAGTATAGTCAAGAAGATGAAGAAAATTGAAGAAGAACACAAATCCTCTCTTGTACAACTTAAAGATGCCAAGTCTAAAGTTAAAGAGTTGAAAGAAGAGCTGCTGGATGCCTACTCTAAGATCAAATTTCTCGAACTTGAAGTGATTCAAGCCAACGTCAAAGTGGAGCGCATCACAACCAAGAAACTTGACGGTGTTCTTTCATCTCAAAAGCCCTCCACGGACAAAACCAGATTAGGCTACACCGGTGAAGGAAGTTCAAGTGGCGAACCAAGAAAGGAGATGAAATTTGTATTGGGGAAGGATGTAGAGAAGCCCAAGAATGAGATCCCTATCGTTGAGAAGAAGGACATTGGGCCAAAATCAAAGGCAAAAGGGAAGTCATTGTTTAAGAATCAAATGGGACCTCAAGTGAAGCATTTTTGTCATCATTGTGGAACTCAAGGGCGCACAAGACCAAATTGCTTCAAGCTTCATGCTCTTAAAAGGGCAGATTCTCTGCATGCTCATGAAAATACAAGAAGAATGCCAAAAGGAAAGTAAGCTAAGGGAGAAAATGATGGTCAACTCATTGGAAATGTCATGCAAATGCTTAAGAACATCTCATCTTGCCTAGCTAGCGTCACCCCAAGGTTTGAGAGTTATGTTGGTTGTACACCTTCGTCTAAGGATCTTAGCCAAGGCACCTGTGCGGTGTGGGCGAAGAAGGGTATACATGCATGATTATTCACTATGTCCATGCATTAATACTTCTAATGTATTAGGGTCATAGTTTCATGCATCATATCATATGTATTCTTCTTGCTTCAATACTACCTTCTTAGCATGTTTCTTTTAAAGCTTTTTTCTTTGTTTGCTTTGCTTTGTTGATCTTACTTTATTGGTTTGTTTTGAGTGAGTAAAAAATTCAAAAATTCATAAAAAGTATAAAATCTCAAAAAGTTTGATCGGATGTGTAGTGTCATATCACATATTGAGTTTTACCTAGTACCTTTGTACTAATGGCGTACTACATTTACAAGCTTAGCATGTTATGTATGCACATTTTTAAGTGTGAGCGAAATCTATAAATTTTTAATTGATTGTTGTAAATAGATCTTCAAGTTTGTCATAAATGTGTAGTTAATAGTCTTGTTTGATCTTGATACATGCGTAGACTGATCCTATGTATCTCCTCACATTTATTTTTATGTCAAAAAGCTCTTCAAATGTCAATCTCTTAAAAGAGAAAGAGCAGAAAAAGCCTTGCTTCGAAAACTAGTTTGACTAGGAAAAGATGGAGCAAATATGTATTCAAAATGTATGATGCCAAAGCCAAAGCCAAAGACTTATTTTTCAAAGAAATATAAAAAATTTCATGGCATCGTTGCTCAAAAATTGAGCTGTATTGATAAAAAAGTATGAAAAATGGAAGCCAAATGAAAAGCTTTCAATCAATGTAAACACTTTGGTGAGAGGTCATAAATGTTCATTTCTACTAGTGAGATAGGTCACTTGACTTTGTGCAATTTGTGCATGACTTGATTGAATTGATCATCGAAGCTTCATACTAAACCATGGACTAGTTGATACTTGATTCACGCACACAACACACAAGTCTAATGCTTAATGAATGCCTATTTCATTTGTGTGATTGTATGTGTTAAAATGTGATTTGTGTATGCTCAATTGCTTGATGATCAAACCCAAAAAGATTTTTGAGTGTTTCATGTGTTTCTGGAAGTCATTTTTTTCACTTTTTTTCTTAAAAGTTTTTCTCAAAATGTAAAATTTTTAGTGTTGAAAAACTCTATTTTTGGCCTTTTTACGAGTGCTTTTGCGAGTGGCCCCCAATCGCGAAATTCCTAAGAATTTCAATTTCTTAAAAATTTCAAGCAAAGGGTTTTGCAAGTGCTTCGCAACTCAGACTCGACCCGCGAAATTTTGCCCTGCGCATCTACACTTTTTCGAGTAGGCTCGTGACTAGCTCGCAAGTCATTGACTCGCAAAATGAAGAAAAAGATAGTTTTTAAAGGGCTCGAAATGTCAATTTTCAAAATCCTTGTCTTTTTGCACTCTGCGACTCCCACACACAAAAATTCACATTTTCCCTCCAAAGTCAACCAAATTTCATTGGATTTCATCTCTAAGACTTCATTAAGGTAGTTTCTAACCTTTTTCATCTTTCAAATCCTTTGATTTTGTTTTTGATTTCATAAAACCTAGGGTTGGGTGTACTTTGTGTTTTGGGTTGGGAAAACTTAATTTTTGCAAAATTTTTTTATTTTGTTGATTGGGCTGAGTTCCATTTTGTTTGTTGTTGATTGTGTTGGCCCCATGTGGCATTTTAACATGTATTTAGGCAATATTTTCGCATGTTCATGCATTGTTCATCACATATGTGTAGTGTGTTTATACTAGGTGTTTAATAAAATGCACTTATGGTTTTTTTTTTTTTTTTTTTCACTCTTTTGGCCTCCGATGAGTACCAAATTTCGGGTTTTACCATCTTGATACATGTTTAACATGTTTTGATCATCAGTCGTGTGTTTTACACACTTTGCCTCATAAGTGCTTGTTCATGCATTTATCATGCATTGCACAAGCACACTTGTTGCACCCTTGATACACACACCCTATCACTCAACATGCTTTGCATACATTCATGCTAGTTAAGTCTTTTTAGACCTTTTAGCACTTATAACATGTTCATGTGTATTTGTTATGATCATTTGATCCTATTTTAGGGCATTTTCTTTTATTTTTCCTTGTTTTTGGACTAACTTGTATCTAATCAAGTTTGTTACCATTTTTGTGTATAGTTTGTGCTTGTGTGGCTCTTTTGTAGATGCCTCTTCACTCGGTAAAGAACCTTTGATTGATCTCACATCATCTCTGATATCAAAGAGGACTTGCCAATTGTCAACGAACTATGATAACAAGAGATTCAAGACTCTTTTGGACTCTCAATCCTTTAACAACAATTTCAAGAATGCTCCAAAAATGATCAACAATTTCAACAATTCCAAGGCCTAAGTAGTCTCCAAAAATTACAACAAGGGAAATCCACTATTTTGAGATTCACCGTAGACCATTGAATGCTAGCATTCATTTAATTCTATACCTCAAAATTAAGTAGTGCATCCAAAGTTCCAATCCTTCCTAAGTTCAAAACTAATTTACAACATATGCGTATATCACTATATCTTTTCTTCCTCAAGTTTTGTAAGAAAAAGAATTTCCAAAATCTCCAAGTGATATTTGGGCTGGAACTCGTTGAAGAGCTGGGTTCCTTATAATTACATTGCCTATTATGAAAACAAATCTCTGAGTATACATCGGCTAGAAGGGAATAGTCCATGAAGTATCTCAAACCCTTTTTTGTTTTTTTTGTTTGTTTTTTTTTTTTCCTTCTTTAACTTGCCGATAATATTGTCCAAGCAACCTAGAACTTGTCAATATAAAACAAATGTACCACAACTAACTATAATTCAAATTGTAATAGTCTTTCAAAATAAACTCTCTTGCCATGCCAAAACCTTCAATATCCAACCAAAATTATGGTTCACTAGTCCAATTCATTACTACCATGTTCTTGTGTTGTATCCACCTTATTTTTAATTGAGCCAATCCATTGACTCTTATCAGTTAAAATTAAAAGAATTATATTTCTGGCATCAAAACTTATTCCTTAGGATATTGAACAATCCTCCAAGTCCATAGAAAGAAAATTAGGACCTCAAACTTCTAAGTAACAAAACCTGTCTCAAAAACATTTAGGGACTACCTCACACATAAATTAGGGTATGGTAATCCATGTAGGTCAATGCTAACAAGAACAATGATCCAAAAGAAGGTCGGTCCTTAACATTAGAATCCAAGGAAGTCCATTGATATATGGCTAAATTCTTTAAACAACCCCAGAATTTATATAATAACATTTAATATAATGTGAACTACAATAACCACAAATTGATTTTCCCTTCACACTACGAACTTTCCGTTAATTTCCTAACTCCATATAAACTAAAATCAAGGAATCATAGCTCTAACATCAAACCTTAACCCCTAAATAAAGTTCTGCAATAGTCAATTCCCTAATAATGATCAAGCACTCCAAATTCCAAATAGGACACATAGTAAATTACCATTCAGTAATTAGACCTATGAGAATTCCCTACATATCAAACTAACCTTAGGTAGGTTGACTATATTTGGCAAAACCATCAAATGAGTTTACAAAAGATTAGTCACAAAAAAGCAAGTAGATTTCCTTTGCTTGTTCTTTTCTCACTCTCCTTTCCTTTTTAATAATAAGAAGAATTTTTTTTAATAACCAATCTGATCAATTACACAATTTCAAGAATAAAACACACCACTTAATACTAGTATAAGAACATAGAAGTATATCAATTAAAATCCTCCTTTTCGTTTTATAAGTCATGTACGCAGAAACCCAAGAGACATAAATATAAAATCCCAACGAATCTAACCTAACAAATTCATCATATGATGGAACCTCACCTACACTTCTCATCAAATCATCAAAAGAACACTATCTATGGCTTAATAACCTTCATAAGCAATGATTATAATTGTAATCCCTAGTGCGCAAACTTTATTCCAAATCAAGTCCTAGTATAGAGTCTGAAAGATCATAACCTAAGCTCTGATACCATTAAAATTGTCACACCCCAAACCCAACTATAAAGATAGGCACATGACAATTGCCGCATACTTATAAAGTAAGTACCCTACAAGCAAGCAAGGCCTTTTTAGCAACTGAAATTTATCATAAAAAATTAAATCAAATAAATCCAAAATACCTCAACAATTTCTTTATGAATAGATCTCCAATAATTTAATAGGAACAAAATTCAAATCTCATGTACATAATGCCAATTGGCCAATAAATATAAAACTATTAGAAGACCACCTAATTCCAAAATCACTAAACTTCTTTCCTTGCTCACAACACAACATCAAAACTCCCAGAACTTGCTTTTCTTCACAATCTGAAACTGGAGGGGAAAAAGGGGGTGAGCTGACAAGTCAATAAGTAACCAAAATCCTAATAAGTTCCATCAAGCAATAGATCTGTAAAGTATAAGATGTAATATGTGTTTTCAAAAGTTATAATATATTATTTGTTTTCAAAATAACTGAATAAGTTTTATAGTCTTAAAATAATAAGTTGCACATAGATCACATACTTTAATCTTACAAATATATCATAGATGGTTTAGACTATAGTCAATTTTTCATATATCAAAAGCTATATCTTACAATAGGTTCCAAAAACACGTAAGCAATTTTAGTGACTCAAAATAGTTCAAATACTCAAATGTTTCCAAAATCACATATGTAGTTTTAAGGACTCAAAATAATTCAATATTCAAACGTAATTCATATCCTTAACAATCTTATGACTAAGGTCACGCTATATCCCCGTGATTGGGCATCAGAGTACCAATGAATGAACCCCATTGGCTAGGTATCGAAGTACCAATGAATAACCCCCATTGATTTGGGTATCAGAATACCAATGAATAACCCCCATTGGCTGGGTATCAGAGTACCAATGAATAACCCCCACTGGTTTTGATATCAAAGTACCAATAAATAATCCCCATTTGTTGGGTATCATAGTACCAATGAATAACCCCCATTGGCTAGGTATCAGAATAAACTCATAGTCAGATTGTTCAAAATCATATATATGAAATCATAGTTTCTAACAAAAATATATCTTATTCAACTATATATATATAATCATATATTCAATATTAAAATCTATTTGTGATATTTCTATAATTCTTTACCTTAAATCAATATAGCAAAAAGACAATTAAATAAAATAAACCTTATATTCAATGCTCATGCATATTTGTGTTTTCAAAAGTTATTCTTTATTCACAACATCTCTCTCAAGTTGGTGAGTAAGCTGTGTACTAGGATCCGCGCGTCGATTGGTTAGTCATGTACTAGGAGTCGTGCATTAAAAATAAGAGATTGTCACTATAGAATAAGTCCAATTGGGTATTGGGGTAAGGGGTTCAACTGTAGATTGGTATAAGGTACTGGGATTCCTTTACTTGTAATCGCTTGTTATGATAATAGTGAATTCTCGGGAGTGGTAACCTTAAAATCACCTAATGGGATTTTTGCCTTGGTGGTTTTCCCCATTCATAAACAAATCACTTATGTCAAATTTATTTTCCCTGCATTTAACTTAGTTGATGATTTGTTTGTGCTACCACAATAATTGTATGTAATTGAATCTAATTAATTCCCACGGCTAATTAATTGATTAATTTACCAAATAGGTCAATGCATTCTTGGCCTATCAAGTGGTATCAGAGCAAGCACACTCTGATTAGGTTTTAATCATTACTGTGTGATCCATTGACCTCTGCTTGTCATGGATAGAGGACAATTTCTTATTATATCTCATTTATTTAAAGGCACTAACTATGCATACTGGAAAGTACACAAGAGAGCTTTCTTGCAGTAATTAGATGAAAAAGTTTGGCAAGCTATGGAGATAGGCTGCACCAAGCCAAAGGAAGCACCGGTCGATTGGGATGATACTAAGATCAAGGCGGCTAACTTCAACAGCAGGGCATTGAACGCTTTATTCAGTACGGTCACAAATGAGGAATTCAAGAAGATATCCTCCACTGAAACTAAAGAAAGCATGGACCATCCTCCATACAAATTATGAAGGAACCAAAGCTGTCAAGGATTCAAAGTTTCAGCTACAAGCTTTGAAGAAATCAAGATGGAGGAGGATTAGTCATTCGATGAGTTCTATGCAGAGCTCAAGGTCATAGTGAACTCAGCCTTTAATCATGAGGAAACCATTCCTAAACCCAAGATCGTTAGAAAGGTGCTCAGATCACTACCCGAGAGATTCATGCCAAGATCACTGTAATTGAGGAATCAAAGGACATTGACAAAATTACTTTGACAGAGCTGGTTGGCAATCTGCAGACCTATGAGTTGGGTTTGACAAGAATCAGGAAATCAAGTAAAGGAAAGAGCACGGCACTAAAGGCTAAGAGCGGTGACCTGGATAAGTCTTCTGATGATGAAGATTTTAAGATGAAATCCTATATCACAAGGCAGTTCAAAAATTTTATGAAGAATGCCAATGCTAAAGGATTTGACAAAGACCGCAAGCAGTCCAGTTTGTCACAGTTCAAGAGCCAAGACAAAGGAAAGAAGGATGTTAGGAATGGCAGTCAATAAATTATTCCCTCAGGACCTAAGTGTTTTAGGTGTCAAGGCTTTGGAGACATGAAACAAGAGTGCCCTACGTATCTCAAGATCGTTGGGAAAAGCAAGATACTTGCTGCTACATTGAGTGACACCGAACCTGAGGATGATTCGGAAAATGAGGATGATGGAATCCTGAATGCCTTCACTGCCACTATAAATCCTACTGAGGGGATTGTTGAAGATGTGGATGAAGAAGAGGACTTGGTGGAGTCTAAATTTGAAAATATGGATGAGCAAGATGACATCCACACAGCTTATGCAAAATTATACAAAGTCTCTAAAAAGCATAAGAAGTTGTATAGGTTGGCCACCAAGAAACTCAGTGATGTGGAGCTTAAATGAGAAGAAATCTCCACCAAGTTTGATGAAGCTAATCAGACCATTAGAGCATTGAGATTTGAGAATAATTTTTTAGCTGAGAAGACCAAGAAGCTTGAAGCGGAGCTGTTTCACGTCAGAGCTTAGCTGAAGAGGACTTCAAGTGCAAAACTTGATGAGATGCTCAGTTTATAGAAATCTGATTCTGATCGAACTGGTTTAAGGTATGATTTCTCTTCTTCTAATATTTCTTCCTCTAGTACTACTGTTTTTGTTTCTCCTGCTAACAATGTTGAATTTAAGGGCACTGATGTCAAAACTATTTTAGCTAGTGAGAACATAGATAAGAGTAAATCTATTTTAGGAGAACCCCTTAAGCTTCATAAGAAAGAGACTAGAAACCTTAGGGCTAAGAAGGGCAATACCCAAAAGTCTAAACAAAAGAAACATCATCTCTGTCATTACTATAGAGCAACCGGACATATTCAACCTAATTACTATAAGTGGTTAGCCACTCAACAGAGCAATAGTATAATCATATCAGGTAACCAGAATCAGTTTCCATCCTCTTTTATTGCTTTTGGAGATCTTCTCAAAGCCCTCATGTTCCTCTCGAATTTGAACAGTTTCAATTCTTTCCCCTCACCGTCGAATCAAGGGTTTGCCTAGTTTTATGCTTTGCTTTGTTTACCATGATTTTGTTTGGTTATTTTAAGTTTTGCTTTATTTTGTTTTTCATAAAAATTAAAAAAAAAATTAAAAAATCAGAAAAATACAAAAACAATGTGTGTTTGTGTACATTGGTACTTGTGTACCTTGGATGGCCATTGAAACAAAGTTTTCTAAACTTCATATCTTTTGTAGCTTAGATGAGCATCTCTATGCATAACTAAGTAAGTGAGTTTTGTGGCTCGTATTTGTGACTAGTAAGATTAAGTAATCTCTTGTACTTAACACTCGTATCACTCTTGTTTGACAGGAATGACTAGAAAATCCTAACAGAAAGGCATAAATAATCATCTCACCATTGTTGCCCGCCAATCATGAAATGATGTCTGTATGCTTCGGTATAGCAAAAGCGCAATGTCAAAAGCTTAACATCATTAGGTATTTCTTTTCTCTTTCTATATGCCCATGCATGATATACTTAAAAAGAAAACATGTAAAGAAAAATAAAAGCAAAAAGAATCAAAATGCTTTATATATGATTGCGAGCGTGTCTTCTAGGAGATGTGGGAGTTATAAGATGTACCGCGAAGGTGATAGTCCCCATCAAGCAGTTATGATTGTGTGTGAGTTAAAGTGAGTTTCTCATATCTCAAATCATCATAACATGTAGACACTTATGCAATCTTGTGATGTTCTTTACACATAACACGCAATATTCTTTACTACTTTTGATACATGTGCAAGTACAATGTGATTTGGCCATCACAAGGAATACATGTGTTAATGTATGCTCACTAAACTATCTTGACTTGTTTTTGAAATATAAAATTGGTTAGACTTGTTTAGTGTGTGTGTGTGTGTTTTGGATCTATATGCTTGACATTTTTTTCTTATCGAAAGATGTTTTTGAGAGCTTAAAATATTGTTTGGATATTTGGTTGAGTAGCATGCTTGATTGCATTCATATTTTTGTTTTTCTCTTCTTTGAAAAACTGTTTTTAAGTAATCTCAACAGCTTCTCGATACCTCTCAATAGCTAGGCTATCTATCGAGCCTCTACTTTTCCTTTCTCTACAGCTGTTATCACATTTTCAATCCATCGAAACTTTTGAGATTTTGCCTTAATAGCTTCTCGATCCATTGCGGAAGTTTTTGTATGCTCGATAGATGCTCGATAGCTTCTCGATCCATCGAGGTTTCTTTGCTGTGGACACCTCTCGATAGCTTCTTGGTAGCTCTATCTGTTGAAGTTTAAATCTTGACACCTCTCGATACCTCTCGATCCATCGAGAATCATGGATTTCTATATAAAAGGTTAGTGCGATTTTTCTTCATTTCTCACTGATCTCTCTCGATACTTTCTGACTCCTCACCTCCCCAAATTCACATCTCTCTCTCAAAACCTCTTCCTTACACAATCTTCGGCCTCAAAGGTGATTTCTTCCTTTGGTATGATCTCCTTTCTTACATTTAATCATGCATTTCATCCTTTTGACCTAACTTTTGGGGTTTTTTGAAAAATTTTGGGGTTTTTCAAAATTGTTGAGGTTTTTGTGAAGTTTTTAGGTTGAGTTTTGTTCAAATTATTTTAAAAATTCATGCATTGCATCACATTTGCATGTTCACAATGTTTCATGCATTTAAGATGTGTGTTTACTATGTTGAAATGATGTGTGCTGACAGGATTGGATTGGGCTGAACTCATGATGTTTTTACTTTTGCATGTCACATGTTTATGTATTTTTCATGCATACGTACCAATATTGTTTCTGTCTTATTGATATTAAACAATTTGGTGCTTTTCTGTTTGTCTCTCTCTCTCTTTCTGCGGCTAGCTAACTTTATGGCACCTAAGCGCAAGTCTGCTCTGTCCTGGAACCCTCTTCACTTTAGGGCATCTTCCCCTAATTCTACCCCTTCACATGTTAGGTTCCGTGTTGATAAAGCCCATAAGGACTTTTCGGAGAACTTTTCTCGATGAGTCATTCATTCAGAATACCAAGCCATTCTATCGGACTTTTCCGACACTGACCTTCCCACTGTCATCTATAGTAGGGGTTGGGAGTCACTGTATGGTATCTCGGTCACTTGTCCCTCTGTGATCATACAAGAGTTTTACTCCAACATGCACGGATTTGATTATTCAATACCTTAATTTGTCACTCGCGTTCAAGGTACGCACATTGTAGTCACCCCGGATCTTATATCCAAGGTGCTACATGTATCGAAAGTAGCGCATCTTGACTACCTCGGCTGTGATCGTCTTAGGACTGTGTCCAAAGACGAACTCTCGTCTCTCTTCTGTGAGACACCATCATCTTGGGGTGACCGTCAAAACATCCCTTGCACGGGCTTTGCAAAAGGTCCACGGTTCCTTAACATGGTGATGACATTTGTTATTTATCCCTTGTCTCACTATAACTCCATTACTGAGCCTCGTGCTCGATTTTTTTTTTGTCCCTCATTGAGAGGATTACCATAGACTTTCCCTCTCACTTCATACTCTCCCTTATAGATGTCTATAGGGATACGACGTCCCGTGATAAGCTTATTTTTCCTTTGGCCATCACATGGATTATTCACCACTTTTCTATCTCCTATCCCGAGTCAGATCACTTCTTCATCATGGGTGTTATTAACGCTGCTACCATTCGACGAAGCAAGGACTAGCTTTGACCAAAGCGGCCACGAACCGAGACAGCGGCTCCTCCAACCTCTTCTATTCCATCCACATTTGGTCCTTCTTCTGCGGGTGGTGTGACTTTCGAGGCGATTATGGCGCAATTTCAGTGCGTGGATGCTCGCTTTGACACTTTCCGTGATGAGTTGTGTCAGGTGAACACCCGTGTCGGTCATATTGCACGATGACAGCCTCGCCTTGGTGGCTTTGTAGAGTCTCCCTCTCCTTCTCCAACGGCTTCAGAGGACAAGGATGATGGTGGTGACTCCGACGATGATGAGGATTCTGAGGATGAGGATGAGGATGCTAGCTCTTCCGGTGACGACTAGATGACAGCTTGAGTTACTTGCCTTTTGTCATTCGTGACAAAAAAGGGGAGCAGTTTTGGGTATGAAAGTAGTCACGTACTTAGAAGGAGAGTTAATATAGGAGATATTTTTGTTAGGGGGAGTGTTTTTTTTATTTGAGGGATGTAGTAAGGACTTTTTGTATCTTTTTTTTTTTTTTTTTTTTAGATACATTATTCTTACATTGTGATAGCAAACCTTGTATTCATTTTGTTATACATATTGAGGTTGTTATTACATTCTTTCACCTATCTCTATATGTGTTGTTTTTTTTCTCTCTTTATGCACATGCTTCTTATTACTTGTATGCAATCTTTTTATTTCTGTTTCACACTAAGATGCCATGACGAGTTTTGTTTAAAGTGTTTCAGAAATACAAGTTGTCAAAATCTTCCAAACCATGAACTCTCTTCTTGCAAAGGTTTTCAAGAGTTTATGTTATGATAGACTTTATTGTATTCAACAAGTGAGTATGAGTTGAATAATTTATGACTTTTCTCATATATTCATTTGTTTGTTGTGGTTTTGTCATGGATTGCCAAATAGGGAGATTGTTAGGACATATGTAAATCATGTTAGGAACATATGTCATTTAAGATTTGGCTAATCCTTTGACAAAACACACTTTACTTGTAATTTGGTAGATTTAGGATGTGTTTAATACTTCAAGGAACAAAGTTTCAAGTCCAAGTATTAAAGCCATGCAAATCTGTCCAAGAATTAAGTGAATAAGTGCTAGATTTTAAAGCTCGACAGCTAGCTCGATAGATAGAATTTATCGAGAATTAAAAGGCAGTTTTAGCTCGATACTCGACAACTGTTCGATAGACAAGCTATCTATCAAGGTTTATGAAAATCAGTTTTTCAGATCTGATTTTCACTCCAATCTGTGTATACTTGTTTAGGTTTTTTTTTCTCATAACCCTAAACATATATGGGGATTATTTTAAGGGCCATCAAAGTTCACTAGCTTATTATTCTAATGTTAGGATTATTCTAAAGTTAACGGCCGTCAAACATATCCATCAAATTCTTGTCTTCACTAACTTTCTAGATCCCGCAATACCGCCCAATTGCATCTGCCAAGCCTCACCGGCTTCTTTTGGCAAATCCCAAATGCTTCATAAGCTCCAAAACACTTTCTATACTCTAAATAGGTGTTGGTTATGTTTGAGTACAAATCTCCTCTCAAGGTATAATAATAGGAAAGGGAAGGAAAGAGACTGCAATGATTTCTCACTAAATGATGAGTAGCTCTCTCTAAACAATGGTAGGTGTGTTGTAGAAACCTCTTTAGGGTTTTCAATCAATAGTCTCTTCTTTCTTTTGTGGGTAATAAGGGTATATATAGTATGGGTGAAGGGCAAGAAAATCACACTTAAAATCCTCCAGGTAGAAAGTTTCGCGGGTACCTCGCGAGATGACATTTCTCACGAAGGACTCGCAAAATGCAACCTGGCACTTGACTCTTCAGCTTCCAGCATGTGCTTCTTACATGGCCTTTTTGCGGGAACCTTTACTCGTGAACTTCTTGCGAGCTAGTCGCAAAACTGCACTGATCTTCATTGCAAGCTTGATTCTTCACCAATTTAATACTAAATCTAATACAGTAAAATCCCACAAAATACAAGGAAATAAATTAATGCAATTACAACACTTTTTGTCATGGAATAAAGCCAACATAAAATATAGTTATAAATCATAACTTTACACAAACTATTTTACAAAAAAATTTATAAATTACTGATGTGGTGAGTGATTATTAGTAAATGAAAAAAGTGATATTCATGATGAGTTTAGATAAAAACCAATAAGAGGTTGGTCATATCAGCATTGAGGTTGGTCATATTAATAATGTAATAATTTCTAACATTAATATATTTCCCAATAAATAAATTTTCCATATCCACCAAACAATTATGGAAATAAAAAATCATCAAAAAATAACCCATCTCTCTAAAATTTGAAATATATTATTTTCTAGGAAATATAATTGTATGAATGAGATATTTCTTAAAATAGATCATAAGTTTTATTCTAATGTTACAACTCACAACCAAACTAATGAATATGTTTGGTTATTTCATTACAACACATTTTATTCCTGGTAATAAAGATTACCATTCTTGTTGTAATCCATATTCAGTGTACCAAATATACTCTTAGTTTGGTTATATTTTTATTACAAGGAATAATCATTCCTTATGAATAGATATTCTTTAAAATGAGGAATAATTATTCATCTTTAAAATGTTGTATTAGCTATTCCTTAGTAAGTGCAATAATTTCAAAACTTAATATATTTTCAAATAAACAAACTTTTCATATACATCTAACAATTATAAAAATAAACAATCATAAAAAATAACATATATCTCCCTTAAATTTAAAAATAACAATTTTTAAGGAAATATAATTTTATGAGTAAGATATTTCCTAAAATAAATGTTAAGTTTCATTCTAATGCTAACTCACAACCAAACTAATGAATATGTTTAGTTATTACATTACAACACACTTTATTACTAATAATAATTATTACAATTCTTGTCGTAATCCTTATTTAGTGTACCAAACGTACCCTAAAAGCATGTTTGGTAGACTGTAATAGCACTATAATATAACAGCTATTCTTATGGTTTAACTATTCAATACTTTGGTTATATTTTTATTACAGGGAATAATCATTCTTTATGAATAACTATTCTTTAAAATAAGGAATAATTATTCTTCTCTAAAAGGGTTGTAATAGTTATTCCTTATTAGATGTAATAATTTCTAACATTAATATATTCCTAAATAAATAAACTTTCCATATCCACCTGACAATTATGGAAATAAAAAATCATCAAAAAATAACTCATCTCTCTAAAATTTAAAATATATTATTTTCTAGGAAATATAATTGTATGAATGAGATATTTCCTAAAATAGATCATGAGTTTTATTTTAATATTAAAACTCACAACCAAACTAATGAATATATTTCCATTACAACATATTTTATTCATAGTAATAAAGATTACCATTTATGTTGTAATCCACATTCAGTGTACCAAACATACCCTAAGTATTATTCGTTAAAGTTTGATAACTTCGGTAAATCAATCCCTATAAATTCAGTCATATGTGTAAGGAAATCAAATTGGCTTTGATTGGTGGGTTAATTGCATGTTTTGTATTCAAGTTTAATGCACAAAAATGTATGATATACTAACTCAAATAATTTGGGTCATTAATGCCAAGAGATTTTCTTTTATTAATTCAAATTTGAATTAGAAATAAAATATGGAAAGTATAAAAGATGTTTGGGTCTTCAATGAGAAATAAGAAATAAGAGAGAAATCTATAATAGGAACTTTTATATATTTATAATAGAAAATAAAAAATATTCAAAAGGCTTTCAATTTGGGTTGGGCGGGACCCTGCTCATAGTCAACTACGGAGGGAGTCGTATATAAAATCCCAACTACATTCTAGGCTTTCCTTCCCATCACAAATACAGACCAAGACAACTTCAAATGGCTCAGAATCTACTTTATCTTTTAAAAGCTTCCCTTCTTCTCTTAATTCAACTTCTTGCAATTCAATCACACAGTTTTACAAATGCCAAACGGATCCCAGAATTTTCCAAGTCCTTGAAAGGTGTAGAGGAATCCCAAAAGGGTCAGAGAGTGCAAGGCTTACGTGAAGTCAAGCACTATCTCAACAAGTACGGATACTTAAACTACGAAGATTCAAACAACTTTGAAGAAGATGAGTTTGATGAAGCCTTGGAGGTCGCCATCAAAACATACCAGACATTTTTTCATTTGAAGGTTACTGGAAAGCTTGACACCGATACCATCAAAAAGATGTCAATGCCGCGTTGTGGAGTTGCTGATATTATCAATGGTAGTCTAACTCATCCACAATTTTCATTTATTGGTGGTAAACCAAAATGGCCATATTATAAGCGTAACCTCCAATACGCGATTGTATCCAGTGCTATACCTAATGTGAATTTGACCGAAATAAAAAAAGCCTGCTCACTTGCTTTCGGAGAGTGGGCGAGATTCTCCGATTTCCGTTTTGAATTCACAGATTATGTTGGACACGCTGACCTTATTTTGGGATTCCATAGGGGTGAACATGGTGACGGTCATGCTTTCGATGGGTGGGGTGGCTCTTTAGCTCATGCGTTTCCTCCAACAAATGGCAGGTTGCATTTTGATGCAGATGAGATTTGGTCCGACAGTTCTTATCGCGTTCGTTCATATCAAGTTGACCTGGTGGGCATTGCAATGCATGAGATAGGGCACCTTCTTGGACTTGGTCATAGTCGTGATGAACTAGCCATTATGTTTCCCCATATTGCTGAGGGGACACTTAAGAGGAGTTTGAGCTCTGATGATAGGGACGGTTTACTTACTTTATATTCTAGCTGATAACAATATCCTCCCGTTAGGAGGTAGAGCCAACTATTATAATTTGTTTTTATGCTGAATTCAAATAATCGTGCAAAGGGAAAATAATACAGTGGCTAGCTTAAAGAATTTATTGTGCACAAGTTATGCATATGTCACTATAATATACTTCCTTTGCCACATTAATTTTTCATTGCACTATATGACTTTTCTGATTATAAACTCTTTACCATGATTTATATTTGAGAAAAATTAGAATGCGCTACATAAAAAAATACAAATACAAATTAATTAGTATGAAAAATTCATTAAGGTCGTCCACCTTAAGTCACTAGCAAGTCATCAAAGAAAGATAATTAAATGCTCATGCACATTCAATGATGACGATTACTCAAATGAGGCTCACCTAGGTCACCTATAAAAGGGACAATTCACCTCACTCACTAATGTATAGAAAATACTACAAAAATACTATCTATACACAAAATATATGGGTTAATACCGACTCCAACATTGGAGGCTCCTCCATTGAGGTTCACCCAGGTGGTCTCTTCTATTAGCTTTCTTATTCTTGAAAATCTTAAAAGTTCATCAAAGGCTTTGAATTGGACGAGTGGCGCCATTTGCAGGGAAGATTAGCCATTAAGCTCTTCCTACTAACAAAGGGTTAACCAGTGCAATCAAGAGCTATGAATGTTGATGTACTAAGCTCATCCTAACAAACTTAGATCTTTAACATGATCAAAACAAGTCACACCACCGTTGATGCTCTATCATGACCAGTCTCACTCGTCGCTAGTGGCGACGTCAACAACGAGCTCCACACCTCAATGCTGCCTCCACTCCAAATTGAAATTTTCTTCAGACACACTTCTAGGGCATTTCATACCACTTAACAATGTCAAAATGGTGAAGATTGAAACACCCTTTTCAAACCCTTGTGGGCCCTAGTACGTTATCTAATAACTCCAATTCAATTGCCTCTATCTAGCAAGTCTAGGCCATCCATTTGTTAGAAGATGGGGGAACCCTAAAGCCCATATATTATGACTCATGAAGCTAAAGTGGATAAGAAGATGGTGGTAAGCCATTAGGCTTTACTATCAACCAGGGACGGAGCCAAGACTTGTAGTTAGGAGGGGGCAACTTTGCTAGTGGTTGTGTAAGGTGGCTTAGCCACTTAGATTTTTTTTTTTTTTTTTTCTTGACTTTGATGCGTATTGTTGGGTAAGGACAATTATTTTGTTTGAAAATTTTTAAAAGGTCGAGTTGTTTGTTTTGTGTAAAATTAGTTGATTAGACTTAATTTTTTTAGTTTTACTATTGGTAATTTTTGTTGTTGGGCTAATTTTTTTGGGATTGTATATTTGTTTTAAAATTTAAATTTATAGATTTTTTATGGTCTTTAAAAAGAAGAAAATGCTAGAGTTACAATTTTTTTTTAATTATAAATTATTGATGTGGTGAGTGGTTATTGGTAAGTAAAAAAGTGGTATAAGTGATGGGCCTAGATGTGAACTAATAAGAATCTGCTATTTCAAGAGTTTGCAAAAATATTGTAGAAAAGTTTGTGGCAATAACATCACTCTTAAAAGAATTAATGATATTATTAGAACAAAATTGCTAAAATTAATACCTAGTATATATTCTAATATTTTAAAAAAAAACGATGTGGGGGGGGGGGGGGGGGGGGCATTCCCCCCAACTCAAAGGTTACCTTTGTCCTTGCTATCAACCCATGCAGCCATGCCCCATGTTAATTCTTATGTCAATTGAAAGGAATCATAAAACAAACCTTTAATTAATATAGACAGAAACAAAAAAAAAAAAGAAAAAAAAAGGGGGGGGGGGGGTGGGGGAGATGTTGCTTCAGTTAAAAAGTAAAAACTAAGGTTCTTCAAATATTCTTTACATGGTAAACTAGTCACTAGCCCGTGTGATGCACGAGAATAGCTAGTGGATGAGTTTTTTTTTTTTGGGGGGGGGGGGGGGGGAAGAAAAAAAAACCATTTTTTTTTGAGCTGGAGTTGTAAGCAAAAATGCATGAAATTAAAAAAAAAAAAAAAATTTTGATATTGAAAGAAATAGCATAAAGTTTTATTAGTTAAGCAGAAGAAAGTAATGCTATTTTATTTATTAGTTTTTTGTGGTAAGGAATAAGAGACAGAATGTTGAGTCTCTAGTTTAATTTGTGTTATATATATAATAAAATATATGTTATAATATATATACCAAAAACTGTCTATTGAAATGTCATAGCCCTTCATATTGGATATACCGAAAGATGGCTACTGAACGAAAAAAATGTGCCTATGTAAATAAGTATGGAATGGTGTTTGTAAATCAAGCACCTTCCAAAAACTCTCTTAAAAAGAAAAAAAGCACCTTCCAAAAAGCTTTATTTTTCACTTTTGCAAAAGTATATCCCTAGCCACAGGACTATCCCAAAAAGAGTCAATATTGATCAGGATGACATTTTGTTAATACCTTTGGATTGTTTCAAAGTTACCACTAATTTTATATATAAATAAATAGATATAAATGTTTATTTATGCATTTATATGTTTATTAGGCAAAACCTAAATAAATTGTTAAAACCTTTAAGATTTATAATAATTGGTATACTTTAATATTATCAACAAAAATTGATGTACAATTATTATTATTATAATAAGGGTAAATTGTAAATTACACCCCTGAAGTTTGGAGTTGATTGGATTTTATACTCTAAAGTTTCAGAAACTTTATTTTACACCCTAAAGTTTGGTTCCATTAGCAATTCACCCCCCACTGTTAGTTTTTGCTGTTAAGTGACACATCATCATGTTGATGTGTTTTATTTTTGTGAAATTAACCTCAAAACTACGTCGTTTCAATGATGACCAAGTGAATAGCTAGCACAATTAGAACTATGTCATTTTATACCTAAACTTAAAACGCAAACTGCAGCTTAAACGATAGGCCAAACTCTAAACTTAAAAACAAAAACCACAAAGAAGGAAGACCTCATACCTCCCTAACCCAAACCCCACGAACCCAGGCCTTTCTAACCCAAACCCATCAGCTAGTCTCGTGAATCTTGACAGGCGGTGGAGGCTTCAGGCTCACCCCAGACCACCATATGTTTAATTTGTGCTCACAAAGGGGCTATTCCGTCAAATCAAAATTCATGAACTATGAATGGAGTTGATCTATGACTATGTTCATTGAATATATGAAAATGCTTAAATTTTTTTTTTTGGGAATCTAGAGATCTCTGTGCTATACTTGGCATTCTGAATGAATGCCACACCAGCAAAAGTTCTCTGAAAAGTCCTTATGGGCTTTATCATCACAGAACCTGACATATGAAGGAGTAGAATCAGAGGAAGATGCCTTGGATCGAAGAGGGTTCCAGGATGGAGCAGATTTTCGTTTAGGTGCCTTAGAGCAACTAACGAAAGAAAGAGAGAGAGAAAGAGGGACAAATAGAAAAGCACCAAACAGTTCAATATCAAAATATAGAGAAATGAAAGTACGTATGCATGAAAAATGCACGAACATGTGACATGCAACATTAAAAACATCATGGGCTCGACCTAATCCAAACCTATCAGCATATGTCATTTCAACATATAGAACACACATATAAAATGCATGAAACTTTGTTAAAATGCAAATGTGATGCAATGCATGAACATATAAGATCATTTAAACATAACCCAACCCAAAAATTTCACAAAAACTTCTCAATTTTGAAAAACCCCTAAATTTTCAAAAAACCCAAAATCCTAGGTCTAATGCTTGAAATGCATGAACAATGAAGGATTAAGGACCCTTACTAGAGGAGAAATGCTTGATCTAGGCTGAAATCTTTTAGGTTTGAGGTTTAGAGAGAGAGAAATGAGTTTAGGAAGGTGAGGAGACAAGTGTTGTCGAGAGAGATAAGGGAGAAATGAGAGAAAAACACGCTGGATCGAAATTGCGATAACAGCTATCGAGAAAAGAAGCTCAAGAGGCTCGATAGATAGCCTAGCTATCAAGAGGTATCGAGAAGTTGTCAAGATTGCTTAAATACAGTTTTTCAAAAAAGAGAAAAATACAGATATGAATGCAATCAAACATGCTACTCAACCAAAGATCTAAACAACATTTTAAGCTCTCAAAATCATCTCTCAACAAGAAAAATGTCAAGCATATAGATCCAAAACACACACACTAAACAAGTCTAACCAATTTTAAATTTTAAAAATAAGTTAAGATAGTTTAGTGAGCATACATTAACACATGTATTCCTTGTGATGGCCAAATCGCATTATACTTGCACATGTATCGAAAGTAGCAAAGAATTTATGTGTTGTGTGTGACAAACATCACAAGATTACACAAGTGTCTCATTTGAGATATGAGAAAATCACTTTAACTCACACAAAATCATAGCTGCTTCATGGGGACTATCACCTTCGAAGTACATCCTATAACTCCTACATCTCCTAGAAGACACGCTTGCAATCATATATAAAGCATTTTGATTCTTTTTGCTTTTATTTTTCTTTGCATGTTTTCTTTTTAAGCATATCATGCATGGGCATATAAGAGAGAGAAAAGAAATACCCAATTATGTTAAGCTTTTGACATTGCACTTTTGATATGCCGAAGCATACAGATGTCATTTCATGATTGGCGGGCAACAGTAGCAAGGTGGTTATTTATGCCTTTCTCTTAGGATTTTCTAGTCTTAACCATCAAAAAGAGTGATATTAGTGTTAAGTACAACAGATTACTTAATCTTTACTCATCACAAACACGAGCCACAAAGCTCACTTGCTTAGTTATGAGTAGAGATGCTCATCTAAGCTACAAAAGATACAAAGTTTAGAAAACTTTTTTTCAATGGCTATCCAAGGTACACAAGTACCAAAGTACACAAAACACACACTGTTTTTATATTTTTTTTTATTTTTCAATTTTTTTATATTTTATTTTGTAAAAAACAGAATACAGCAAAACTCAAAACAAACAAGCAAAAACATGTTAAAAAATAGAGAGGGAGAGAAAGAAAAGTGACTGAATCACTTAAAGCCTTTTTCCTTCCACACCTTGGAAGACCCTTTTCGTTTAGCAAACCCTAGAACCGAGATTAAGGGGGAAGAATTGAAACTGTTCAGGTTTGAAAGGAACATGAGGGCTTTGAGTAGATCTCCAAGAGGAGTAAAAGAGGATGGAAATTGATTTTGGTTTCCTGATGAGATTATACTGTTGCTCTGTTAAGTGGCTAACCACTTATAGCAATTTGGTCGAGTATGTCGAGTCACTCCACAATGATGGCAGAGATGCTGCTTCCTCTATTTAGACTTTTAAGTATTTCCCGTCATAGCCCTAGGGTTTTTAGTCTCTTTCTTATCAAGGTTAGGGGGTGCTCCTAAGATAGATTTACCTTTATCTATATTCTCACTAGCTAAACCAGTTTTGACATTATTGTTCTTAGATTCAATATTATTAACAGGTGAAACAAAAACAGTAGTACTAGAGGAAGTAATATTAGGAAAAGAGAAATCATACCCTAAATCAGTTCGATTAGAAGCATATTTCTGATGGCTGAGCATCTCATCGAGCTTTGCACTCGAAGTCCTCTCCAGCTGAGCTCTGACTTGAAACAGCTCAACTTCAAGCTTCTTGGTCTTCTCAGCCAAGAAATTGTTTTCAAATCCTAGTGCTCTAATGGCCTGATTAGCGTCGTCATAAACCAGTTTTGACATTATTGTTCTTAGATTCAATATTATTAATAGGTGAAACAAAAACAGTAGTACTAGAGGAAGTAATATTAGGAAAAGAGAAATCATACCCTAAATCAGTTCGATTAGAAGCATATTTCTGATGGCTGAGCATCTCATCGAGCTTTGCACTTGAAGTCCTCTCCAGCTGAGCTCTGACTTGAAACAGCTCAACTTCAAGCTTCTTGGTCTTTTCAGCCAAGAAATTGTTTTCAAATCCTAGTGCTCTAATGGCCTGATTAGCGTCGTCAAACTTTGTGGAGATTTCTTCTCGTTCAAGCTCCACATCACTGAGCTTCTTGGTGGCCAACCTATACAACTTCTCATGTTTTTCCAAGACTTTGTATAATTTTGCATTGGCTGTGTGAATGTCATCTTGCTCATCCATCTTTTCAAACTTAGACTCCACCAAGTCCTTTTCTTCATCCACATCTTCAGCAATCCCTTCAATAGGATTTATGGTGTGAAGGAATTCAGGATTCAATCATCCTCATTTTCTGAATCATCCTCAGGTTTGGTGTCACTCAATGTACCAACAAATGCCGTACTTTTCCCAATGATCTTGAGATATGTAGGGCACTCTTATTTCATGTGTCCAAAGCCTTGACACTCGAAACACTTAGGTCCTAATGGAACAGTGTACTGACTGCCATCCCTAGCATCCTTCTTTTCTTCATCTTAGCTGTTGAACTGTGATGAGCTGGACTGCTTGTGGTCTTTATCGAATCCTTTAGCATTGGCATTCTTCATAAACTTTTTGAACTGCCATGTAATGGATGATTTCATTTTAGAATCTTCATCGTCAGAAGACTTATCCATGTCACTGCTCTTAGCCTTCAGTGCCATGCTCTTTCCCTTGCTTGATTTCTCGATTCTTATCAAACCCAACTTATAGGTCTGCAGATTGCCAACCGGCTCTATAAAAGGAATCTTGTCAATGTCCTTTGATTCCTCAATCGCAATGATCTTGGCATGAAATCTCTCAAGTAGAGATCTAAGCACCTTTCTATCAATCTTGGGTTCGGTTATGGTTTCCCCAAGATTAAAGGCAGAGTTCACTATGTCTTTGAGCTTGGCATAGAACTCATCTAATGACTCATCCTCCTCCATCTTGATCCCTTCAAAGCTTGTAGTGAGCCTCTGAAGCTTCAAGTCCTTGACAGCCTTGGTTCCCTCATAGAATGTTTGGAGAATAGTCCATGCTTCCTTGGTAGTTTTAGTAGTGGAAATCTTCTTAAACTCCTCATTCGTGACTGCACTGAATAAAGCATTCAATGCCTTACTGTTGAAGTTAGCCGCCTTGATCTTAGCATCATCCCACTCGGCTAGCACTTCCTTTGGCTTAGTCCAGCCTATCTCCACAGCTTGCCACACCTTTTCATCTAGTAACTACAAGAAAGCTCTCATGCGTACTTCCAATAAGCATAGTTAATGCCAACAAATAAGGAGGTATAATCAACGATTGTCCTCTATCCATGACAATAAGGGTTAATGGATCACACAACAAAGATTAACCCTAATATAGTGCGCCTGCTCTGATACCAATTGATTGGCTAAGAATGTATTGACACCTTGTGATAAATTAACCAATTGATTTAGCCAAGTTAATTAATTAATTCAATTATCATGAAAAATGCATGGTAGCACAAACAAATCACCAACTAAGTAAATATGCAGTAGAAAATAAAGTTGACACGATAATTTGTTTACGTATAGGGAAAACCTTCAAGGCAAAAACCCCACCAGGTGATTTTAAGGTCACCACTCTAGAGAATTCACTATTATCAAAACAAGCGGTTACAAGTAAAGGAATCCAGTACTTTATACCAACCTACAGTTGAATCCTTACTCCAATACCCAATTGGACTTGTTCAGTAGTGACAATCTCTCCTTTTCAATGCACGACTCCCAGTACTTGACTAACCAATCGATGCGCAGATCATAGTACACGACTTACCCACCAACTTGAGAAAGATGTTGACTGCAAAGTTCTTTAGTTCATCAACACGATAAAGATCACAAAGCTTCTTGGTCACAAAACCCAATGGCGTACAAACGCAACAGCTTCTTCAAAAGAAAGATGAACTGGGGTAAATTCTGTCCCTGGTCACAATTTGCATGAACAAAACTTTGCTTCACACTTGCACAACCATTGACGGCCATTAAAATAATCCTTATATATGATTAAGGTTGTGAGAAAAGAAAACCTAAGCATATATACAAGGATTGGTGTGAAATCAGATCTGAAAAACTGATTTTCATAAATCTCAATAGATAGGGTATCTATCGAGCAGTTGTCGAGAATTGGGCAAAAGCTACCTTTAAACCTTGATAAATGCTATTTGTCGAGCTAGCTATCGAACTTTAAAATCCAGCACTTTTTCACTTGTTTCTTAGACAAATTTGCATGGCTTTAACACTTGGACTTGAAACCTTGTTCCTTGAAGTATTAAACATATCCTATATCTACCCAATTACAAGTAAAGTGCGTTTTGTCAAAAGATTAGCCAATTCTAAATAACATATGTTCCTAACATAATTCACATATGTCCTAACAGTGATTTACAACTATGTCTTTTGTTGGCTTTAATTCCGTGCCAACTTTGATTGTAATTTTGTTCAATCATTTTCCTGTATTTTTGTTGGATTTAATGTAAGGGCTGTGTATGAGAGTTTGGTGAAGAATCTATGAAAAAGTGGTTTTCATGACTTGACTCACGACTGACTCGCGACTGCTAACCCGTGAAATAAGTCACGTGAGAAGCGCATGCTAGAATTTGAAGAGTCATTGACAGAATGGTTTTCATGAGTGACTCGCAACTCAGGCGAAGTCGCGAGTGACCCGCGAAATCCACTGCAGGTTGCTTTCTGGAGTGTGACTTTTCCCATTCTTTACCAACACTTTATAAACCCTCATTACCCACGAAATGTAAGAAGAAGGAGTATTTTCTGAAGAAACTTTTGAGAGAGAAACCCTAGCCAAACACTTGAGAGTTATAGATTATTTTACCCACAATCCTCTACATCATTTCTCTAAAGTTTCCATTTACTCCCACCTCTCCATCTACACATCCTTGAGAGGTTCTTAGCCCAAAAACTTACCTCACCCATTTTGAGTGTTGAGAGAAGTTTTGGTGCCTTTGGGAAGCATTGGAATAAGCCCTTAAGTGGCGGATGCAGTCGGGTAGAATTGCGAGATTAGAATAACTAGTGAAAACAAGACTCCGAGAAGTCCGTTTGTAGCAGGAGCTTGGAGGGCTCAAGTACATTGGGTATATTAGGTTTGGAGGGTTTTTTTGATATTCCTGTACTCCAACTTATTCACTAGTTGATCGATTTTGACTTGGAGAGCCGCGGAAAGGCTTTTCGCCGAGTACTTCGGTTTCCCCTTTAATAATACATCTCGGTGTTATCTTGTGTTTGCACCTCTCTTCCTTATTCTTTAAGCTTTACATTTATTGTTTATTGTACTTGCTTATGGCTTAGAGTAGTGTTATTGGTTTATTGCATGTGCTTTACTTTTATTCTGCCCTTAGATAAGTTAGAGTAAAAACTATTAAACCGTAATTTAATATTGGGGTTCTAAACAGGCATTGGTGTTTTCATACTAATTGATCTTTCAATTCATATCAGAGCGAGCACACTTTTTTGGATTTCGTTATCCTTGTGTGATCATAGACCTTATTTGAGATGGATAGATCTCAATCCCTCAACGCACCTCCTTTCTTTGATGGAAGTATCCATGCATTTTGGAAAGTATGTATGCTTGCTTTTCTATGTGCTATTGATGAGACTGTTTGGGATTCCCTTAAGAATGGTTGGGTGAGATTAACAACATCGAAGTTCGAATGGGACAAGGCTGCACTTGCTTTGGCAACTGCTAGTAGCAAAGCTATTAATGCAATCTTTTGTGGTGTTTCTACTGAGGAATATCATAGGATCTCTCATGTGAAGACCGTTAAAGAGTGGACTATCCTCAAGACTACCTACGAGGGAACCAAGATGGTCAAGGACACTAAATTGAAAACGCCCACTACACGATTTGAGGAAGTGAAGATGAGTCATTCGAATTATTCTATAGGAGACACAATGAGATTGTCATTGCCAAGCTCAATCTTAGAGAAAAGATTGAGAATGCCAAAGTTGTAAGGAAAGTCTTAAGATGAAGAACAATGGGAAGTCATTTGGAAAAGGAAAATTATCATCCTTCGAGAATGATAAAAGAGACTTCATGAAGAAGGATGCAAAAGACTCATTACCACCCCAAGGGATTGTTTGCTATGAATGCAATGGTCATAGGATTTTGAAGAAGGAGTGTCCAAGCTATTTGAGAGGAAAGGGTAAAGTGCTAACAACTACCCTTAGTGACTCCGAGAGCTCAAATTCTGATTCGGAAGAAGAATGTGATGGTGATGGTAATTATTCAGCATTTATGGCAATTACCTCAGTTGATTCCAAAGATGAATTGAGTGATCTAGTTGAAGAACTTGGTGTTCACTCCGAGGGTGAAAAAGATGAAGTTTCGGATGATGAGGATGTTTATCTCAATGAAGGTGAAAAGAATCTTCAAGATGTGTATGATGCATTGCTTGAGGATTATGGCAAATATGCTAAAGTTGCTAAGAGTATAGTCAAGAAGATGAAGACAATTCAAGAAGAACACAAATCCTCTCTTGTACAACTTAAAGATGCCAAGTTTGAAGTTTAAGAGTTGAAAGAAGAGCTGCTAAATGCCTACTCTAAGATCAAATTTCTCAAACTTGAAGTGATTCAAGCCAATGTCAAAATGGAGCGCATCACAACCAAGAAACTTGACAGTGTTCTTTCATCTCAAAAGCCTTCCATGGACAAAACCGGACTGGGCTACGTCGGCGAAGGAAGTTCGAGTGGCGAACCAAGAAGGGAGATGAAGTTTGTATTGGGGAAGGATGTAGAGATGCCCAAGAATGAGATCCCTACTGTTGAGAAGAAAGACATTGGGCCAAAATCGAAGGAAAAAGGGAAGTCACTGCCTAAGAATCAAAGGGGACCTTAAGAGAAGCATTTTTGTCATCATTGTGGAATTCAAGGGCACACAAGACCAAATTGCTTCAAGCTTCATGCTCTCAAAAGAGTAGATTCTCTGCATGCTAATGAAAATACAAGAAGAATACCAAAAGGAAAGCAAGCTAAGGGAGAAAATGATGGTCAACTCATTGGAAATATCAAGCAAATGCTTAAGAACATCTCATCTTGCCTAGCTAGCATCACCCTAAGGTTTGAAAGTTATGTTGGTCGTACCCCTCCGTCTAAGGATCTTAGCCATGGCACCCATGCGGTGTGGGCGAAAAAGAGTATTCATGCATGATTATTCACTATGTCCATGCATTAATACTTCCAATGTATTAGGGTCATAGTTTCATGCATCAGATCATATGTATTCTTCTTGCTTCAAAGCTTCCTTCCTAGCATGTTTCTTTTAATGCTTTTTGCTTTGTTTGCTTTGCTTTGTTGATCTTACTTTATTGCTTTGTTTTGAGTGAGTAAAAAAATTCAAAAATTCATAGTCTTGTTTAATCTTGATACATGCGTAGACTGATCCTATGTATCTCCTCACATTTATTTTGGTGTCAAAAAGCTTTTCAATTGTCAATCTCTGAAAAGAGAAAGAGCAGAAAAAGCCTTGCTTCGAAAACTAGTTTGACTAGGAAAAGGTGGAGCAAATATATATTCAAAATGTATGATGCCAAAGCCAAAGCCAAAGACTTATTCTTCAAAGAAATATAAACAATTTCATGGTATCGTTGCTCAAAAATTGAGCTGTACTAATCAAAAAGTATGAAAAATGGAAGCTAAATGAAAAGCTTTCAATCAATGTAAACACTTTGGTGAGAGGTCATATATGTTTATTTCTACTAGTGAGATAGGTCACTTGACTTCGTGCGATTTGTGTATGACTTGATTGAATTGATCATTGAAGCTTCATACTAGACTATGGACTAGTTGATACTTGATTCACACACACAACACACAAGTCAAATGCTCAATGAATGCCTATTTCATTTGTGAGATTGTACGTGTTCAAATGTGATTTGTGTATGCTCAATTACTTGATGATCAAACCCAAAAAAGATTTTTGAGTGTTTCATGTGTTTCTGGAAGTGATTTTTGTCACTTTGTTTCTTAAAAGTTTTTCTCAAAACGTAAAACTTTTAGTGTTGAAAAACTCTGTTTTTGGCCTTTTCGCGAGTGCTTTTGCAAGTGGCCCCCAGTCGCAAAATTCCTAAGAATTTCAATTTCTTAAAAATTTCAAGCAAAGAGTTTCGCGAATGCTTCGCAGCTCAGACTCGACCTACAAAATTTTTCCCTGTGCATTTACACTTTGTCGAGTAGGCTCGTGACAAGCTCGCAAGTCACTGACTCGCGAAATGCAGAAAAAGATAGTTTTTAAAGGGCTCGAAATGTCAATTTTCAAAATCCTTGTCTTTTCACACTCCGCGACTCCCACACACAAAAACTCACATTTTCCCTCAAAACTCAACCAAATTTCATTGGATTTCATCTCTAAGACTTCATTAAGGTAATTTCTAACATTTTTCATCTTTCAAATCCTTTGATTTTGTTTTTGATTTCATAAAACCTAGGGTTGGGTTTACTTTGTGTTTTAGATTGGGAAACTTAATTTTTGCAAATTTTTTTTATTTTGTTGATTGGGCTGAGTCCCATTTTGTTTGTTGTTGATTGTGTTGGCCCCATGTGGCATTTTAACATGTATTTAAGCAAGATTTTCACATGTTCATGCATTGTTCATCACATATGTGTAGTGTGTTTATACTAAGTGTTGGCCCCAAGTGGCATTTTTTTTTTCACTCTTTTGGACTCCGATGAGTACCAAATTTTGGGTTTTACCATATTTATACATGTTTAACATGTTTTGATCATTGATTGTGTGTTTTACACACTTTGCCTCATGAGTGCTTGTTCATGCATTGATCATGCATTGCACATGCGCACTTGTTGCACCCTTAATGCACACACCCTATCACTTAACATGCTTTGCATATGTTCATGCTAGTTAAGTCTTTTTAGACCTTTTAGCACTTATAACATGTTCATGTGTATTTGTTATGATCATTTGATCCTATTTTAGGGCATTTTCTTTTATTTTTCCTTGTTTTTGGACTAACTTGTATCTAATCAAGTTTGTAACCATTTTTGTGTATAGTTTGTGCTTGTGTGGCTATTTTGTAGATGCCTCTTCACGCGGTAAATAACCTTTGATTGATCTCACATCATCTCTGATATGAAAGAGGACCTGCCAATTGTCAACGAACTATGATAACAAGAGATTCAAGACTCTTTTGGACTCTAAAACCTTCAACAACAATTTCAAGAATGCTCCAAAAATGATCAACAATTTCAACAATTCCAAGGCCTAAGTAGTCTCCAAAAATTACAACAAGGGAAATCCACAATTTTGAGATTGAGCAAAGACCATTGAATGGTAGCATTCATCTAATTCTATACCTCAAAATTAAGTAGCGCATCCAAAGTTACAATCCTTCCTAAGTTCAAAACTAATTTACAGCATATGCTTATATCACTATATCTTTTCTTCCTCAAGTTTTGTAAGAAAAAGAATTTCCAAAATCTCCAAGTGATATTTGGGCTGGAACTCATTAAAGTGCTGGGTTCCTTATAATTATGTTGCCTATTATGAAAACAAATCTCTAAGTATACATCAACTAGAAGGGAATAGTCCATGAAGTATCTCATACCCTCTTTTGTTTTTTTTGTTCGTTTTTTTTTTTTTTTTTTTTTCCTTCTTTAACTTGCCAATAATATTTTCCAAGCAACCTAGAACTTAGAGTACAACGCAACTTTATAATTATTAACCACTTGTCAATATAAAACAAATGTACCACAACCGACTATAATTCCTCCCAAAACCTTCAATATCCAACCAAAATTATGGTTCACTAGTCCAATTCATTACTACCATGTTCTTGTGTTGTATCCACCTTATTTTTAATTGAGCCAATCCCTTAACTCTTATTAGTTAAAATTAAAATAATTACATTTTTGGCATCAAAACTTATTCCCCAGGATATTAAACAATCCTCCAAGTCCATAGAAAGAAAATTAGGACCTCAAACTTCTAAGTAACAGAACTTGTCTCAAAAACATTTAGGGACTACCTCACACATAAATTAGGGTATGGTAATCCATGTAGGTCAACACTAACAATAACAATGATCCAAAAAAAGGTCGGTCCTTAACATTAGAATCCAAGGAAGTCCACTGATATATTGCTGAATTCTTTAAACACCCCCAGAATTTATATAATAACATATAATATAATGTGAACTACAATAACCGCAAATTGATTTTCCCTTCACACTAAAAACTTTCCGTTAATTTCCTAACTCCATATAAACTAAAATCAAGGAATCGTAGCTCTAACATCAAACCTTAACCTCTAAATAAAGTTCTGTAATAGTCAATTCCCCAATAATGATCAAGCACTCCAAATTCCAAATAGGGCATATAGTAAATTATCATTCAGTAATTAGACCTATGAGAATACCCTACAGATCAAACTAACCTTAGGTAGGTTGACTATATTTGGCAAAACTATCAAATGAGTTTACAAAAGATCAATCACAAAAAAGCAAGTAGATTTCCTTTGCTTGTTCTTTTCTCACTCTCCTTTCCTTTTTAATAATAAGAAAAAGTTTTTTTAATAACCAATCTGATCAATTACAAAATTTCAAGAATAAAACACACCCACTTAATACTAGTATAAGAACATAGAAGTATATCAATTAAAATCCTCCTTTTCGTTTTATAAGTCATGTACGCCCAAACCCAAGAGACATAAATATAAAATCCCAACGAATCTGACCTAACAAATTCATCATATGATGGAACCTCACCTACACTTCTCATCAAATCATCAAAAGAACACTATCTGTGGCTTAATAACCTTCATAAGCAATGATTATAACTATAATCCCTAGTGCACAAACTTTATTCCAAATCAAGTCCTAGTATAGAGTCTGAAAGATCATAACCTAAACTCCAATACCATTAAAATTGTCACACCCCGAACCCAACTATAAAGATAGGCACGTGACAACTACCGCACGCTTATAAAGTAAGCACCCTACAAGTGTGCAAGGCCTTCTTAGCAACTAAAATTTATCATAAAAAATTAAATCAAATAAATCCAAAATACCTCAACAATTTCTTTATGAATAGATCTCTAATAATTTAATAGGAACAAAATTCAAACCTCATGTATATAATGGCAATTGACCAATAAATATAAACTATTAGAAGACCACCTAATTCCAAAATCACTAAGCTTCTTTCCCTGCTCACAACACAACATCAAAACTCCCAGAACTTGCTTTTCTTCACAATCTGAAACTGGAGGGGAAAAAGGGGTGAGCTGACAACTCAATAAGTAACCAAGATCCTAATAAGTTCCATCAAGCAATAGATCTATAAAGTATAAGATGTAATATGTGTTTTCAAAAATTATAATATATTATGTGTTTTCAAAATAACTAAAGAAGTTTCATAGTCTTAAAATAATAAGTTGCACATAGATCACATACTTTAATCTTACAAATATATCATAGATGGTTTAGACTATAGTCAATTTTCCATATATAAAAAGTGATACCTTACAATAGGTTCTAAAAACACATAAGCAGTTTTAGTGACTCAAAACAGTTCAAATGCTCAAACATTTCCAAAATCACATACGCAGTTTTAAGTACTCAAAATAATTCAATATTCAAACGTAATTCATGTCCTTAACAATCTTATGACTATGGTCACGCTCTATCTATTGAAGTTTAAATCTCGACACCTCTCGATCCATCGAGAATCGTGGATTTCTATATAAAGGGTCAGTGCAATTTTTCTTCATTTCTCACTGATCTCTCTTGATACTTTCTAACTCCTCACCTCCCCAAACTCACTTCTCTCTCTCAAAACCTCTTCCTCACTTAATCTTCAGCCTCAAGGGTGATTTCTTCCTCTGGTATGATCTCCTTTCTTACATTTAATCATGCATTTCATCCTTTTAACCTAACTTTTGGGGTTTTTTGAAAAATTTTGGGGTTTTCCAAAATTGTTGAGGTTTTTGTGAAGTTTTTGGGATGAGTTTTGTTTAAATGATTTTAAAAGTTCATGCATTGCATCACATTTGCATTTTCACAATGTTTCATGCATTTTAGATGTGTGTTTACCTTGTTGAAATGAAGTGTCCTCGTAGGATTGGATTGGGCTGAGCCTATGATGTTTTTACTTTTGCATGTCACATGTTTATGCATTTTTCATGCATACGTACCAATATTTTTCTATCTTATTGATATTAAACAATTTGGTGCTTTTCTGCTTGTCTCCCTTTCTCTCTCTCTTTCTGCCGCTAGCTTGCTTTATGGCACCTAAGCAGAAGTCTGCTCCATCCTGGAACCCTCTTCATTTTGGGGCATCTTTCTCTAATTCTACCCCTTCACATGTTAGGTTCCGTGATGATAAAGCCCATAAGGACTTTTCGGAGAACTTTTCTCGACGAGGCATTCATTCGGAACACCAAGTCATTATATCAAAATTTTCCGATATCGACCATCCCACTGTCATCTATAATAGCGGTTAGGAGTCACTGTATGGCATCCTGGTCACTTGTCCCTCTGTGATCATAACAGGAGATTTACTCCAACATGCACAGATTCAATTATTCAGTACCTCAATTTGTCACTCGCGTTCGAGGTACACGCATTGTAGTCACCCCGGATCTTATATCTGAGGTGTTACACGTACCGAAAGGAGCGCATCCTGACTACCCCAGCTGTGATCATCTTAAGACTGTGTCCAAAGACGAACTCTCGTCTCTCTTCTGTGAGACACCATCATCTTGAGGTGACCGTCAAAACACCCCTAACACAAGCTTTGCAAAAGGTCCACGGTTCCTTAGATGGTGATGGCATTTTTTCTTTATCTCTTGTCTCACTATAACTCCATTACTGAGCCTCGTGCTCGATTTTTGTTGTCCCTCATTGAGAGGATTACCATAGACTTTCCCTCTCACTTCATACTCTCCCTTATAGATGTTTATAGGGATACAGCGACCCATGATAAGCTTATTTTTCCTTTGGCTATCATGTGGATCATTCACCACTTTTCTATCTCCTATCTCAAGTCAAATCATTTCTTTGTCATGGGTGTTATTGACGCTGCTACCGTTTGACGGAGCGAGGCCCAGCTTCGACCGAAATGGCCATGGACTGAGACAGCGGCTCCTTAGGCCTCTTCCATTCCATCCACATTCACTCCTTTTTCTTTTGTGAGTGGTGTGACCTTCGAGACGATTATGGCGCAATTTCAGTGCATGGATGCTCACCTTGACACTCTCAGTGATGAGTTATGTCAGGTGAACACCCGTGTCGGTCATATTGCACGACGACAGGCTCGCCTTGGTGGCTTTGTAGAGTCTCCCTCTCCCTCTCCAATGGCTTCAGAGGACGAGGACGATGGAGGTGACTCCGACGATGATGAGGATACTGAGGGTGAGGATGCTAGCTCTTCCGGTGATGACTAGATGACAGCATGAGTTACTTGTCCAAACTATTTTACATAAAAATTTACAAACTACTGATGTAGTGAGTGATTATTAGTAAATGAAAAAAAGTGATATTAATGATGAGTCTAGATAAAAACCAATAAGAGGTTGATCATATCAGCAGAGGTTGGTCATATTAACATTTTGTAAAAATGTTGTAAAATAGTTTGTGACCTTAGCTTTACTCATTCAAATTTAAGTTGACATTTATATTAGGAAAGTGTTTAATGAGATGGAATTAAAATCTTAAATTCATATATAAGTTGACATTTCTCATAGGAAAGCTTTTAATAAGTGATTGAATCTTTACTCAAATAAGGTTTTTTTTTTTTTTTTTTTTTGGAAAGCTCTAGATGGTTTGCAGCCAGAGATTCCGCTATTTATATTTGAAATGAATAAATTTAAAAAATATGTATAAAAATTTACATTTTATGATCTCATACGAATATGAGTGAAAAATTTACGTTTAAGAATTTATATTTGCTTTATGATCTCATACGAATATGAGTGAAAATTTTACATTTAAGAATTTATATGTGCTTAAGTTCTAAAAAATGAAATTCGTATGAGTGAAAATGTAAGTTCACTCATTATATTTTTCACTGATATGAATAGTCGTAAGTTCACTCATTATAGTGAAAAAGTATTTTGCAATCACTCATTATAGTTGTAAGTTCACTATAAGTCATTTCAAAGGGTATAATTCATATTCTTTTTGCATTTCTACATGTATTACTTGTCTAATTACACACACTAAGGGCATGTTTGGTAGACTGTAATAGACGCTGTAATGTACTAGCTATTCCTAAGATTTAGTTATTCTTTAGGTCACGTTTGGTAGACTATAATAGGCACTATAATGTAATAATTATTCCTATAGTTTAGTTATTCAATAGTTTGGTTATGTTTTTATTATAGGGAATAGTCATTCCTTATGAATAGCTATTCTAATGTACAACTCACAACCAAACTAATGAATATGTTTAGTTATTCCATTACAACACATTTTATTCCTGGTAATAAACATTACCATTCTTGTTGTAATCCGCATTTAATGTACCAAACGTTCCCTTAGTTTGGTTATGTTTTTATTACAATGAATAATAATTCCTTATGAATAGATATTCTTCAAAATGAGGAATAATTATTCTTCTTTAAAATGTTGTATTAGCTATTCCTTAGTAAGTGCAATAATTTCAAAACTTAATATATTTTCAAATAAACAAACTTTCCATATACATCTAACAATTATAAAAATAAACAATCATAAAAAATAACATATATCTCTCTTAAATTTAAAAATAACAATTTTTAAGGAAATATAATTTTATGAGTAAGATATTTCCTAAAATAAATGTTAAGTTTCATTCTAATGTTATAACTCACAACCAAAATAATTAATAGGTTTAGTTATTACATTACAATACACTTTATTACTAGTAATAATTATTACAATTCTTATCGTAATCCTTATTCAGTGTACGAAATATACCCTAAGGGCATGTTTGGTAGATTGTAATAGCACTGTAATATAACAACTATTCATTTGGTTTAACAATTCAATACTTTGTTCATATTTTTATTACAGGAAATAGTCATTCTTTATGAATAGCTATTCTTTAAAGTGAGGAATAACTATTTCTCTCTAAAAGGGTTGTAATAGCTATTCCTTATTAGATATAATAATTTCTAACATTAATATATTCCTAAATAAATAAACTTTCCATATCCACCTAACAATTATGGAAATAAAAATCATCAAAAAATAACTCATCTCTCTAAAATTTAAAATATATTATTTTCTAGGAAATATAATTGTATGAATGAGATTTTCCTAAATAGATCATAAGTTTTATTCTAATGTTACAACTCACAACTAAACTAATGAATATATTTTCATTACAACATATTTTATTCCCAGTAATAAAGATTACCATTCTTGTTATAATCCACATTTAGTGTACCAAACATACCCTAAGTATTATTCATTAAAGTTTGATAACTTCGGTAAATCAATCCCTATAAATTCTGTCATATGTGTAAGGAAATCAAATTGGCTTTGATTGGTGGGTTAATTGCAGGTTTCGTATTCAAGTTTAATGAACAAAAATGTATGATAGACTAACTCAAATAATTTGGGTCATTAATGCCAAGAGATTTTCTTTTATTAATTCAAATTTGAATTAGAAATAAAATATGGAAAGTATAAAAGATGTTTGGGTCTTCAATGAGAATGATTTAATCAAAGTTTTAAATTGGAAAAAGAAATAAGAGAGAAATCTATAATAGGAACTTTTTTATATTTACAATCGAAAATGAAAAATATTCAAAAGGCTTTCAATTTGGGTTGGGCGGGACCCTGCTCATAGTCAACTACGGAGGGAGTCGTATATAAAAATCCCAACTACATTCTAGGCTCTAGCTTTCCCATCACAAATACAGACCTAGACTACTTCAAATGGCTAAGAATCTACTTTATCTTTCAAAAGCTTCCCTTCTTCTCTTAATTCAACTTCTTGCAATTCAATCAGATAGTTTTACAAATGCCAAACGGATCCCAGAATTTTCCAAGTCCTTGAAAGATGTAGAGGAATCCCAAAAGGGATGGCGCTTTAGCTCATGCGTTTCCTCCAACAAATGGCAGGTTGTATTTTGATGCAGATGAGATTTGGTCCGACAGTTCTTATCGCGTTCGTTCATATCAAGTTGACCTGGTGGGCATTGCAATGCATGAGATAGGGCACCTTCTTGGACTTGATCATAGTCGTGATGAACTAGCCATTATGTTTCCCGCTATTGCTAAAGGGACATTTAAGAGGAGTTTGAGCTCTGATGATGGGGACGGTTTATTTACTTTATATTCTAGCTGATAACAATATCCTCCCGTTAGGAGGTAGAGCCAACTATTATAATTTGTTTTTATGGTGAATTCAAATAATCGTGCAAAGGGAAAATAATACGGTGGCTAGCTTAAAGAATTTATTGTGCACAAGTCATGCATATGTCACTCTAATATACTTCCTTTGCCACATTAATTTTTCATTGCACTATATGACTTTTCTGATTATAAACTCTTTACCATGATTTATATTTGAGAAAAATTAGAATGCGCTACATAAAAAAAATACAAATACAAATTAATTAGTACGGAAAATTCATTAAGGTCGTCCACCTTAAGTCACTAGCAAGCCATCAAAGAAAGATAATTAACTGCTCATGCACATTCAATGATGACGATTACTCAAATGAGGCTCACCTAGGTCATCTATAAAAGGGACAATTCACCTCACTTACTAATGTACAGGAAATACTACAAAAATACAATCCATACACAAAATATATGGGTTAATACCAACTCCAACATTGGAGGCTCCTCCATTGAGGTTCACCCAAGTGGTCTCTTCTATTAGCTTTCTTATTCTTGCAAATCTTAAAAGTTCATCAAAGGATCTGAATTGGACGAGTGGCACCACTTGTGGAGAAGATTAGCCATTAAGCTCTTCCTACTAACAAAGGGTTAACTAGTGCAATCAAGAGCTGTGAATGTTGATGTACTAAGCTCATCCTAACAAACTTAGATCTTTAACATGATCAAAACAAGTCACACCACTGTTGATGCTCTATCATGACCAGTCTCACTCATCGATAGTGGCGACGACAACAACGAGCTTCGCACCTCAATGCCGCCTCCAATCCTAATTGAAATTTTCTTCAGGCACACTTCTTGGGAATTTCATATCACTTAACAGTGTAAAATGGTGAAGGTGGAAACACCCCTTTCAAACCCTTGTGGGGCCTAGTACGTTATCTAATAATTCCAATTCAATTGCCTCTGTCTAGCAAGTCTAGGGCATCCATTTGTTAGAAGATGGGGAAACCCTAAAGCACATATGTTATGACTCTTGAGGCTAAAGTGGATAACAAGATGGTGGTAAGCCATTAGGCTTTACTATCAACCAGGGACGGAGCCAAGACTTGTAGTTAGGGAGGGCAACTTTGCTAGTGGTTGTGTACGGTGGCATAGCCACTTAGATTATTATTATTTTTTTTTTCCCTGACTTTGATGCGTATTGTTGGATAAGGTCAATTAGTTTGTTTGAAAATTTTTAAAAGGTCGAGTTGTTTTTTTTGGGTAAAATTAGTTTATTAGACTTAATTTTTTTTTCAGTTTTACTATTGATAATTTTTGTTGTTGGGCTAATTTTTTTGGGCTTGTATATTTGTTTTAAAAATTTAAATTTATAGATTTTTTATGGTCTTTAAAAAGAAGAAAATGCTAGAGCTACAATTTTTTTTATTATAAATTACTGATGTGGTGAGTGGTTATTGGTAAGTAAAAAAGTGGTATAAGTAATGGGCCTAGATGCAAACTAATAAGAATCTGCTATCGCAAGAATTTTGCAAAAATATTGTATAAAGGTTTGTGGCTATAACATCACTCTTAAAAGAATTAATGATATTATTAAGGGGGCAAAGTATAATTTTATAGAACAAAATTGCTAAAATTAATACCTAGTATATATTCTAATATTTTTTAAAAAAACGATTTTGGGGGGGGGGGGCATTGCCCCCCAAGTCAAAGGTTGCCTTTGTCCTTGCTATCAACCCATGTTGCCGTGCCCCATGTTACTTCTTATGTCAATTGAAAGGAATCATTAAACAAACCTTTGATTAATATAGACAGAAACCAAAAAAAAGGGGAAGGGGGGGGGGGGGGGGGGATGTTGCTTCAGTTAAAAAGTAAAAACTAAGGTTCCTCAAATATTCATTACATGGTGAACTAGTCGCTAGCCCGTCTGATGCATGATAATAGCTACTGGATGAGTTTTATGGGGAAAAGAAAACCATTTTTTTGAGTTGGAGTTGTGAACAAAAATGCATGAAATTAAAAAAAAAAAAATTGATATTGAAAGAAATAGCACAAGGTTTTATTAATTAAGCAGAAGAAAGTAATGCTATTTTATTTATTAGTTTTTTGTGGGAAGGAATAAGAGACAAAATGTTGAGTCTCTAGTTTAATTTGTGTTATATGTATAATAAAATATATGTTATAATATATATACCAAAAACTGTCTGTTGAAATGTCATAACCCTTCATATTAGATATACCAAGAGATGCCTATTGAACGAAAAAAATGTGCCTATGTAAATAAGTATGGAATGGTGTTTGTAAATCAAGCACCTTCCAAAAACTCTCTTAAAAAAAAAAAAAAAAAGCATCTTCCAAAAAGCTTTATTTTTCACTTTTGCAAAAGTATACCCCTACCCACAAGACTATCCCAAGAGAGTCAATACTAATCATGAAGACGTTTTGTTAATACCTTTCGATTGTTTCGAAGTTACCGCCAATTTTATATATAAATAAATATATATAAATGTTTATTTATGCATTTATATGTTTATTAGGCAAAACCTAAATAAATTATTAAAAACTTTAAGATTTATAATAATTGGTATACTTTAATATTATCAACAAAAATTGATGTACAATTATCATTATTATAATAAGGGTAAATTGTAAATTACACCCCTGAAGTTTCGAGTTGATTGGATTTTATACTCTAAAGTTTCAGAAACTTGATTTTACACCCTAAAGTTCGGTTCCGTTAGCAATTCACCCCCCACTGTTAGTTTTTGCTGTTAAGTGACACATCATCATGCTGATGTGTTTTATTTTTGTCAAATCAGCCTCAAAACTACATCATTTCAATGATGACCAAGTGAATAGCTAGCACAATCAAAACTACGTCGTTTCAAACCTAAACTTAAAACACAAACTGCAACTTAAATGACAGGCCAAACTCTAAAATTAAAAACAAAAACCACAAAGAAGGAAGACCTCATACCTCCCTAACCCAAACCCCATGAACCCAGGCCTTTCTAACCCAAACCCATCAGCTCGTCTCGTGAATCTTGGCAGTTGGTAAAGGCTCCAAGCTCACCTCAGACCACCATATGTTTAATTTGTGCTCACAAAGGGGCTATTCCATCAAATCAAAATTCATGAACTATGAATGGAGTTGATCTATGACTATGTTCATTGAATTTATTAAAATGCTTAATTTTTTTATTTTTATTTTTTGGGAATCTAGAGATCTTTGTGCTATACTTGACCAGTAGTGACGAAATAAGGAATGCTATTATGCTTGCAAACATAGCCTTGCTTCATAGTTCGCACTCGTCGATTACAATAGTGAGCCCTTTTTTTATAGCCCAGTTTTAAGTTTCAACAAAAGCCAAACCCAGCTATCATTTCATTGGCGCATGGAAAAAAAAGCAAGTGGATCAAGGTTTTCAGTCATAGACACATAGTACCAAGTAAATATACCCCTAAATCCCATTTTTTGATGATATAATTTCATCATTGTATAGAAGCTAACCAACAAGGTGGCGGTCATTTTTGTTTGTGGCCCAATGATTTCATGAATGAAGATCTTGCACGCACAACCTAGTTTGCGGCCTGCCTTAAGCTACAGTTTGTGTTTTAAGTGTAGGTCTGAAACGAAGTAGTTTTGATTGTGCTAACTATTCACTTGGTTATCATTGAAATGACATAGTTTTGAGGCTGATTTGGCAAAGATAAACACATCAGCATGATGATGTGTCACTTAACACAAAAAACTAATTGTTGGGGGTGAATTGCTAATGGAATCAAACTTCAGGGTGTAAAATTAAGTTCTTGGAACTTTGGGATATAAAATCCAATCAACCCCAAACTTCAGGGGTGTAATTTGCAATTTACCCTTATAATAATATTATTATTATAAATTAAAAGGCTAAAAGCACCTATTTCCATATTTGACACTTGACAGATGCTATTAGAGCATTTATGTTTGGTTAAAAAAAACAAATCATTTTACCATATCAAAAGCCACTTTATCATTTATACCATACCATTTTACAACACACATAACATCCCAAACTCTATTTTTTCCCAGTTTATTTAAATATTCTTTTTTATTCTTTTTTTACTATTTCTCTCTCTCTCTCTCTCTCTCTCTCTCTCTCTCTCTCTCTCTCTCTCTCTTCCTTTTCCTCTCTTTCCCCCTCTACCTCTAGGCATTGGCCACAACTAAAAGAAAAAAAGAAAAAAAAAATATAAATCCAAAAACAACCATGCCGCCAGACCAAAACCACCAAACTGGCCACAAACCAAAAGAACCAAAAAAAAAAACACTCACAACAACCGTAATAACTCACATCAGCTACCACAATCACAATAGCCACCACCACACCACCACCATGCCACCCACCAACACTGCCACCCCAACATATCCTAGCATCACCCACTGGACCATCAAACCAAAACCAAAGCTACATTAAAAAAAAAAAAAAAAAAAAAAAAAAAACCATCAAACTATCAATTTAATCCAAACCAAAACCCCACATATCCCAACAAACCCATTTTAAAAAAAATCACCATCGGAGCCATCAAGGAAGCCACCAATGAAGCCATACACACAACACCTAAACTCAAAAAACCACCATCAAATAACCAAGAGAAACCCACCAATCTTCACACCACAACCCCACCTAACCCATAACTCCAAACCCACCACCTAACCCACGACCCACAGCCCACCGATCCAAACCCACGCCACCACCTGACCCACAATACACTGATCCAAACCCATCACTTGACCCATAACTCCAAACCCACCACCTAACTCACGACCCACATAATCCACCAATCCAAACCCACGCCCCCATGATCTTCGATCTCTGCCGATCCAAAATCCAAAATCCTCGCCGAGTTCCACCACGCCATAACCATGTCGATTGTCATGCTGTGACTACTTCGAATCCAACCCAGCTCCAGTGCAAGCTTTGAATGAGAGAGAGAGAGAGAGATGTGAGAGAGGGAGTGAGGAGGGAGGTGTCGAGCTTTAAAATCCAGCACTTCTTCACTTGTTTCTTGGACAGATTTGCATGGCTTTAACACTTGGACTTGAAACCTTGTTCCTTGAAGTATTAAACACATCCTAGATCTACCTAATTATAAGTAAAGTGCATTTTTTCAAAGGATTAGCCAATTCTAAATAACATATGTTCCTAACATGATTCACATATGTCCTAACAATCTCCCCCTCTGGTAATCCGTGACAAAACTACAACAAACAAATGAAATATGAGAGAAGTCATAAATCACTCAACTCATACTCACTTGTTGAATAAAATAAAATCTATCCTGACATAAACTATTGAAAAACTTTGCAAGAAGAGAGTTCATGGCAAGGAAGACTTTGACAACCTGTATTTCTGAAACACTTTAAACAAAACTCATCATGGCATTTTAGTGTGAAACAGAAATTATAAGATTGCATACAAGTAATAAGAAGCATGTGCATAAAGAGAGAAAAGAAACAACACACGAAGAGATAAGTGAATGAACATACATCAATATATATATATATATATATATCAAAAGATAAGTACTATAAGGTTGAATTTAATCAACCATCTTGTTGCCTTTATTCTTGTCAAATTTGCTTGTATTTTAGCAATTAGTAATCCTGTATTTAGGTGAGATTCTTGTAAGGGTAGTGTGTAAGAAGATGTGAAAAAATGCTCAAGATTTTGCAAGGATGCAGAGTTTCGCAGCTAGAACTCGCTAGTGACTTGCGATTGGAGCTGCCAACTGCAGGCACGTGAGAAGCACACGGGGAAGGTGAAGGGTCACGCCAGCTGTTACACTACAGGACAAAAGTTCCAGACTGGTCAGGCCGTTAACTCGTGGCTGGAACTCGCGACTCAGACCAGTCGCAAGGCCAAGCCACCAAACCACCCTGTTTGAGAAAAACTGACTCTTCGCATTCCTTTCTCACCCCACTATATATAGACCCTTATATCCACTGAATGTAGAGAGCTTTCAGAGAGAATTTTGTGAGAGAAACCCTAGAGAAAAACAAGATTGATTCATCCACAATCTTTACCTTAGAGACTCCTCAAATTCCTCTACTCTCTTCCTCTCCATTGATACATCCTTGAGAGGTTCTTTACCAAATCCTTTTCTCACTATACCCATATCCGTGAGAAGGTTTATTTGGTGCTTTTGGGAAGCAGTTAGGAACGAACCAATGTCTATTGGTTGAAGCTATGGTTGATAGTGGAATTTGGTAAGCTAAAGAAAAAATAGGTTCGGCGCAACCTCGTTGAAGTAAAAAGTTTGGAGGGCTTAGGTACACTGGGTAGATTAGGCTTGGAGGGTCTTCTACTGTTCATGTATCCCAACTACATTCTTTAGTGGATTATTTACCGCTTGGAGGGCGGCGGAGAGGTTTTACGTCGAGGGCTTCGGTTTCCTCTTCGATAACACATCGTGTGTTGTCCGTGTGTTTGCATCTTCCTTCCCTTTGTCTTTGCCATTTATTTACTACTGTGGATGTGTTTATATTTGGCTTAGATTGCTTATCAATTCTGTGTTTGGCTTATGTTCATGTTCCGCACATTAATTGTTTGATAATAAGCTTAAATTGATAATCTGTAATTTGGGGTCTAAACGTTCAAGGGTGTTTCATACCCATTTTGAATATTCAATTGGTATCAAAGCTGGTATACTTGTTGTGGTTTAAATACCTAAGTGTGATCCTTGACCTCTTGTGTTTATTTGCCATGGATTGTGCTTTATATGACTCTTTATATGATTTGGTTGATGATAATTGTAACATGCCACGTGTTTGTGAAAATGCCTCTATGAGTGTTAATCCTCATGATTGTAATGCTATGTTATATGAATCTTTGGATGTTGTTGATATTCCTAACATCAAACTCTTGAAGAAAATTGCTAAGAAGTTTCAAAAGAATTTGAGCAAGTTACTTTGTGAAAAGGATGATTTAATTGCTAAGCTCAATAAATCCAACAAATTGGTTGAAAAATATAAGAAACTTGCTGAAATTTCTCTTCAAAAGCTGAAAAAGTTTGAATGTTTGAATACAGACTTGGATGCCAAACTTGTTTTGTCTAACAAACTTGCTGATGAGCTAAAATGTGAAAATAATCTCTCAAGATGCATGTCAAGTGTTTGATTGCTGAACCTATTGATAAAAAGAATGAAAATATTTGCTGCAATCATGTTGTGGTACCCAATACTGTGCCTATTGTGGGTTCAAACCCAAAGGACAAATCGGTGTTCATTCCTCCACACAAAAGAAATCAAAAGGTGGATAGAAAGGCTTCTAAGTCAAAGCTTCCGTTTATGTCTCAACCTACGGTTTTGGATGGATCTATGTTTATTCCAACTTGCCACCATCGTGGTGTGATTGGTCATATAAGACCTCAATGTTATAAGTTGAAGAGAGAACAAAACCATATTGCTAGATCCCTTACCAAAAAGCCTAGTGGACCTAAACACATTGTGTGTCACTATTGTGGTGTTTTTGGTCATCTAAGACCTCATTGGTCTAAGTTACATGCTCTTAAAAGAATCAAAAGAAAAGAGAAACTTGAGCTTCTTGGAAGTTATGCTAAAAAGGGTAAACCGGTTTTGAGTGAAGATAGAATGTTGTTAAAGAAAGTGTTTAATGCTCCTAACTCCTTAACTATGTGCATCTCTGGTTATTAGTCTTCCAACCCTTGTCTCACTTCTCATGAGACACTCATTCCAAACAATCATTCCGTTTGGATGAGGAAGGGTTCCTATGGTTAAGCTTTTACCCTTTTGGTCCTTGATCTAATTCTTTCAATCTTTGTAGAACCCTTCATGCATTAGATGCTTCATTGTCATGCATTTGTGCATCATGCATCTCTTTATTTGCATTGGTTTATTTTTGTTTTTGATCTTACTTTTATGTCTTTGTTTTGTGTGAGTAAAAATCCAAAACCACATAAAAAGTGAAAAATTCAAAAAGTTTGATCGTATATGTTTGAGCACATATCACATGTGAGTTTTTCTTTGTACCTTCATACAAATGGCTTTATGCATTTACGAGCTTAGCTTGTTATTCATGCACTTATATCTTTGTGGGAAAAATCTTGACATCTTTGTGTGATTGTTGTAAATCAATCTTCAAGCTTGTCATGAATGATCAGTCAATAGTCATGTTGGTTTAGATACATGCGTAGACTTGTGCCTATATATCTTCCCACACTTTTATTTTGTTTTGCTTAAAGAGCTCAACCGATGTAAATCTGAAAATGAAAAAAGATAATGAGCTGCAAAAGCCGTCGCACATACTAGTATTTGACTAGGAAAAAGAGAAAGCGACTTTTATGAAAATGTATGATGCCTAAAAGCCAAAGGCATGTTCATCAAATTGAAATATAAAAAATTTCAAGCATCAATCTCAAAATAAGATGTATTGATTCAAAATGATCAAATATTATCAATTGTAAAGAAGCCAAATGAAAAGTTTCAAAGATATGTAATCATTTTCTTGTGGGAAGTCATATATGTTCATTTCTATAATTGAGATAGACCACTTGTCTTAGTACTAGTTGTGTATGACTTGATTGAATTGATTATTGAAACTTCACTCTAGACTAAGGACTATTCCACATTTGATACACACACACAACACACATGCCTAACGTTCAATGAATGCCTTATTCATTTGTTCGATTGTAGTTGTTTAAATGTGATGTATGTGTGCTCAACTTTATATGGATCAATTCAAAAAGATTTTTGATCATTTTATATGTATTTGGAAGTGATTTTTATCCTTCTTTATGTTCATGTTTAGTGCTTACAGCGTTTAAACATGTTCTGTGTTGAAAAACAGGTGTTAGAGTTTTTCGCGACTCACTCGCGACTCGCTAGTCGCTAACCCCAGTCATGAGTTCATCCAGAAGGTTTTGGCGACTCACTCGCGACTCGCTCATGACTCACACGCAACTCACTTCGTGACTCGTCCAGTCGCGAAATGTGCAAAAACAGCTTTTTAAAGGGCTTTTCATGGGAAACCTGTTTTTAACCTCTCCCATCCTCTTTTAAACCCCTCTTTTAATATTTTTACATCAAGACCCAATCAATTTGAATGGTTTTTCATTCCTTTAACATTTCTAAGGTTATTTTAAACTCTTTTTATTGATTTAGATCCTTAGATTATGTTTTGGTGAGTTTTGTGCTCTTGGTTGGGATTTTCATCATAGGGGTTAGGGAAACTTAATTTTTGTCAAATTTTTGTATGGGATTGGTTTCTTTTGATGATTTTCTTTGGATATTAGCCCCTTGTGGCAAAAAGAACATGTATTAAGGGTGGATTTCATAATATTGATGCATTGTTTCACATTGTAATTCATAGTGTGCATGCTAGGTGTTTGATAAAATGTCTCTTATGCATTTTCTCACTTGTTTGGACTCCGATGAGTACCAAACTTTGGGGTTTCTCATGTTTCTTCATTAGAAACATGTTTGGCTCTTTGGTTGTGTATTTAACACACCTTTCCCCACATGTGCATTTTCCATGCATTGGTCATGCATTGCACTTTGCCACATTTTGCACACACCTTGCTACCCTTGTCATGAATTGGTCTATACCTTGTTTCTTCATCCTAGCATGTCATGTTTACCTTATGCTATGTAGCAATTTGTTCTATCTTAGGTTTGAGCTTCATTTTCTCATTCATCTCGCACCTCTCATGCATCATTATCATTATTCATACCTTCATCTCTTGCCCTCATTTCTTCTTGACCCTTTGTCTATTCCTGACAAAAAGGGGGAGAGTACACTCTAGAGAGTATACCAGAGAGTTTTGTCATTTCTATATGACCCTTGTGCACATTCTTAGGGGGAGAAATTCTATTTCTTGTGCACATTTGTTGGAGGAGAGATATTCCATAGAGGAGATGCATATACCAAGGGGAAGAAGACATTGAGCTAATAAAAAAACTTTGTTTTGGTGATTGGTGTTTGATCAAGTTGCTCACATGTTTCACATCATGTTTACTTGATCGTAATTTATTTGTTACATTATACTTGTCCTTTTTTATGACTTGCTTTACCTTGAGGGTCTAATGTGTTTTGTGCAAGTGTTTCAGGTTATAGGTATATATGTTCCAAGTTCATCACAGCTCCTATAATTCATGATAGGGGGAGTGATATGATAGGGAAGTATTTTATATTCTGTACCCATGTTGCTTCTGTAAGCTTTTAAGGGTTTGTTTCCATGCTTTTGTAGGCTTTTATGGTTTGTACCATGCTTATGCAGCCTTTATGCTTTGTGGCTTAAGTACTTGTTAATGTTATGCATTTTCTTAAGTACATCACTCTTGTGCCCTTGTAGGATTGTTCCTAGATGCATATATGTTTGTATGCATTGGTTGAGTGTTGGACATGCAAATGATACTTTGCATATAAGCTTATTAGTTTGCATGTCCGGATGTTCATTCCTTGTGTGAATGAGCATTGTAATTACTTTTGTATAGTGGTTACATGTTTTGGTCAAGCCATGATTTATTGCTTTATAGCTTAAGTCTATTTTTGCTTGATCATAGTATGTTTGCTCCATATGCATTTCAAGTTTTTTTTTTTGCATACAATGATATTGTTGTGTTGTTGTGTTTCAGGAGATTCTTGTTCATATGTTTCAAGAACTTATCAGAATCTAGAGTTAGGTATGCTTGAGTTTTGATCAATTGTTTCCAACTCACGCATTAAGTCTAGAGTCTGTTATAGGGTTTGGTCACGGAATAGCCAAAATGGGAGATTGTAAGGTTGAATTTAATCAACCATCTTGTTGGCTTTATTCCGTGCGAAATTTACTTGTATTTTAGCAATTAGTAACCTTGTATTTAGGTGGGATTCTTGTAAGGGTAGTGTGTGAGAAGATGTGAAGAAATGCTCAAGATTGTGCAAGGATGCAGAGTTTTGCGGCTAGAACTTGTTGGTGACTCGCGACTGGGAGCCCCCAACTACAGGCACGTGAGAAGCACATGGGGGAGGTGAAGGGTCATGCCAGCTATCGCACTACAAGACAAAAGTCCTAGGCTGGCTAGGCTGTTAACTTGCGGCTAGAACTCGCGACTTAGACCAGTCGCGAGGCCAAGCCGCTAAAACAGCCTGTTTGAGAAAAACTGACTCTTCGCATTCCTTTCTCACCCCACTATATATAGACCTTTATACCCACCAAATGTAAAGAGCTTCCACAGAGAATTTTGTGAGAGAAACCCTAGAGAAAAACAAGATTGATTCATCCACAATCTTTACCTTAGAGACTCCTCAAATTCCTCTACTTTCTTCCTCTCCATTGATACATCATTGAGAGGTTCTTTACCAAATCCTTTTCTCACTATACCCATATCTGTGAGAAGGTTTATTTGGTGCTTTTGGGAAGCAGTTAGGAAGGAACCAATGTCTACTGGTTGATGCTATGGTTGAAAGCGGAATCCGGTAAGCTAAAGAAGAAATAGGTTCGGCGCAACCTCGTTGGAGTAAGAAGCTTGGAGGGCTTAGGTACACTGGGTAGATTAGGCTTGGAGGGTCTTCTGCTGTTCATGTATCCCAACTACATTCTTTAGTGGATTATTTATCGCTTGGAGTGCGGCGGAGAGGTTTTTCGCTGAGGGCTTTGGTTTCCTTTTTGATAACATATCGTGTGTTGTCCGTGTGTTTGCATCTTCCTTCGCTTTATCTTTGCCATTTATTTACTGCTGTGGATGTGTTTATATTTGGCTTAGATTGCTTATCAATTTTGTGTTTGGCTTATGCTCATGTTTCGCACATTAATTGTTTGATAATAAGCTTGAATTGATAATCTGTAATTTGAGGTCTAAACGTTCAAGGGTGTTTCATACCCATTTTGAACATTCAAGTACAATATATGTCAAATGGTCACAAGATCAATATACATGAGGTAAAAGTAAAAGAAAGAAAAAAAAAATACTTGATAACCTCACTACATCCCTCAAAATAAAAACATTCCCCTATCACAAAAAATCCTATGCGAACTCTCCCCCTAAATACATGACTACTCTTATCCCAAAACTACTCCCCCTTTTTTTCACAAAGGGCAAGTAACACAATCGGAGTCACCATCATCATCATCATCCCTAGATGCCTCTAGAGCAGAAGAGCGAGATTCTACAAAGCCACCAAGGCGAGCCTATCGTCGTGCAATACAACTGACACAAGTGTTCCCCTGACACAACTCATCACTAAGAGTGTTAAGGCGAGCTTCCATAAACTGAAGTTGCGCCATAATCACATCAAAAGTCACACTACCCGCAGAAGAAGAAGCAGCGGATGTGGATAGAGCTGAAGAGGAGTCACCATCTCGATTCGTGGCTCTCGGACAAAGTTAGGCCTCGCTCTATCTAACTGTAGTAGCATCTATGGCACACATGATGAAGAAGTGGTCTGACTCGGAATAGGAGATAGAAAAATGGCGAATGATCCACGTGATAGGCAAATGAAAAATGAGCTTATCACGGGTCGTCATATCCCTATAGACATCTATAAGGGATGGAATGAAGTGAGAATGGAAGTCTATAGAAAGATCCTCTAAGAGGGATAACAAAAATCAAGCATAAGGCTCTGTGATAGAGTTATAGTGAGACAAAGGATGGAGGACGAATGTCATCACCATATTAAGGAATCTCGAAGCTTTAGCAAAGGTCAAGCAACGGGTGTTTTAACGATCACCCTAAGAAGAAGGTGTCTCACAAAATAGAGACATGAGTTTGTCTTTGGACACAGTCCTAAGACGATCACAGCCGGGGTAGTCAGGATGCGCTACCTTTGGTACGTGTAGCACCTTGGATATAAGATCCAGAGTGACTACAATGCGCATACCCCGAACGCGAGTGACAAACTAAGGTACAAAATACTCAAATCCGTGCATGTTGGAGTAAAACTCCTATATGATCATGGAAGGGCAAGTGACCGGGATGCCACACAGTGACTCCCAACCCCTATTGTAGATGATAGTGGGAAGGTCAGTATCGAAAAAATCCAATAAGATGACTTGGCATTCTGAATGAATGCCGCGTCAGGAAAAGTTCTCTGAAAAGTCCTTACGGGCTTTATCATTATAGAACCTGACATATGAAGGAGTAGAATCAGAGGAAGATGCCCCGGAACGAAGAGAGTTCCGGGATGGAGCAGATTTTTGTTTAGGTGCCATAGAGCAACTAACGAAAGAAAGAGAGAGAGAAAGAGGGACAAACAGAAAAGCACCAAAAAGTTCAATATTAGAATATAGAGAAATGAAGGTATGTATGCATGAAAAATGCATAAACATGTGACATGCAACATTAAAAACATCATGGGCTCGGCCTAATCCAAATCTATCAGCACACATCATTTCAACATATAGAACACACATATAAAATGCATGAAACATTGTTAAAATGCAAATGTGATACAATGCATGAACATATAAGATCATTTAAACATAACCCAACCCAAAAATTTCACAAAAACTTCTCAATTTTGAAAAACCACCCAAAATTTTCAAAAAAACCCAAAATCCTAGGTCTAATGCATGAAATGCATGAAGAATGAAGGATTAAGGACCCTTACTAGAGGAGAAAAGCTTGATCTAGGCTAGAAAGCTTCTGGTTTGAGGTTTAGAGAGAGAGAGAGAAATGAGTTTGGGAAAGTGAGGAGACAAGTGCTATCGAGAGAGATTAGGGAGAAATGAGAGAAAAACGCACTGACCCTATATATAGAGAAATACGCAGCTCGATGGATCGACAGGAATCGAGAGGTGTCGAGAATAAAAATTCGATAGATACAGCTATCGAGAGGTGTCCATAGCAAAAGAACCTAGATGGATCGAGAAGCTATCGAGCATACAAAAACTTCCTTGATGGATTGAGAAGCTATCGAGTAGCTATCGAGACTAAAACTCAAAAACCTCGATGGATTGAAATTGCGATAATAGCTATCGAGAAAAGAAGCTCAAGAGGCTCAATAGATAGCCTAGATGTCGAGAGGTATCGAGAAGCTATCGAGATTGCTTAAAAATAGTTTTTCAAAAAAGAGAAAAATACAGATATGAATGCAATCAAACATGCTACTTAACTAAAGATCCAAACAACATTTTAAGCTCTCAAAATCATCTCTCAGCAAGAAAAATGTCAAGCATATAGATCCAAAACACACACACACACACACAACAAGTCTAACCAGTTTTATATTTTAAAAACAATTTAAGACAGTTTAGTAAGCATACATTAACATATGTATTCCTTGTGATGGCCAAATCATATTGTACCTACACATGTATCAAAAGTAGTGAAGAATTTGTGTGTTGTGTGTGAAAAACATTGCAAGATTACACAAGTGTCTCATTTGAGATATGAAAAAATCACTTTAACTCATACAAAATCATAACTGTTTGATGGGGACTATCATCTTCGAGGTACATCCTATAACTCTCACATCTCTTAAAAGACACGCTTGCAATCATATATAAAGCATTTTGATTCTTTTTGCTTTTATTTATTTATTTTTTTTTTTGCATGTTTTCTTTTTAAGCATATCATGCATGGCATATAAGAGAGAGAAAAGAAATACCCAATTATGTTAAGCTTTTGACATTGCACTTTTGCTATGCCGAAGCATACAGATGTCATTTCATGATTGGCGGGTAACAGTGACGAGATGATTATTTATGCCTTTCTCTTAGGATTTTCTAGTCTTAACCGTCAAAAAGAGTGATATGAGTGTTAAGTACAAGAAATTACTTAATCTTTCCTCATCACAAACACGAGCCACAAAGCTCACTTTCTTAGTTGTGCATAGAGATGCTCATCTAAGCTACAAAAGATACAAATTTTAGAAAACTTTGTTTTAATGGCCATCCAAGGTACACAAGTACCAAAGTATACAAACCACACACTATTTTTGTATTTTTCTGATTTTTCAATTTTTTTTATATTTTATTTTGTGAAAAACAAAATAAAGAAAAACTCAAAACAAACAAACAAAAACATGTTAACAAAACAAAGCATAAAACTAGACTGACTCAAAACTATAAAACAAACACACAAGTAACGCAAGTAAAAAATAGAGAAGGAGAGAAAGAAAAATGACTGAATCACTTAAACCCTTTTTCCTTTCACACCTTGGAAGAACCTTTTCGTTTAGCAAACCCTTGAACCAGCATTAAGGGGGAAGAATTGAAACCGTTCAAGTTCGAAAGGAACATGAGGGCTTTGAGTGGAACTCTAAGAGGAGCAAAAGAGGATGGAAATTGATTTTGGTTTCCCGATGAGATCATATTTTTGCTCTGTTGAGTGGCTAACCACTTATAGCAATTTGGTCGAGTATGTCCAGTCGCTCCACAATGATGGCAGAGATGCTGCTTCCTTTATTTATACTTTTGAGTATTTCCCGTTATAGCCCTAGGGTTTTTAGTCTCTTTCTTATCAAGGTTAAGGGGTGCTCCTAAGATAGATTTATCTTTATTTATGCTTTCACTAGCTAAACGAGTTTTGACATTATTGTTTTTAGATTCAACATTATTAATAGGTGAAACAAAAATAGTAGTACTAGAGGAAGCAATATTAGGAGAAGAGAAATCATACCCTAAACCAGTTCGATCAGAAGCATATTTCTGAAGGCTGAGCATCTCATCGAGCTTTACACTCGAAGTCCTCTCCAGCTAAGCTCTGACTTGAAACAACTCTACTTCAAGCTTCTTAGTCTTCTCAGCCAAGAAATTGCTTTCAAATCTCAGTCTTCCAATGGTATGATTAGCTTCATCAAACTTTATGGAGATTTCTTCTCGTTCAAGCTCCACATCACTGAGCTTCTTGGTGGCCAACCTATACAACTTCTCATGTTTTTCCAAGACTTTGTATAATTTTGCATAGGCTGTGCGAATGTTATCTTGCTCGTCCATCTTTTCAAACTTAGACTCCACCAAGTCTTCTTCTTCATCTAAGCTACAAAAGATACAAAGTTTAGAAAACTTTGTTTCAATGGCCATCCAAGATACACAAGTACCAATTTACACAAAACACACACTGTTTTTGTATTTTTCTGATTTTTCAAATTTTTTTTTTATCAAAAACAAAATAAACAAAAACTGAAAATAAACAAACAAAAACATGTTATCAAAGCAAAGCATAAAACTAGACTTTATCAAAGCAAAGCGTAAAACTAGACTGACTCAAAATAAAAGCAAAACACACAAGTAATGCAACAAACAAAAACAAGAAGATAGAAGAAAGTGATTTAATCACTTAAAGTCCTTTTTCTTCCACACCTTGGAAGAACCTTTCCTTTGGTTGAAACGTTAAACCGGTAGCGAAGGGGAAGAATTGAACCCGTTCAAGTTCGAAAGGAATATGAGAGCTTTCAGAAGATCTCCAAGAGGAGCAAGAAAGGATTGAAGCTGATTTTGGCTTCCAGATGCTATCATGTTGTTGCTCTATTAAGTGGCTAACCACTTATAGCAACTTGGTCAAGTATGACCGGCAACACCACAACGATGACAGAGATGCTGCTTCTTCTTTTGGGCTTTTGAGAGTTAGTCTTTTTAGCCCTAGGGTTTTTAGCATTTTTCTTATCTAGCTTAGGGGGTGCTCCTATGATAGATTTACCCTTGTCTAAGTTCTCACTAGCTAATTCAGTTTTAACATCATTGTTCTCAGTTTTAACAATATTAGCAGAAGGAACAAAAACAGTAGCACTAGTAGAAGCAATATTAGAGGAAGAAAGATCATACCCTAAACCTGTTTGATCTGAAGCAGATTTCTGAATGCTGAGCATCTCATCAAGCTTTGCACTCGAGGTCCTCTCTAACTGAGCTCTAACCTGAAATAGCTCCGCCTCAAACTTCTTGGTCTTCTCAGCCAAGAAATTGTTCTTGAACCTCAGCGCTCCAATAGTCTGATTTGCCTCATCAAACTTTGTGGACAACTCTTCACAGTCAAGTTCCACATCACTGAGCTTTTTGCTGGTCAACATATAAAGTTTCTCATGTTTCTCGGACAGCTCGTATAGTTTCTCATAGGCTGAATGGATATCATCTTGATCATCCATCTTCTCACACTCAGAATCCACCAATTCTTCTTCTTCTTCCACTTCATCAACAATCCCTTCAGTAGGATTGACTGTGGCAGTGAAGGCATTTAGGATTCTGTCATCCTCACTATCGGAATCATCTTCAGGCTCAGTGTCACTCAAGGTTGCAGTAAGTGCCTTACTCTTCCCAATGCTCTTGAGATATGTAGGACACTTATTTTTCATGTGTCCGAACCCATGACACCCAAAACACTTAGGTCCTGCGAGAACAGTGTACTGACCACCTTCCTTTGCATCCTTCTTCCTTTTGTCTTGGCTCTTAAACTGAGAAGAACTAGATTGCCTGCGGTCCTTGTCAAAGCCCTTTCCATTGGCATTCTTCATGAATTTCTTGAACTGCCTAGTGATGTGGGACTTCATCTTGGAATCTTCATCATCTAAAGACTCATCTGTCTCACTGCTCTTGGCCTTCAGTGCCATGCTCTTTCCTTTACCTAACTTGCCAATTCTTGTCAACCCTAGCTCATAGGTCTGCAAGTTTCCAACCAACTCAGTCAAAGGAATCTTGTCAATGTCCTTTGATTCCTCTATTGCCGTAATCTTAGTATGGAATCTCTCGGGTAGAGATCTGAGCACTTTCCTCACAATCTTGGGTTCAAGAATGGTTTCCCCAAGATTGAAGGCTGAGTTCACTATGTCCTTGAACTTGGCATAGAACTCATCGAACGACTCATCCTCCTCCATCTTTATTTCTTCAAAGCTTGTAATGAGCCTATGAAGCTTTGAATCTTTGACAGCCTTAGTTCCCTCATAGGTTGTTTGGAGAATGGTCCAAGCCTCTTTAGCAATTTCAGTTGACGATATCTTCTTAAACTCCTCATTGGTGATTGCACTGAAAAATGCATTTAATGCCCTGCTATTGAAGTTAGCCGCCTTGATCTTTGCATCATCCCAATCGGCCGGCACTTCCTTTGGCTTAGTCTAGCCAATCTCTACAACTTGCCACACCATTTCATCTAAAGACTGCAAAAAGGTTCTCATGCGTACTTTCCAGTATGCATAGTTAGTCCCATCAAATAAAGGAGGTATAATTAACGACTATCCTCTATCCATGACAAACAGGAGTCAATGGATCAAACACAGCAAAGATTAAAACCTAATCAGAGTGTGTCTGCTCTGATACCACTTGATAGGCCATAAACGAATTGACCCCTTGTGATTAATTAACCAATTAATTTAACCAAGTTGATTAATTAAGTTAATTAACATGCAATTGCATGGCAGCACAAACAAATCACCAATAAATTAAATATGCAGCGGAAAATAAATAACACGGTGATTTGTTTACAAATGGGGAAAACCTCGTAGAAAAAACTCCATCGGGTGATTTTCAGGTCACCACTCCCAAAACTCCACTATTATCACAACAAGCGGTTACAAGAAAAGGAATCCCAAGTACCTTACCAATCTACAGTTGAACCCTTACCCCAATACCCAATTGGACTTGTTCTATAGTGACAGTTTCCTCTTTTGATGCACGGGTCCCAAGTACGTGACTAACCAGTTTACGCGGATCCTAGTACACGACTTCAATCACCAACTAGAAAGAAAGGTTGGCTGCAAAGTTCTATAGTTCATACACATGATGAAGATCAAGAAGATTCTTGGTCACAAAACCCAAAGGTGCACATACACAGCAACTTCTTCAGAAGAGATGAACTAGGGCAGAACTTTGTCTCCGGTCACAATTTCCTTGAACAGAGTTTTCTCAATGCTTGTGCAACTTGTAAACCCTTAGACAGCCCTTAAAACAATCCTTTTATATGTCTAGGATTAGGAGAAAAGAATGCCTAAAGACACATTCACGAATCCCAAGAAATCAGATCAGAAATTCTGATTTTATAAACCTCGAAAAATAGAAGATATCGAGAAGCTGTTGGGCAGGTGTTGAGCTTATGGACTTGAACAACTTTATTGAAGCTCGATAGATACAGCTGTCGAGCTTTAATGAATTTGCACTTTCAACTTGTTTTCTTGAACAGACTTGAAGACTTTAATACTTGATCTTGAAACATGGTTTCTTGAAGTATTTCAACACATCCTAAATCTACCCAAATACAAGTAAAGTGCATTTTGTCAAAGGATTAGCCAATTAAATAAAAGTATGACATATGTTCTTAACATGTGAACCACATATGTCCTAACACTGACAACTTAATAAGTAACCAAAATCCTAATAAGTTCCATCAAGCAATAGATTTGTGAAGTATAAGATGTAATATGTGTTTTCAAAAGTTATAATATACTATGTGTTTTCAAAATAACTGAAGAAGTTTCATAATCTTAAAATAATAAGTTGCACATAGATCACATACTTTAATCTTACAAATATATCATAGATGGTTTAGACTATAGTCAATTTTCCATATATCTAAAGCTATACCTTACAATAGGTTCCAAAAACACATAAGTAGTTTTAGTGACTCAAAATTGTTCAAATACTCAAACATTTCCAAAATCACATACGTAGTTTTAAGGACTCAAAATAATTCAATATTCAAACGTAATTCATATCCTTAACAATCTTATGACTATGGTCACGCTATATCCCCGTGACTGGACATCAGAGTACCAATGAATAACCCCCATTGGCTGGGTATTGGAGTACCAATGAATAACCCCCATTGGTTTGGGTATCAGAATACTAATGAATAACCATCATTGGCTGGGTATCAGAGTACCAATGAATAACCCCCATTGGTTTGTGTATCAAAGTACCATTGAATAACCCCTATTGTCTGGGTATCAGAGTACCAATGAATAACCCCTATTGGCTGGGTATCAAAATAAATTCATAGTCAGATTGTTCATAATCATATATATGAAATCATAGTTTCTAACAAAAATATATCTTATTCAAATACATATATATAATCATATATTAAATATTCAAATCTATTTGTGATATTTCTATAATTCTTTACCTTAAATCAATATAGCTAAAAGCCAATTAAATAAAATAAGTCTTATATTCAATGCTCATGTATATTTGTGTTTTCAAAAGTTATTCTTTATTCACAACATCTTTCTCAAGTTGGTGAGTAAGCCGCGTACTGGGATCCACGCGTTGATTGGTTAGTCATGTGTTGGGAGCCGTGCATTGAAAATAAGAGATTGTCACTATAGAACAAGTCCAATTGGGTATTGGGGTAAGAGGTTCAACTGTACATTGGTATAAGGTACTGGGATTCCTTTTCTTGTAACCGCTTATTGTGATAATAGTAAATTCTCGGGAGTGGTAACCTTAAAATCACCCAGTGAGATTTTTACCTTGGTGGTTTTCCCCATTCATAAACAAATCACTTATATCAAATTTATTTTCCGCTACATTTAACTTAGTTGGTGATTTGTTTGTGCTACCATGATAACTGCATGTAATTGAATCTAATTAATTCACTTGGCTAATTAATTGATTAATTTACCAAAAGGGTCAATACATTCTTGGCCTATCAAGTGGTATCAGAGCAGACACACTCTGATTAAGTTTTAATCGTTGCTGTGTGATCCATTGACCCCTATTTGTCATGGATGGAAGACAGTTTCTTATTATATCTCCTTTATTTGATGGCACTAACTATGCATACTGGAAAGTACGAATGAGAGCTTTCTTGCAGTCATTAGATGAAAAAGTGTGGCAGGCTATGGAGATAGGCTAGACCAAGCCAAAGGAAGCATCGGCCAATTGGGATGATACTAAGATCAAGGCGGCTAACTTCAATAGTAGGGCATTGAATGTTTTATTCAGTGCGGTCAAAAATGACAAATTCAAGAAGATGTCCCCCACTGAAACTACGAAGGAAGCATGGACCATCCTCCAAACAACCTATGAAGGAACCAAAGCTGTCAAGGATTCAAAGCTTCAGAGGTTTACTACAAGTTTTGAAGAGATCTAGATGGAGGAGGATGATTCGTTCAATGAGTTCTATGCCAAGCTCAAGGACATAGTGAACTCAGCCTTTAATCCTGGGGAAACCATTCCCCAACCCAAGATCGTTGGAAAGGTGCTCAGATCCCTACCTGAGAGATTTCATGCCAAGATCACTATAATTGAGGAATCAAAGGACATTGATAAAATTCCTTTGAGAGAGCTAGTTGGCAATCTGCAGACCTATAAGTTGGGTTTGACAAGAATCAAGAAATCAAGTAAAGGAAAGAGCATGGCATTGAAGGCCAAGAGCAGTGACATGGATAAGTCTTCTGATTATGAAGATTTTAAGATAAAATCCTATATCACAAGGTAGTTCAAAAAGTTTATGAAGAATGCCAATGCTAAAGGATTTGACAAAGACTGCAAGCAGTCCAATTCGTCACAGTTTAAGAGCTAAGACAAAGGAAAGAAAGATGCTAGGAATGGTAGTTCTCTCAGGACCTAAGTGCTTTGGGTGTCAAGGCTTTAGACACATGAAACAAGAGTGCCCTATGTATCTCATGACCATTGGGAAAAGCAAGGCACTTGCTACTACATTGAGCGACACCGAGCCTGAGGATGATTTGGAAAATGAGGATGATTCAAAAAATGAGGATGATGGAATCCTGAATGCCTTCATTGTCACTATAAATCCTACTGAGGGGATTGTTGAAGATCCTACTGAGGGGATTGTTGAAGATGTGGATGAAGAAAAGGACTTGGTGGAGTCTAAGTTTGAAAAGATGGATTAGCAAGATGACATCCACATAGCTTATGCAAAATTATACAAAGTCTCCGAAAAGCATAAGAAGTTGTATAGGTTGGCCACCAAGAAGCTCAATGATGTGGAGCTTGAACGAAAAGAGATCTTCACAAAGTTTGATGAAGCTAATCAGACCATTGGAGCACTGAGATTTGAGAATAATTTTTTGGCTGGAAAGACCAAGAAGCTTCAAGTGGAGCTGTTTCAAGTCAGAGCTCAGCTGAAGAGGACTTCAAGTGCAAAGCTTGATGAGATGCTCAGTTTACAGAAATTTGCTTCTGATCGAATTGGTTTAGGGTATGATTTCTCTTCTTCTAATATTACTTCCTCTAGTACTACTATTTTTGTTTCTCCTGCTAACAATGTTGAATTTGAGAACACTGATGTCGAACCCGTTTTAGCTAGTGAGAACATAGATAAGGGTAAATCTATTTTAGGAGAACCCCCTAAGCTTGATAAGAAAGAGACTAGAAACCCTAGGGCTAAGAAGGGCTATACCCAAAAGTCTAAACAGAAGAAGCAGCATCTTTGTCTTCATTGTGGAGCAACTGGACATACTCAACCTAATTACTATAGTGGTTAGCCACACACCAAAACAACAGTATGATCTTATCAGGTAACTAGAATTAGTTTCCATCCTCTTTTGCTCCTTTTGGAGATCTTCTCAAAGCCCTCATGTTCCTTTTGAATTTGAACGATTTCAATTCTTCCCCCTCATTGCCGAATCAAGGGTTTGCCTAGTTTTATTCTTTACTTTGTTTAACATGTTTTTGTTTGGTTATTTTCAGTTTTGCTTTGTATTTTTTTTCATTAAAAAAAATTGAAAAATCATAAAAATAGAAAAACAGTGTGTGTTTGTGTACATTGGTACTTGTGTACCTTGGATAGCCATTGAAACAAAGTTTTCTAAACTTTGTATCTTTTGTAGATTAGATGAGCATTTCTATGCATAACTAAGCAAGTGAGCTTTGTGGCTTGTGTTTGTGATGAGTAAGATTAAGTAATCTCTTGTACTTAACACTCGTATCACTCTTGTTTGATGGGAAGGACTAGAAAATCCTAACAGAAAGGCGTAAATAACCATCTTACCATTGTTGCTCGCCAATCATGAAATGACGTCTATATGCTTCAGCATAGCAAAAGTGCAACGCCAAAAGCTTAACATCATTAGGTATTTCTTTTCTCTCTCTATATGCCCATGCATAATATGCTTAAAAAGAAAATATGCAAAGAAAAATAAAAGCAAAAAGAATCAAAATGCTTTATATATGATTGCAAGTGTGTCTTCTAGAAGATATGGGAGTTATAGGATGTACCTCAAAGGTGATAGTCCCCATCAAGCAGTTATGATTGTGTGTGAGTTAAAGTGATTTTCTCATATCTCAAATCATCGTAACATGTAGACACTTATGCAATCTTGCGATGTTTTTAACACACAACACGCAATATTCTTTACTACTTTTGATACATGTGCAAGTACAATGTGATTTGGCCATCACAAGGAATACATGTGTTAATGTAAGCTCACTAAATTGTCTTGACTTGTTTTTGAAATATAAAATTGGTTAGACTTGTTTAGTGTGTGTGTGTGTGTTTTGGATCTATATGCTTGACATTTTTTTCTTGTTGAGAGATGTCTTTGAGAGCTTAAAATATTATTTAGATCTTTGGTTGAGTAGCATGCTTGATTGCATTCATATTTGTGTTTTTCTCTTCTTTGAAAAACGGTTTTAAGTAATCTCGATAGCTTCTCGATACCTCTCAATAGCTAGGATATCTATCAAGCCTCTGCTCTTCCTTTCTCGACAGTTGTTATCGCATTTTCAATCCATCGTAGCTTTTGAGATTTTGCCTCGATAGCTTCTCGATCCATTGAGGAAGTTTCTATATGCTCGATAGCTTCTCGATCCATCAAGGTTTCTTTGCTGTGGACACCTCTCGATAGCTTCTCGATAGCTCAATCGGTTGAAGTTTAAATCTTGACACGCCTCGATAGCTCTCGATCCATCGAGAATTATGGATTTCAATATAAAGGGTCAGTGCAATTTTTCTTCATTACTCACCGATCTCTCTCGATATTTTCTGACTCCTCACCTCCCCAAACTCACTTTTCTCTCTCAAAACCTCTTCCTCACTCAATCTTTGGCCTCAAGGGTGATTTCTTCCTCTGGTAGGATCTCTTTTCTTACATTTAATCACGCATTTTATCCTTTTGACCTAACTTTTGGGGTTTTTTGAAAAATTTTGAGGTTTTTCAAAATCGTTGAGGGTTTTATGAAGTTTTTGGGTTGAGTTTTGTTCAAATGATTTTAAAAGTTCATGCATTGCATTACATTCGCATTTTCACAATGGTTCATGCATTTTAGATGTGTGTTTACTATGATGAAATGATGTGTTTTGGTAGGATTGGATTGGGCTAAGCCCATGATGTTTTTTCTTTTGCATGTCACATGTTTATGCATTTTTCAAGCATATGTACCAATATTGTTTCTATCTTATTGATATTAAACAATTTGGCACTTTTCTGTTTCTCTCTCTCTCTCTCTCTCTCTCTCTCTCTCTACGGCTAGCTTGCTTTATGGCACCTTAGTGCAAGTCTGCTTCGTCCTGGAACCCTCTTCATTCCGGGGCATCTTCCTCTGATTCTACCCCTTCACATGTTAGGTTCCGTGATGATAAAGCCCATAAGGACTTTTTTTAGAACTTTTCTCGATGAGGCATTCATTTGAAACGCTAAGTCATTCTAGCGGAATTTTCCGATATTGACCTTCCCACTGTCATCTATAGTAGGGGTTGGGAGTCACTGTATGGCATCCCAGTCACTTGTCCCTCCATGATCATATAGGAGTTTTACTCTAACATGCACAGATTCGATTATTCAGTACCTCAATTTGTCACTTGCATTCGAGGTATGTACATTGTAGTCACCCTGGATCTTATATCCAAGGTGCTACATGTACCAAGAGTAGCGCATCATGACTACCCCGATTGTGATCGTCTTAGGACTGTGTCCAAAGATGAACTCTCGTCTCTCTTCTATGAGACACCATCATCTTGGGGTGACCGTCAAAACACCCCTTGCATGGGCTTTGCAAAAGGTCCGCAGTTCCTTAACATGGTGATGACATTTGTTCTTTATCCCTTGTCTCACTATAACTCCATTACTGAGCCTCGTGCTCGATTTTTGTTGTCCCCCATTGAGAGGATTACCATAAACTTTCCCTCTCACTTCATACTCTCCCTTGTAGATGTCTATAGGGATACGGCAATCCGTGATAAGCTTATTTTTCTTTTGGCTATCACGTGGATCATTCACCACTTTTTTGTCTCCTATCCCGAGTCAGATCACTTCTTCGTCATGGGTGCTATTGACGCTGCTACCGTTCGACGAAGCGAGGCCCAACTTATACCGAAGCAGCCACGGATTGAGACAACGGCTCCTTCAGCATCTTCTATTCCATCCACATTCGCTCCTTCTTCTTCTGTGGGTGGTGTGACCTTTGAAGTGATTATGGCACAGTTTTAGTGCATGGATGCTCGCCTTGACACTCTCAGTGATGAGTTGTGTCAGGTGAACACCCATGTCGGTCATATTGCATGACGACAAGCTCACCTTGGTGGCTTTGTAAAGTCTCCCTCTCCTTCTTTAGCGGCTTTAGAGGACGAACACGATGGTGGTGACTCCGATGATGATGAGGATGCTGAGGATGAGCATGCTAACTCTTCCAGTGATGACTAGATGACAGCTTGAGTTACTTGCCCTTTGTCATTTGTGACAAAAAGGGGAAGTAGTTTTAGGTCTGAGAGTAGTCATGTACTTAGGAGGAGAGTTAGTATAGGAGATATTTTTGTTAAGGTGAGTGTTTTTTTTTCTTTGAGGGATGTAGTAAGGACTTTTTGTATCTTTTATTTTCTTTTCTTTTCTTTTCTTTTAGATACATTGTTCTTACATTGTAATAGCAAACCTTGTATTCATTCTGTTATATATATTGAGGTTGTTATTACATTATTTCACCTATCTCTACATGTGTTGTTTCTTTTCTCTCTTTATGCACATGCTTCTTATTACTTGTATGCAATCTTTTTATTTCTATTTCACACTAAGATGCCATGATGTGTTTTGTTTAAAGTGTTTAAGAAATACAGGTTGTCAAAGTCTTCCAAACCATGAACTCTCTTCTTGCAAAGTTTTCCAAGAGTTTGTGTTAGGATAGATTTTATAGTATTCTACAAGTGAGTATGAGTTGAATGATTTATGACTTCTCTCATATGTTCATTTTTTTTGTTGTGGCTTTGTCACGAATTGCCAAAGGGGGAGATTGTTAAGACATATGTGAATCATATTAGGAACATATGTCATTTGGAATTAGCTAATCCTTTTACAAAACGCACTTTACTTGTAATTGGGTAGATCTAAGATGTGTTTAATACTTCAAGTAACAACGTTTCAAGTCTAAATGTTAGAACCATGCAAATCTATCCAAGAATCAAGTGAATAAGTGCTGGATTTTAAAGCTCGACAGCTAGCTCGATAGATAGAATCTATCAAGGATTAAAAGGCAATTTCAGCTCGATGCTCGACAGCTGTTCGATAGATAAGCTATTTATTGAGGTTTATGAAAATCAGTTTTTCGTATCTGATTTCACTCCAATCTGTGTATACTTGTTTAGGTTTTTTTTATCACAACCCTAAACATATATAAAGATTATTTTAAGGTCCGTCAAAGGTTACGCAACTTTGAGGCAAAGTTTTATTCATGCAAATTGTGACTAGAGACAGAATTTGCGAATTTGCCCTAGTTCATCTTTCTCTTGAAGAAGCTACTACATTTGTACGCCATTGAATTTTGTAACTAAGGAGCTTCGTGATCTTTATCTTGTTAATGAACTGAAGAACTTTGCAGCCAACATCTTTCTTAAGTTGGTGAGTAAGCCACGTACTGGGATTCGTGCATCAATTGGTTAGTCATGTACTGGGAGCCGTGCATTGAAAAGGAGAGATTGTCACTACAGAACAAGTCCAATTAGGTACTGGGTTAAGGGTTCAACTGTAGGTTGGTATAAGGTACTAGGATTCCTTTACTTGTAACCGCTTGTTGTGATAATAGTGAATTCTCGGGAATGGTGACCTTAAAATCACCCGGTAGAGTTTTTGCCTTGGTGGTTTTCCCCATTCATAAACAAATCACTTGTGTCAAATTTATTTTCCGCTACATTTAACTTAGTTGGTGATTTGTTTGTGCTATTACGCTTATTGCATGTAATTGAATCTAATTAATTCACTTGGCTAATTAATTGATTAATTTACCAAGGATTCAATACATTCTTGGCCTATCACTTTATATCAAGAGTACGAACCTAAAGGTGAGAGTAGAATTCCTCCTTTCAATCTCATTGCATTACAAGAAGAAGAAGAAGATGATGGCAAAGTAGTAGAACCAGAAAGGCCTTCCAAGATAAGAAGAGTTACCAGGCCTGATGGCCAGGTGATATATGAGTTTTGATGGTTAACGGAAGGGGATGAGGAGGATGGCGAGCCTAATTCCCTTAATCCAATACAACAGCCAAAAGAAATTCATGTAGCTGAGGAATTTGTGAAAGAAGCCCTTGAGTGCATGAATGATGTCATTAAGAATGTCTAGGAAGAACTTGTTGAGGTCAATCTGGGTGATAGAGAAGAAGTGAAAAAACGGTGAAGATTAGCAAGAACCTGTTTGACAAAGAGAAAGGAAAGCTGGTAGCTTTATTGAAAGAATACAAGGATGTTTTTGCTTGGAGTTATCAAGAAATGCCAAGTTTGAGTCCAAGCTTGGCAACACATAAGTTAAAGGTGGATCCTAATGCCAAACCTGTGAAGTAGCCACACATAAGTTAAAGGTGGATCCTAATGCCAAACCTGTGAAGTAGCCGCCAAGGAAATATCATTTGGATGTGGAAGAAAAGATAAAGCTTGAGGTGCAAAAGCTTTTGAAGGTAGGATTCATTGAAGAGATTGAATGCTCGAGCTGGTTAGCTAACATAGTTCCAGTAAAGAAGAAATGAATTCCCACTTCCTAATGTTGACATCCTGGTAGATGCAGCGGCTAGTTACGAGCGTTTCTCTTTTATGGATGGTTATTGTGGGTATAATCGGATTCTTATGGACCCAACAGATGCTCCGAAAGTTGCTTTCAGGACACCTTTTGGAAATTATTTCTATAAGGTGATGCCTTTTGGATTGAAGAATACAAGTGCAACATACCAAAGAACTATGACTTTGATCTTTGGTGATATGCTTCATAAGCAGGTGGAGGATTACATTGATGATTTTTGTGGTGAAGGCAAAGAATCCTATTGAACACTTGGTGCATCTGAGACAGGTCTTTGAAAGATGCAAGGAAGACAACTTGAAGATGAATCCCTCCAAGTGTGCATTTGGGGTATCTTCAGGGAAGTTCTTAGGATTTCTTGTTCATCATAGGGGGATTGATTTGGACCCCACAAAGGCTGAAGCAATAACTATTCTCATTCCTCTTACAACTCTAAAGGAGTTGAGAAGCTTTGTGGGAAAGGTTTCTTATTTAAGAAGATTCATTCCAGGCCTAGTTGAGATCTTAAAGTCTCTCATGGAGCAAACAAGAAAGGAGTAACCTTTGTATGGTGTGATCAATGCCAAAAGACATTCAAGAATATTCAGATGATATTGGCAGATCCTCACACCATGGTGGCCCCTGTACTTAGGAAATCCTTGCTATTGTACATAGCTAATACGAAGCAATCCTTGGGAGCATTGTTAACTCAAGAGCAAGAAGGGGTAGAGAAGCCAGCGTACTATATTAGCAGGCTTATGAAAGGACCAGAGTTAAGATACTTAATTGCCGAGAAAGTATGTTTGTCTTTAGCTTTTGCTATGAAGAAGTTCAATCGCTACTTTCTAGGATATCATGTACAGCTGATGACTAAGAGTAATCCTGTGAAGTATCTCTTGACATGTCCTCAGTTATTGGGAAGAATGGTGCAATGGGCCATCCTGACATCGTGCCTTGATATCGAATGCATACAGCCAACCGCCATCAAAGGCCAAGTAGTAGCTGATCTGGTGGCTAACTTTCCTAGAACAAGTGATTTTTCACCTCTTCTACAGGAAGTTATGGCAACAGAGGAGCAGGAATGGTCAATGTATTTTGATGGGTCATCTACATTTCAAAGGGGAAGGATAGGAGTAGTCTGAAAGTCACCAAGGGAGGAGCATACGTTTGCCTATAAACTGCACTTCTCTTGCTCTAACAATGAAGCAGAATATGAAGCCTTGTTAATAGGGCTGAAGGCTGTCAAAAGGTTGGGCATAAAAAGGTTGAAGGTGTTTGGTGACTTTGAGTTGGTAATAAAACAAGTTGAGGGAACTTACAGAGTAAAGAATCCTAGCTTGGCTACTTATAGAGCTACAATGCAGAGGATTATGGAACACTTTACTTTCATAGAGTAGAAGGTGGTCAACGAGGTGAAAATAAGCTTGCTGGCTTGTTAGCTACTTTAGCTACTAAGTCTGTATTGAAGAAAGAAAAGATGACACTCCAAGTTGAGAAGCAACCTGGTTTAGTTCAAGATGAGCTATGTTTCCCTCAAGATTGTCGTGAACCCCTATTAAAAGCAATGACTTAAGGGAAGTATGTTCGGTCAGAATTACCAGCAAATATGAAAGACTTCCTTAAGATTAATGGAGATTTGTATCTTAGGGGGGTAAAGGGTTTGCTGAAGAAGTGTGTCTCAAGGCAAGAGGGACTGACCATGTTACATAGATTGCACTATGATGTTTGTGGTGTAAATCTCGATGTCAGCCTTTATAGAAGACTGCAAAAGCTAGGGGTCTTCTAGCCAGAAATGGCCAATGATGCTAAGGAAGAACAATGGAGTTACAAGACTTGTTTTGTTATTCCTCCAGATCAAGCAGAAGTGTTTAATGGCGAGTTAATGGAAGAAGATTGGCAGGAACCATATTTGAGATACCTTTTGCAAGGTATATTACCTGCTGATTGCATATAAAGAGAAAAGTTGAAAAACTATGTGACCTGGTTTAAAGTGGTAGATGGGAAATTGTTCAAAAGAAGTTTCCAAGGGAGATGGATGGTATGCATCCCTGCTATGGAAGTCAATGGCGTTCTTTCAGATCTGCATGAGGGAGAACCAACAGGACAATCTAGTGGGAGGAAGTTATGGCAAATGGCTTTGCACCAAGGATATTACTGGCCCACAATGCAAAAGAATGCTTAAGACTTTGCAAAGAAATGTCAAGAATGCCAAAGGCGGGGAGATGAAATACACACTAGCCTTTAAAGACTCCACCCAACTGTGGTTCCATATCCATTCCACAGCTAGGGGCTAGATTTTATAAGACCTATAAACCCCCCATCTGAAGGAAGTATATGGATACTGGTAGCCATTGAGCTATTTACCAAGTGGGTAGAAGCTGTGGCTATGAAGAAGGTAACAGGTAGCTCAATGGCTAATTTTTTGAGGGAGAATATAATATGTCGTTTTGGGGTACCTAACAAAATTATTTTTGACAATGGCACATCATTCTTGAATAAAGATGTATGCTGTTTAACAAAATGGTACTCCATTTCTCACACGACATCAACACCTTATTATCCTAAAGGAAATGGCCAAGTTGAGACTTCTAACAAAAGATTATTGAAGATATTGTGAAAAATTACTAAGGAGAATGGAAAGGGGTGGAAGGAGGAGCTTCCTACAGCTCTATGGGCTTATAGAACAACCAAATCACAAGCTACAGGAGCTTCACCTTTTTCTCTAGTCTATGGCACAGAGGCTTTTATCCCAATAGATCTAGTAAGGCTAGCGATGAAACTGGCAGAGATTGCAGGTATACCTAGAGAAGTCACTTTGGAAATTATGGAGGAAATGCATGATAATGCTGCCTCTCGTAATCGCCTTTACCAGTCTAATATGAAGGCTAGGCATGAAGACTTAGTTAAAGAAAGAAAGTTTCAAGTGGGAGAACATTTTTGGAAATCTACCCCATATGTATGAGGAGTTGTTGGAACTATCAAGCATAAGTTTTCTCCAAAATGGGAAGGACCATACATAGTAGAGGAAGCACATGCAACAGGACATTATTGGCTAAAGAATCAAGCAGGAATAAAGGCGTATAGCCCCGTTCATAGAGCTTACCTTAAGAAATATCATGCTTAACCTTGTAATTATTATTATTATTTTTTTTGTGGCCATCACGTCAAAATGATTTTGTGTTTCGCAAAACTTACACTATTATAAACAAAGACTTTTATGTAGCTATTTCATATGAGGTTGCTCATAATATGCATGCAAAGTCTAAATAGACTGACGAAATAAGGCATGGTAAAGTTATAGTACAACCCCATGGCCTTTCAAGACCACAAAAAATATTACAACTTGAAAATTAGAGAATGTTTGCGAGAAAACTAAAATTTTCAAGAGAGAAGTCTGGATCACTCAGAGCTCCTAGCTCGCCTTCTATCTTCTCGATCTCTTTCCTCAAAGAGTTACATTCTGCGGTGACACCTTCTAGTTGAGCTTGAAAGGCAGAACTTGCTTCTTGTTGGGATGTTAATTCCACCTAAAGTCTTTTGACTGATTCTTGGAGCTGAGTGATTGAAGTGACATGCATCTGTAAGGCCGATTCTGCTTCCTTTGCTTTGTTAATACACAAGTTTTCCTTAGCTCTTAATTCACGAAATGAGGACAAGGAAGTATGAGTAGAGGGTCTTGCCTTCTTTAAGTCTCTCAATGCAATGACACGACTCTTTAACCAGCCGACATTCACACTTAGGCTCTTAGCCTCACTCATTGTGGAAAGGAAATGGTCAACGGAGAGAGATAGAGAATCCTCTTTACCCTTTAACTGCAGTTAGGATATGATAGACCCAAGTTGCTGTAAGGGAAAGCCCCTAAGTGATAAGGCCCACTTGCTGGTATCTCTTATGGTTTCAGGATATTTGGAAAGCAATAGAGAATAAGTTGCTCTCAGATTGGGAGAAACCAATGAGAGCAATGGATCAGACTCTATCAAGTTGATTTCATCCTTTTATTCCTTTGAAGTAGCTTCTGTTAAATCTTCTTTCTCTTGGGGATTTTCGACATACACCCAATTTGAATCCCCCATTTTAGTGTTAGACTCTTTTTTTCATTAGAAGTCATTTCTTGTACAGAACCTCTAGGGTTGAAGAAGTGACTCTTGCTTTGGGTTAAGCTTGAGGAACAGAGCTTGTAACCTGCCAAAGGTCAAAAATAGAGATAGAAGAAAAGTTACTTGAGTTGAGGGATAAAAGAAGAGGTTATAAGAAACAGTCACTATAGAGAAAAAAGTGTACCTTGGGCTTCTTGATAGAAAGTGTTTTTGCATTCTTCTTTCTCTTAGTGCTTGAAGGTTTGGCTTTTGAAAGGGGCTTCAAAGTCAAATCTCCCTAAAAGATAGGTGGGACATCTACTCATTCAGCACCATTTTCCCCAAAATTCCTAACACGCTGTCTAATGTTGGACCACCATGACTTAAACTTGGGTAAGGGTAGTCCATTTCTGGTGGGAGAAGTTAAGGGGATTTCAGGGCTTGACACTAAAATCATGATAAGATTTTCCTTCTTAAAGGCTAGAAAGGCCACTACAACAGGCAAAGTTAAAGTAGAGAGGTATCCCAGTATGCCTTAGTCAAAACCAAATTGGCTGGCAAACCTATGGGGATTGTAGGTTTGAGTTTCATACTCATCTTGAAAGTGTGCCGGAAGGTGAGAAGGAAAAGCACAAGCAACAAAATAAAGTTCTTCTTCTGACATGGGAGTATCTTTGTAACGAGAAACAGAGATACCTTCTAAGGAAGTGAATAGTGGAAGAAGTCCACCCTCCAACACAGAGTAAGGTCTAGCTGTCCAATCAGTAGGGTCATCTAACACTTTGCTAAGGAAACTGTTTGAAGATACTGCCACTTTGTTACAACGCCAAGAGCGTGGCAGACCTTAGGGTGATGCCAGACTGGTTTTATGGGAGCTTAACACTCTAAGGATAGGAGCATAATTCCTAAAGTGTTCCCACAATCATATTTGTAAAATGAAGGTTTCAACTTGGAATCTACCTCAGAAATATTGTCGGTCAAGAGTAAAACGATCTAGGTGAGAATACAAAGTTCCTGGAAAATATGGGGTAAGAGGAAAAGATTGTCCTCTGGCTAGTTTAACAGCTAAAGGGAAATGTCTACTTAGAATCTTTTCATAAGGATATCCCTCAAATAAATGACGAGAAAGTAAAAAGGCAATAAAGGCTTCGAGTTCATAAGAACTAAAGTTACCTTCTCCAACAACAAAGTCAGTGCCTTCCTTCAGGGAGTCTCCATTGGCTTCCTCATCCACGCCATCATCATATTATCTCCAAAAGTATTTGGTCCATCCCCAGAAGTTGGCTTTGGAACCTTTGTCTCTGCCAACATTGGTATCTTCTGGTACTTCATCACTGGGGGCTTTTCCTTTCTTTGCCGCTTTCAGAACTGGCTTCTTCAAAGTTTTCTTCACTGCATCCTTAAGGAACTTCATAGCTTTAGACTTATCAGGGTATAAAGAAATGTTGACTACCTCACCATCTCTGAACAGGGGAAGTCTCAATATCTCGTAGAAATCCTCTAAAGATAAAGAGATTTCTTAACACCCTGTGAAGAATGTGTGAGTAATGAAGTTCCAGTGCTACAAAAGAGAAAGCAAACTCTCACTATCCTTGCTAATCTCTAAATTGGAGAATACAAGAATGGTCTCCACAAGCTTTACTCTTTGCAAGATCTCCATGAAGGGAGGATGAGCCAACACTCTTCGACATTAGCTTCTCCAACCTCTGGAAACCGAAGTGTGAGATTTGAAAACTACATCTATGGTAGGGGCAAAATCTCCCCTACAAGTGCCGAGCCTTGGAATGTGTTTCCATTCCAAATCCATAGTCAGAAGATCTTCAGGTTCCCCGTATGCTGCATATAGAGGGTCTTCAAAGCAAGGAATTGAGTCCTAATCGAGACTTTTATCAAATAGGTAATCTTCAAAGAAGGGAGGGATGATCCACTATTCCTCTATGGAAGGATTTTCATCTATCTGAAAAGGGATTTGTTACCTTTTAGGGCAAAAGATTCTACAAATTTAGCAGAGCTAGATCGTAGACCATGTTTTACACCCATGATTTGATCCATAAGAAGAACTCTAGGTTTCGGGTTAAAGAAGGAGAAGAAGAAGATAAGAGAAAAATGAGAAAAATAAGGAAGGAAATATTTGTTTTTCCTTTTATACTTTGAGAAGTTAGTATTTTTCCTTCCAAAAGAGATTGATTCAAAAAGGGGAGACATATTTTCAAAATTGACACGTGTCAGCATCAGGAAGAAACTAAATTTCTGACAGAGAATGGAAGTTAATGGTGCTAAAATCAAGAAAACCGCTTTTATAGTCCAAGGGCAAGGGCGCAACCCTTCACCAACAAGTATGATTTAATTTGTTGCACTTCACATTTTATTAACTGACATGTTTATCCTTATATGTTGTGCAGGAATTTGGTACATGATAAAATAAACATACAATAAATAAATAACTTTCATTTCTGTCATATATTTTTTGTGTTTAAAGTTTTCTTACAAAATAGAAAAGAGGGATTTACATGATTTGGCCCTTATGGCCTATCACCTCTTTTCTAATTACAAAAGAGAACACAAAATTTATACCAAAAAATAAGAAAGATAAAGTTTTCTTTACAAACTGAGCCAAAAGATGGCTAAACAAAACAAAAATAATATAATAATAAATAAATAAAAACTACAACAGCAACAAAAAGAAAAAGAAGCAGTAGTAGGTTCAACGGCAAGCAACTTAAGGAGAGCTTTGCGCATAGGCATCTGTGTCATCCCCAGAGTCCTTTTGGGGATAATCCGAAGTCAAATACTCCATCTCCTCTTTATCATCATCATCATCCTTTTCTTCCTCCTCTTCTTCACCTTCGTTATCCCCCGAGTCGGAGCCATCAAAAGAGCTGTCAAAAGAATCTGCCTCCTTAGAATCAGAAAGCCCCAAAGTGCTAGACTTCGAGCTTGACCGACCAAGCCTTCACCTTCTTCTATGGTGAGCAGGAGCATTCAACAATGCAGCAGTTGCTGCCTCCTCAGCTTCATCTTCGACCTTCAACCGAAGTTCCTCAGAGTCTGCCTCCTCATCGCTCTATTTAAAAGGATCAACCTCCTCGGGAATGAAGACCTGAGGAGGTAAAGGGTGAATAGGAAATGGGAGAGGAGGGTGCACGGGGCTTGGTGGTAGGGAAGGAGCACGATCACTGGAAGCCCTCTCAAAAGAGCTTGAGGGGTGCTGTGGGGAGTTAGTACCATCAGAAGAGAAGTTTGACTTTTTTCGTGGAGGTTAAGTTTTTTTAGGGAGAAAAATCAAAAAGATACAAAAAGAATGAAGGTTGAAGAAGAAACATTCCCTATTTAAATCTTCAACTACAATTAAGTGAAGAGACATGACATTTATGAGGAGTAATGTCTGTCTGCCAAAACACAAGAAATGAAGAGGCGCCAAAACGGCTAGGAGCACCCTTTTGAGCCATATGTCTGTTTTGAACATCGCAAGACATGATTACTAAAGTGTTAATTCCCAAACCAATGTGACTGTGACAGTCAGGGGGCTAATGTACATAACACCACTAAGGCATGGAAGAATGCATAAGTTGTTAAATCTGGACTCTACATGCGGAGTGGCTGTGACCAAAGGGAGAGGAAGCGTTGGCTAAGGGATCTTTGTTGGGAAATTTAGACCCCAGTTGATAGAATTAATAAGTTTTAAACCCAAGTTATTAATTAGATTTATTATGAATAATACTAGCTGAAACAAACAAACATCAATATCATGTCAAAATCATGCAACGGAAAAAATAAATAAAACAAGATATGATGACCCAGGAAAACCAATGAAACCAACTAGTTTCACAGTAAAAAAAACCTGGGGGGAAACCTTCCCGAAAAGCAATCCACTATAGTAAAAAGAAGTTTCAAATCTAGTACAAAACCTATGTCCCTAGACTCTACAATCCCCGTAGATGAACTCACAACAGAAACATTCTATTGCTTCAAAACCTTTGAACTCTTCAATATATGAACGCCACCCTTTGATGCACAAATCCCAGTACGTGACTAACCAATTGGGCGGATCTCAGTACGTGACTTAATCACCAACTAGAAGAAGATTTTGGCTACAAAGTTCTTCACTTTATCAAGAATGAAGATCAAGAAGCACTTGATTACAAAACCCTAAGGTGCGAAAGACGCAGTAGTTTCTTTCAGAGAGAATAAGGCATCGGTCACCTTTTGCATATGTTCTCCTTGTATTCTCTTATGTGACGGCCTTCAAAATAAGCCTTATATAGGTCTAGGGTTGTGAGAAAAGAAACCCTACACAAATACATAAGCCTGACCCAAAAATTAGATCTGAAAATTCTGATTTCCATAACCTCGATAGATACCTCGATAGATAGTATCTGTCGAGCCTCAATAAACCTCGATAGATAGCTAGGTGTCGAGGAGGTGTCGAGAAGCTGTTAAGGGGACAGGAGCTTTCTTGATCGATCCATCGGCTGTCAAGAAGGTGTCGAGATTGTGATAAGAAACACCTTAAAAGCTCGATAGATAGCCTAGCTGTCGAGAGGTGTCGAGAAGCTGTCGAGCTATCTGCCAGCAGGTGTCGAGCTATCTGTCTAGCTTTATTGAACACCTTTTCTTCACTTGTTTCTTGGTCCAATCTTCATGGCTTTAATACTAGACTTGAACAACATGTTCCTTGAAGTCTTAAACACATCCTAGATCTACCCAAATACAAGTAAAGTGCATTTTGTCAAAGGATTAGCCAATTACACAAAATATGTCCTTAACAATCTCCCCATTTGGCAATCCGTGACAAAACCACAAGAAACAAATGAGCATATGAGAGTTGTTATAAACCACTCAACTCATATTCACTTGTTGAATTACAATAAAATCTATCCTAACACAAACTCTTGAAAAACTTTGCAAGAAGAGAGTTTATGGCAAGTAGACTTTGACAACCTGTATTTTGAAACACTTTAAACAAAACTCATCAATGCATCTTTGTGTGAAACAAAAATAATAGATTTCATACAAGTAATAAGAAACATGTGTATAACGAGAGAAAAGAAACAACACATGTAAGAAGTAGGTGAAAGAAACATACATCACACACACACACACACACACACACACACACACATATATATATATATCAAAAATAAGCACAATGTATGTAAACATGGTCACAAGAACCAGGGTACTAGAAGAAGGAGGTGAGCACTCCCCCTAACAAGATGAAACACATCACCCCCTTACAAAGGAATGTATTTCTCCCCCTAACATGTAGAATCTCAAAATCCACAAATTCTCCCCCTTTTTGTCATGATTGACAAAGGGTACAAGAAGCTAGAAAGCTTCACCCAAGAAACATAAAGATGATCAAAGATGATCTAGGGGGTACAAGAAATCCATATAAATGCATGAATGTGTTAGGACATATGTGGTTCACTTGTTAAGAACATATGTCATACTTTTATGTAATTGGTTAATCCTTAGACAAAACGCACTTTACTTGTACTTGGGTAGATTTAGGATGTATTGAAATACTTCAAGAAACCATGTTTCAAGATCAAGTATTGAAGCCTTCAAGTCTGTTCAAGAAAACAAGCTGAAAGTGCAGATTCATTAAATCTCAACAGCTGGCTCGACAGCTGCATCTTTCGAGCTTCAGTAAGCTGTTCAAGTCCATAAGCTCGACACCTACTCAACAGCTTCTCGACAGCTTGTATCTGTCGAGGTTTATAAAATCAAAATTTCTGATATGATTTCTTGGGATCCGTGAATGTGTCTTTGGGCCTTCTTTTCTCCTAACCCTAGACATATAAAATGATTGTTTTAAGGGCCGTCTAAGGGTTCACAAGTTGCACAAGCATTGAGTAAAATCTGTTCAAGCAAATTGTGACCGGAGACGAAGTTCTTAACCTAGTTCATCTCTTCTGAAGAAGTTGCTGTGTATATGCACCTTTGGGTTTTGTGACCAAGCATCTTCTTGATCTTCATCATGTGTATGAATTGAAGAACTTTGCAGCTAACCTTTCTTTCTAGTTGGTGATTGAAGTCGCGTACTGGGATCCGCGTAAATTGGTTAGTCACGTACTTGGGAGCCGTGCATCAAAAAGGGGAAAACTGTCACTACAGAACAAGTCCAATCGAGTATTAGGGTAAGGGTTCAACTGTAAGTTGGTAAGGTACTTGGGATTCCTTTACTTATAACCGCTTGTTGTGATAATAGTGGAGTTTTGGGAGTGGTGACCTGAAAATCACTCGGTGGGGTTTTTGCCGTTAGGGTTTTCCCCATTCATAAACAAATCACCCGTGTTATTTATTTTTCCGCTGCATAATTAGTATATTGGTGATTTGTTTACGCTGCCATGCGTTTGCATGTTAATTAACTTAATTAATTCACTTGACTAAATTAATTGGTTAATTTATCACAAAGGGTCAATTCGTTTGTGGCCTATTAGAATGTAATGAAACAAGATGCTATGAATGACAAGATAAAAGAAAGATGCAAAACATGGGAAAAACAAATCTCTCAACAAGAAAAATGTTAAGCACATAGATCCCAAAAACACACACACACTAAACAAGTCTAACCAATTTTATATTTCAAAAAGAAGTCAAGACAGTTTAGTGAGCATATATTAACGCATGTAAACCTAGTGATGGCTAAATCACATTGTACCTACACATGTATCAAGAGTAGCAAAGAATATTGCGTATGGTGTGTGAAAAACATCGCAAGATTCCATAAGTATATACATGTTATGACGATTTGAGATATGAGAAAATCACTTATACTCACACATAATCATAACTGTTTGAAGGGGACTATCACCTTCTAGGTACATCCTATAACTCCCACATCTCCTAGAGAACACATTTGCAACCATATTTAAAGCATTTTTTTTTTAATCTTTTTGCTTTTTATTTTCTTTGCATATTTTCTTTTTAAGCATATCATGCATGGGCATATAAGAGAGAGAAAAGAAATACCCAATGATATTTGACATTCCAATTTTACTATGCCGAAACACACAAATGTCATTGACACTGCACTTTTACTATGCCGAAGCATACATGTGTCATTTATGATTGGCAGGCAACAGTGGTGAGATGGTTATTTATGCATTTCTCTTAGGATTTTCTAGTCCTACCCGTCAAAAATAGTGATATGACTGTTAAGTATAAGAGATCACTTAACCTTACTCATCACAAACACGAGCCACAAAGCTCACTTGCTTAGTTGTGCATAAAGATACTCATCTAAGCTACAAAAGATACAAAGTTTAGAAAACTTTGTTTCAATGGCCATCCAGGTACACAAGTACCAATGTACACAAACACACATTGTTTTTGTATTTTTCTGATTTTTCCTTTTTTATTTTGAAAAACAACAAAATAAAAACTAAACAACCAAACAAAAATAGACAAACAATCATGAAAGCATGAAAAAAAGATGCATATGCATGAAGGCATGATAGAAGGGTGCAGATGCATGAAAGCATGATTCCAAAAACAGATAAAAAAACAAACAAAAAGAGACCTACTTTAGATAGAAAGAATTAAAGAATAGAACAAACAGAAAAGGCAATTAAGTCTTAGGCTCCTTTCTCGCCCACACAGCTCGAGTCTTTGGCCGTGTAGATGAAAAGGCACAAGTCCTAGTATGTCTACTAAAGGACATAGAAGAATTAGAATTCTCCTGAAATTGAGTTAAAAAGCTCAAGACTTTTAATAACTCTCCAAACAAAGGTGTAGGTCATTGAGAGGAAACCTGTGACCATTTGGACAATTGCTTATGAGGATACAACTTAAAGCAATTAGAACGAATGTGTCCAGCAACACCACAATGGTGACAAACATGAGGTTTATTAAAGGATTTAGAATTAGACAAATCAGTTTCGAATTTCATACCTTTATCACCTTTCTCAGATTGGGGCACAAGGACAGCCCTTGATCCAGAAGCCGTGGAAAAGAAGGGGCTGGAGGAAACAGCATATCCTAAGCCAGTCTTATTAGAACTAGGCTTTTAAGCACTCAAAACCTAGCTTTACACTAGACATCCTCTCCATTTGAGTTCTAGTTTTACTAAGCTCAACCTCAAGATTCTTGATCTTCTCTTCTAATGAGGTGTTTTTCACAATAAGAGTCTCAACTAACCTTGTAGTCTCATCTAGCTTGACTAACAGATCAGCTTTTTCAGTTTTTACCTCATTAAGCTCTTTTCTACAAAGATGAGAGGTATTTTCAGATTTTATGAAATCAGTGCATAGCTTATCATAAGCTTCCTGAAGGGTCATCTTTTTGGGTACTTCATCATCAGAAGAATCCTCACTGTCAATATCACTCTCCACAATCACCTTATCAGTTGAAGCAGCAAATGCCATAACATGATGACATTCATCCACATACTCATCAGAAGAGTCATTCTCAGTATCACTCCAGGTAGCAACCAACCCTTTATCTTTTGACTCATTGGTCTTTTCTTTCATGAGGTAGTTTGGACACTTTATTCTTATATGACCAAAACCTTTGCACTCATGGCATTGGATGAGGGGTTTCTCATTCTTGCTCTTCCTAGAGGATTTAGATTTCCTAGGAGGTTTGTCCTTATCCTTTTTCCTAAACTGAAGAAGCTTGATAATCTCATCAGTTATGAAGGTTAGATCCTCATCCTCATCTTTACTTTCATCTTCATCTTTAAAGTCCTTAATCTCTTCCTCTATACCCTTGAGAGCCAAGTTTTTACTCTTTCCACATTTGCCCATTAAGCCTAATCCCATCTCATAGGTTTGAAGGTTCCCTACAAGTTCAGTCAAAGGAAGTTGATCAATGTCCTTCACTTCCTCAATGGCAGTGATCTTGGCATGGAATTTTTCAGGTAAGGGCCTAAGGATTTCCCTAACAATCTTGGATTCTGCAATACATTCTCCAAGCTTGAAGGTAGAATTTACAATATCCTTGAGTTTAGCATATAACTCATCAAAGGTCTCATCCACTTCCATCCTTATTTCTTCAAAACTACTAGTGAGTTGTTGAAACTTCACAATCTTTACTGCCTTGGTACCTTCATAGATGGTCTTAAGAATGGTCCATGCTTCCTTGGCAACTTCAGTAAATGATATTTTGTTGAATTCCTCATTGTTCACCCCACAAAACAAAGCATTCAAGGCCTTACTATTGAAATTTTCTGCTATGGTTGTTGCATCATCCCAATCCACTAGCGCTTCCTTTGGCTTAATCCAGCCAACTTCAACAGCTTGCCATACCTACTCACCTAGAGCATGCAAAAAAACTTTCATACAAACTTTCCAGTACACATAATTAGTTCCATCAAATAAAGGAGGTATAAATAAAGATTGACCTCTATCCATGAGAACAGGGGTCAATGGATCACACTCAGGAAATTAATCCAATCAAAGTGAACCCCCTCTGATACCACTTGTTGGGAAATTTAGACCCCAGTTGATAGAATTAACAAGTTTTAAACCCAAATTGTTAATTAGATTTATTATGAATAAAACTTGTTGAAACAAACAAACATCAATATTATGTCAAAATCATGCAGTGAAAAAAAATAAATAAGAAAAGATATGATGACCCAGGAAAACCAATGAAACCAACCAGTTTCACAGTAAAAAACCTGGAGGGAAATCTTCTCGAAAAGCAATCCACTATAGTAAAGAGAAGTTTTAGATCTAGTACAAAACCTTTGTCTCTAGACTCTATAATTTCTATAGATGAACTCACAGCAGAAACATTTTTCAGAACCTTTGACCTCTTCAATATATGAACACCACCCTTTGATGCATGAATTCCAGTACGTGACTAACCAATTGCGTGGATCCCAGTACGTGACTTAATCACCAACTAGAAGAATATTTTGGCTGCAAAGTTCTTCACTTTATCAAGAATGAAGATCAAGAAGCACTTGATTACAAAACCCTAAGGCACAAAAGACGTAGTAGCTTTTTTCAGAGAGAATAAGGCATCAGCTACCTTTTGCATATGTTCTCCTTATATTCTCTTATGTGACGGCCTCTAAAATAAACCTTATATAGGTCTAGGGTTGTGAGAAAAGAAACCCTACACAAATACATAAGCCTGGCCTAAAAATCAGATTTGAAAATTTTGATTTTCGTAACCTCGATAGATACCTCGATAGATAGTATCTGTCGAGCCTCATTAAACCTCGATAGATAGCTAGATGTCGAGGAGGTGTCGAGAAGTTGTCGAGAGGACAGGAGCTTTCTCGATTGATCCGCCAGTTGTCGAGAAGGTGTCGAGATTGCGATACAGAACACCTTAAGAGCTCGATAGATAGCCTAGCTATCAAGAGGTGTCAAAAAGCTGTCGAGCTATCTGTCCGCAAGTGTCGAGCTATCTGTCCAGCTTTATTGAACAGTTTGTCTTCACTTGTTTCTTGGTCTAATCTTCATGGCTTTAATACTAGACTTGAACAACATGTTCCTTGAAGTATTAAACACATCCTAGATCTACTCAAATACAAGTAAAGTGCGTTTTGTCAAGGGATTAGCCAATTACACAAAATATGTCCTTAACAATCTTGTCTTGGTCCGTGCTAAAGGTGTGACTGTCTTAGGAAGGAAGTAAGATTTACACCTGACATGGCACTCAAGCACTCACAAAAAGGGAGATAGTGACTTTCTAAGGTTAGAAGCTATGAGGACACCCCTTATTGGTTGAATGCACAATGAGTTAGCTTAGGAACACGTGTACCAATCACAGTACTCCTGATGTCCCTTTCAATATCCAAGACTTGTCTCCCAAGCAGTGGAAAAGCTACCTACCTACGAGTCCCAGTGTCACGTTGGCGCAATTCTTATCCCTTAGTCAGTAGATAATATCACAGTTATGAAAGATCCAAAAGAGAGAATACGATAACTTGACACCTGTCCTTATATTCAGCCATGTTCCTTACAGTATAAAAGGAACATGTAGCTGTGACATTAGGGTAAACTGATCTCTTTCCCATACGTAATACAAGCTAAGCCGAGCAAGAATGTTGTGTTCTTGCTCAAATCATGGTTTTTTTTATCTCTTCTCTAGGGTTTTCCACATATATCCTATGTTGTTTCGTTAATCAGCTTCTTCTTCTTATTTAAATGTGCGTCTTTTTCATGTCCTACCATCACTTTCTTTATTTCTTGTTTAAGTGTCATGTCAAAACTTGCATCCTTTCGAGCTTTCTCATGTAAATGCAATGTTAGATAACCTATTTCACTTACATAAATAAGCTCAAATCTAACTTACATGTACAGGGTTTGATTATCAAGCAATTAAGTGTACACAAATCACATTTGAATACGTACAATCACACAAATGAAATAGGCATTCATTGAACATTAGACTTGTGTGTTGTGTGTGTGAATCAAGTATGAACTAGTCCATAGTCTAGTATGAAGTTTCAATGATCAATTCAATCAAGTCATACATAACTAGCACGAAGTCAAGTGACCTATCTCACTAGTTGAAATAAACATATATGACCCCCCACCAAAGTGTTTACATTTGATTGAAAGCTTTTCATTTGACTTCCATTTTTCATACTTTTTGATCAATACAACTCAATTTTTGAGTAGCGTTGCCAAGAAATTTTTTATATTTCTTTGATGAATAAGCCTTTGGCTTTGGCACCATACATTTTGAATACAATTCACTCCACCTTTTCCTAGTTAAACTAATTTTCGAAGCAAAGTTTTTTTTTTCAGCTCTTTCTCCTTTAAGAGATTGACATTTGTGGAGCTTTTGACATAAAAATAAATGTGAGGAGATATATAGGAACAAGTCTACGTATGTATCAAGATCAAACAAGACTATTGACTAATCATTCATGACAAGCTTGAATATCTATTTACAACAATCAAACGTAGATTTCTAGATTTCATTCACACTTAAAAAATGTGCAAGCTAAGTTTGTAAATGCGCTATGCCATTAATACGGAGGTACTAGGCCAAACTCACATGTGATACGTGCTCAAGCAAACATGATCAAAATTTTTGAATTTTTTTTTTCACTTATTATGTGTTTTTTGGATTTTTACACAAACAAGACAAAAACATAAAAGTAAGATCAAATAACAAAAACAATGCATATAAGTAGATGCAAGATGCACAAATGCATGATAATGAAGCATCTAATGCATGAAAATTCCTACAAAGATCGAAAGAATTAGATCAAGGACCAAAAGAGTATAAGCTCAACCATAGGAACCATTCCTCATCCATATAGAGCGATTGTTTGGAGTGAGTGTCTCATGAGAAGTGAGACGAGGGTTGGAAGAATGAGAACCAAAAATGCACATAGACAAGGAGGTAAGAACATTAACCAAATGCTTCAACAACTTACCACTTTCAATCAAATCTAGTTTAGCTTGCAAAGCACAACTTGCAAGAAGCTCAAGTTTTTCTTTACTTTTGATTCTTTTAAGAGCTTGAAACTTAGAGCAATGAGGTCTAAGATGACCAAAGACACCACAATGGTGGCAAACAATGGGTTTAGGTCCACTAGGCTTTTTAAGGAGAGATCTAGTAACATGGTTTTGTTCTCTCTTCAACATGGAACATTAAGGTCTTATGTGACCAATCACACCGCAATAGTGGCAAGTAGGAACAAACTTAGATCCACTCAAATTCCTAGGATGAAACCTAAATGAAGGCTTAGGCTTAAGAGCCATTCTCTCCACTTTTTGGTTTCTTTTGTGTGGAGGAATGTACACCTATTTGTTTTTAGAGGTAGAGCTCACAATAGGCACAAAATCAAGCAATACAACATGATTGCAACAAATATTTTCTTCCTTTTTAGTAATAGGTTCAGCAATCAAGCATTTGGCATGCAACTTAAGAGATTCATTTTTCACATTTAAGATCATCAACAACTTTGTTAGACAAAACAAGTTTAGTATCCAAGTCCACATTCAAACATTCAAACTCCTTTAGTTTTTCAAAAGAATGTTCAGTAAGTTTCTTATTCTTTTCAACCAATTTGTTGGATTCATTGAGCTTAGCAATCAAATCATCTGTTTCATAATTGAACTTACTCAAATTCTCATGAAACTTCTTACCCTTTTTCTTCAAGAGTTTGACATTTGAAATTTTAACACCACCTAAAGAGTCATGTAACATGTCATCACAAACATGAGGATGAACACTCATAGAGGCATTTTCACAAAAACATGGCATGTTACAATCAACAACATTCAAAATATCCATAGAAGCATACAAAGCACTATCCATGGCAATAAACACAAGGGGTCAAAGATCACACTTAGGTAATTAAACCAAAACAAGTGTACCCTCTCTGATACAAATTGAAAGCTCAAGTTAGTGTGAAACACTAATATTTGTTTAGACCCCAATTTTAAAAATATGGCTAGATTACTTTTACTCTAACTTATCAAAGTGCAGAACAAGAGTAAATGAATGCAATAAACCATTACACTACTTTAAGTCATATTCAAACACAATGTGCAATAAAAGAAAAGCCTAAAGAGTAGGGAAGAGAGATGCAAATATAAGATAACACCAAGATGTGTTATCGAAAAAGAAACCGAAGAACTTGGCAAAAAACCTCTCCACGACCTTCCAAGTCTAAATCGATCTACTAGTGAATAAGTTGGAGTACACAAATAACAAAAGACTCTCCAAGCCTAGTCTACCCAATGTACTTGAGCCCTTCAAACTTTTGCTACCAATGGACTTCTCGGAGTCATGTCTTCACTAGCTTTCCGGATCTCGCAATACCGCCCAATTGCATCTGCCAAGCCTCACTGGCTTCTTTTGGCAAATCCCAAATGCTTCCCAAGCTCCAAAATACTTTCTACACTTTAAATAGGTGTGGGTTGTGTTCGGGTACAAATATCCTCTCAAGGTATAATAATGGGAAAGGGAAGGAGAAGAGACTACAATGATTTCTCACTAAATGATGAGTAGCTCTCTCTAAACAATGGTGGGTGTGTTGTAGAAACCTCTTTAGGGTTTTCAATCAATAGTCTCTTCTTTCTTTTGTGGATAATAAGGGTATATATAGTATGGGTGAAGGGTAAGAAAGTCACACTTAAAATCCTCTAGGTAGAAAATTTCACGGGTACTTCGCGAGATGGCATTTCTTGTGAAGGACTCGCGAAATGCAACATGGCACTTGACTCTTTAGCTTCCAGCATGTGTTTCTTACATGGCCTTTTTGCGGGAACCTTTACTTGCGAACTAGTCGCAAAACTGCACTAATCTTCATTGCATGCTTGATTTTTCACCAATTTAATACTAAACCTAATACAGTAAAATCCCACAAAATACAAGGAAATAAATTAATACAATTACAACACTTTTTGTCATGGAATAAAGCAAATATAAAACATAGTTATAAATCATAACTTTACACAAACTATTTTACAAAAAAATTTACAAACTGCTGATGTGGTAAGTGATTATTAGTAAATGAAAAAAGTGATATTATTGAGTTGAGATAAAAACCAATAAGAGGTTGGTCATATCAGCATTTTGTAAAAATGTTATAAAATAATTTGTGACCGTAGCATTACTCATTCAAATTTAAGTTGACATTTATATTAGGAAAGTGTTTAATGAGATGGAATTAAACTCTTAAATTCATATATAAGTTGACATTTCTCATAGAAAGCTTTTAATGAGTGATTGAATCTTTACTCAAATAAGTTTTTTTTTTTTTGGTGGAAAGCTCTAGATGGTTTGCAGCCAGAGATTTTGCTATTTATATTTGAAATGAATAAATTTTTAAATATATATATATATATATATATATTTTTTTTTTACATTTTATGATCTCATACGAATATGAGTGAAAAATTTACATTTAAGAATTTATATTTGCTTAAGTTCTAAAAAATGAAATTCGTATGAGTGAAAGTGTAAGTTCACTCATTATATTTTTCACTCATACGAATAGTCGTAAGTTCACTCATTATAGTGAAAAAGTATTTTTCAATCACTCATTATAGTTGTAAGTTCACTATAAGTCATTTCAAAGGGTATAATTCATATTCTTTTTGCATTTCTACATGTATTACTTGTCTAATTACACATATTAAAGGCATGTTTGGTAGACTGTAATAGACGCTGTAATGTAATAGTTATTCCTAGGGTTTAGTTTTTCTTTAGGTCATGTTTGGTAGACTGTAATAGACACTGTAATGTAATAGTTATTCCTATAGTTTAATTATTCAATATTTTGGTTATGTTTTTATTATAGGGAATAGTCATTCCTTATGAATAACTATTCTTTAAAATGAGTAATAACTATTCATCTCTAAAAGGGTTGTAATAGCTATTCCTTAGTAAATGTAATAATTTCTAACATTAGCATATTTCCAAATAAATAAACTTTCCATATCCACCTAACAATTATGGAAATAAAAAATCATCAAAAAATAGCCCATCTCTCTAAAATTTAAAATATATTATTTTTTAGGAAATATAATTGTATGGATGAGATATTTCCTAAAATAGATCATAAGTTTTATTCTAATGTTACAACTCACAACCAAACTAATGAATATGTTTAGTTATTCCATTACAACACATTTTATTCCTGGTAATAAAAATTAGCATTCTTGTTGTAATCCACATCCAATGTACCAAACGTACTCTTAGTTTGCTTATATTTTTATTACAAGGAATAATCATTCCTTATGAATAGATATTCTTCAAAATGAGAAATAATTATTCCTCTTTAAAATGTTGTATTAGCTATTCTTTAATAAGTGCAATAATTTCAAAACTTAATATATTTCCAAATAAAAAAAACTTTCCATATACATCTAACAATTATAAAAATAAACAATCATAAAAAATAACATATATACCTCTCTTAAATTTAAAAATAACAATTTTTAAGGAAATATAATTTTATGAGTAAGATATTTCCTAAAATAAATGTTAAGTTTCATTCTAATGTTATAACTCACAACCAAATTAATGAATAGGTTTAGTTATTATATTACAACACACTTTATTACTAGTAATAAATACTACAATTCTTGTCGTAATCTTTATTCAATGTACCAAACGTACTCTTAAGGGCATGTTTAATAAACTATAATATAACAGCAGCTATTCCTATGATTTAACTATTAAATACTTTGGTTATATTTTTATTACAGGTAATAGTCATTCTTTATGAATAGCTATTCTTTAAAATGAGAAATAACTATTCCTCTCTAAAAGGGTTGTAATAGCTATTTCTTATTAGATGTAATAACTTCTAACATTAATATGTTCCTAAATAAATAAATTTTCCATATCCACCTAACAATTATGGAAATAAAAATCATCAAAAAATAACTCATCTCTCTAAAATTTAAAATATATTATTTTCTAGGAAATATAATTGTATGAATGAGATATTTCCTAAAATAGATCATAAGTTTTATTCTAATGTTATAACTCACAACCAAACTAATGACTATATTTCCATTATAACATATTTTATTCCCAGTAATAAAGATTACCATTCTTGTTGTAATCCACATTCAGTGCATCAAACATACCCTAAGTATTATTCATTAAAGTTTGATAACTTCAGTAAATCAATCCCTATAAATTCAGTCATATGTGTAAGGAAATCAAATTGGCTTTGATTGGTGGGTTAATTGCATGTTTCGTATTCAAGTTTAATGCACAAAAATGTATGATAGACTAACTCAAATAATTTGGGTCATTAATGCCCAGAGATTTTCTTTTATTAATTCAAATTTGAATTAGAAATAAAATATGGAAAATATAAAAGATGTTTGGGTCTTCAATGAGAATGATTTAATCAAAGTTTTAAATTGGAAAAAGAAATAAGAGAGAAATCTATAATAGGAACTTTTTATATTTATAATTGAAAATAAAAAATATTCAAAAGGCTTTCAATTTGGGTTGGGCGGGACCCTGCTCATTGTCAACTACGGAGGGAGTCGTATATAAAAATCCCAACTACATTCTAGGCTCTAGCTTTCCCATCACAAATACAGACCTAGACAACTTCAAATGGCTAAGAATCTACTTTATCTTTCAAAAGCTTCCCTTCTTCTCTTAATTCAACTTCTTGCAATGCAATCAGATAGTTTTACAAATGCCAAACGGATCCCAGAATTTTCCAAGTCCTTGAAAGGTGTAGAGGAATCCCAAAAGGGTCAGAGAGTGCAAGGCTTACGTGAAGTCAAGCACTATCTCAACAAGTACGGGTACTTAAACTACGAAGACTCAAACAACTTTGAAGAAGATGAGTTTGATGAAGCCTTGGAGGTCGCCATCAAAACATACCAGACATTTTTTCATTTGAAGGTTACTGGAAAGCTTGACACCAACACCATCAAAAAGATGTCAATGCCGCGTTGTGGAGTTGTTGATATTATCTGTATAGTTGTTATTTACAACTATGTGTTTTGTTGGCTTATATTCAGTGTCAAATTTGATTGTAATTTTATTCATTCTTTTGTACCCTGTATTTATTGTGGGATTTAATTGTAAGGGTTGTGTGATAGAGAGAGAGTGTGAAGACTTAAGCAATTGAAGAATAAGGAGTTCTCACAGGTATCTCGCGACTAAGCATCCCGCGAAGTGAACCATGTGCCTTGCACATGACTGGAATGCAAAGAAACATAACAGATGACGACATCTGTGTTTCACGAGTATCTCGCGGGTAAGGCCTTCCCACGAGACACCCGCGAGACATTTTGTTCTGCCAGTCTGTACTATTGATACACATTTTCTGTACCCACACTATATATACCCACATTACCCACATATGTTGAGGAGTGCTTCTAAGAGAAAACCCTAACTAAACACCTTCAGAGTTAGAGATTGTTATACCCACAATCCTCTACACATTTGCTTGTGGAATTTCCTCAACTCCTACCTCTCCATTTCCATACCATTGAGAGGTTGATAACTCAAACACTTACCACACCCTTTTAGAGTGTCAAGTGAAGTTTTGGTGCTGCTGGAAAGCATTGGAAAAAGCCAAGGATGGCAGATGCAACATGGAGCTTGTTGTGGAATCTGGAGAGCTAGACAAGACACGGTTCCAAGAAGTCTTGTTGGAGTAGGAGCTTAGAGGGCTTAGGTACATCGAGTAGATTAGGCTTGGAGGGTTTCTTGCTAACCCATGTATCCCAACTCATTGTCTAGTGGATCGATCACCACTTGGAGGGCGGCGGAGAGGTTTTTTGCCGAGTTCTTCGGTTTCCTCTTTGATAACACATCGGCGTGTAATCTTGTATTTGCATCTTTCTTCCCTACTCTTTTATATTTCATTTTACCACTGTGTTGCTTTGATTATGGATTAGAGTAGCTTGTTTGTTTATCCTCTCGCATTTACACTATTCCGCACTTAGTATTAAGTTAGTGTGCCGTAACTTTAATTTTGGGGTCTAAATAACTTTTGTGTTTTCAACACATTTTCGAGCTTTCATTATCAATGGTAGTCTAACCATCCACAATTTACATTTTTTCGTGGTGAACCAAAATGGCCATATTATAAGCATCACCTCCAATACGCGATTGTATCCAGTGCTATACCTAATGTGAATTTGACCGAAATAAAAAGAGCTTGCTCACTTGCTTTCAGAGAGTTGGTGAGATTCTCTGATTTCCACTTTGAATTCATAGATTATGTTGGACATGCTGACCTTATTTTAGGATTCCATAGGGGTGAACATGGTGACGGTCATGCTTTCGATAGGAGGGATGGCGCTTTAGCTCATGCGTTTCCTCCAACAAATGGCGGGTTGCATTTTGATGCAGATGAGATTTGGTCCGATAGTTCTTATCGCGTTCGTTCAAATCAAGTTGACCTGGTGGGCATTGCAATGCATGAGGTAGGGCACCTTCTTGGACTTGATCATAGTCGTGATGAACTAGCCATTATGTTTCCGGGTATTGCTAAAGGACAATTTAAGAGGAGTTTGAGCTTTGATGATAGGGACGGTTTACTTACTTTATATTCTAGCTGATAACAATATCCTCCTGTTAGGAGGTAGAGCCAACTATTATAATTTGTTTTTATGCTGAATTCAAATAATCGTGTAAAGGGAAAATAATAGAGTGGCTAGCTTAAAGAATTTATTGTGCACAAGTTCAACGAGCTCCGCACCTCAATGCCTCCTCCAATCCGAATTGAAATTTTCATCAGGCACACTTCTTGGGCATTTCATATCACTTAAGAGTGTCAAAATGGTGAAGGTGGAAACACCCTTTTCAAACCCTTGTGGGGCCTGGTACGTTATCTAATAATTCCAATTCAATTGCCTCTATCTAGCAAGTCTATGCCATCGATTTGTTAGAAGATGGGGGAACCCTGAAGCCCATCTATTATGACTCACGAGGCTAAAGTGGATAACAAGATGGTGGTAAGCCATTAGGCTTTACTATCAACCAGGGACGGAGCCAAGACTTGTAGTTAAGGGGGGCAACTTTGCTACTGGTTGTGTACGGTGGCTTAGCCACTTAGATTATTATTATTATTATTTTTTTCGCTGACTTTGATGCGTATTGTTAGGTAAGGACAATTATTTTGTTTGAAATTTTTTAAAAGGTCGAGTTGTTTGTTTTGGGTAAAATTAGTTGATTAGACTTGATTTTTTTAAGTTTTACTATTGGTAATTTTGTTGTTGGGCTAATTTTTTTGGGCTTGTATATTTGTTTTAAAATTTAAATTTATAGATTTTTTATAGTCTTTAAAAAGAAGAAAATGCTAGAGCTACAAATTTTTTTTTTTTTTTAAATTACTGATGTGATGAGTGGTTATTGGTAAGTAAAAAGGTGGTATAAGTGATGGGGCCTAGATGCGAACTAATAAGAATCTGCTGTCTCAAGAGATTGCAAAAATATTGTAGAAAAGTTTATGGCTATAACATCACTCTTAAAACAATTAATGACATTATTAAGGGAGCAAAGTATAATTTTATAGAACAAAATTGCTAAAATTAATACCTAGTATATATTCTAATATTTTTTTTAAAAACGATTGGGGGGGGGGGGGGGTGCATTGCCCCCCAAGTCAAAGGTTACCTCTGTCCCTACTATCAACCCATGCTGCTGTGCCCTATGTTAATTCTTATGTCAATTGAAAGGAATCATTAAACAAACATTTGATTAATATAGACAGAAACCAAAAAAAAAAGGGGGGGGGGGGGGGGAGATGTTGCTTCGGTTAAAAAGTAAAAACTAAGGTTCCTCAAATATTCTTTACATGGTAAACTAGTCGCTAGCCCGTGTGATGCACGAGAGTAGCTACTAGATGAGTTTTAGAGGGGAAAAAAAACCATTTTTTTGAGTTGGAGTTGTAAGCAAAAATTCATGAAATTTAAAAAAAAAAAAATGATATTGAAAGAAATAGCACAAAGTTTTATTAGTTAAGCAGAAGAAAGTAATGCTATTTTATTTATTAGTTTTTTGTAAGAAGGAATAAGAGACAGAATGTTGAGTCTCTAGTTTAATTTGTGTTATATATATAATAAAATATATGTTATAATATATTTACCAAAAGCTGTCTATTGAAATGTTATAACCCTTCATATTGGATATACCAAAAGATGCCTATTGAACGAAAAAAATGTGCCTATGTAAATAAGTATGTAATGGTGTTTGTAAATCAAGCACTTCCAAAAACTCTCTAAAAATAAAAATAAAATAATAAAATAAAATAAAAACAAAACAAAACAAAGAAGCACCTTCCAAAAAGCTTTATTTTTCACTTTTGCAAAAGTATACCTCTACCCATAAGACTATCCCAAGAGAGTCAATACTGATCAGGAAGACATTTTGTTAATACCTTTGGATTGTTTCAAAGTTACCACTAATTTTATATATAAATAAATAGATATAAATGTTTATTTATGCATTTATATGTTTATTAGGCAAAACCTAAATAAATTGTTAAAAACTTTAAGATTTATAATAATTGGTATGCTTTAATATTATCAACAAAAATTGATCTACAATTATCATTATTATAATAAGGGTAAGTTGTAAATTACACCCCTGAAGTTTGGAGTTGATTGGATTTTATACCCTAAAGTTTCATAAACTTGATTTTACACCCTAAAGTTTGGTTCCGTTAGCAATTCACTCCCCACTGTTAGTTTTTGCTGTTAAGTGACACATCATCATGCTAATGTGTTTTATTTTTGTCAAATTAGCCTCAAAACTACGTCGTTTCAATGATGACTAAGTGAATAGCTGGCACAATCAGAACTACATCGTTTCAGACCTAAACTTAAAACACAAACTGCAGCTTAAATGGCAGGCCAAACTCTAAAATTAAAAACAAAAACCACAAAGAAGGAAGACCTCATACCTCCCTAACCCAAACCCCACGAACCCAGGCCTTTCTAACCCAAACCCATCAGCTCGTCTCGTGAATCTTTGCAGGCGGTGAAGGCTCCAGTCTCACCTCAAACCACCATATGTTTAATTTGTGCTCACAAAGGGGTTATTCCGTCAAATCAAAATTCATGAACTATGAATGGAGTTGATCTATGACTATGTTCATTGAATTTATGAAAATGCTTAAAATATTTTTTGGGAATCTTGAGATCTTTGTGCTATACTTAACCAGTAGTAACGAAATAAGGAATGCTATTATGCTTGCACACACAGCCTTGCTTCATAGTTTGCACTCGTCGATTACAACAACGAGCCCTTTTTTTATAGCCCAGTTTTAAGTTTCAACAAAAGCCAAACCCAACTCTCATTTTATTGGCACATGGAAAAAAAAAAAAAAAAAAAACAAGTGGATCAAGGTTTTCAGTCATAGACTCATAGTACCAAGTAAATATACCTAGAATCCCATTTTTGGATGATATAGTTTCATCATTGTATAGAAGCTAACCAACAAAGGTGGAGGTCATTTTTGTTTGTGGCCCAGTGATTTCATGAATGAAGATCTTGCACGCACAGCCTAGTTTGCGGCCTGCCTTAAGCTATGGTTTGTGTTTTAAGTTTAGGCCTGAAACGACGTATTTTTGATTGTGGTAACTATTCACTTGGTTATCACTGAAATGACATAGTTTTGATTGTGCTAACTATTCACTTGGTTATCACTAAAATGACATAGTTTTGAGACTAATTTGGCAAAGATAAAACACATCAACATGATGATGTGTCACTTAACACAAAAAACTAATTGTAGGGGGTGAATTGCTAACAGAATTAAACTTCAGGGTGTAAAATCAAGTTTTTGGAACTTTGGGGTATAAAATCCAATCAACCCCAAACTTCAGAGGTGTAATTTGTAATTTACCCTTATAATAATATTATTATTATAAATCAAAAGGCTAAAAGCACCAGTTTCCATATTTGACACTTGATGGATGCTATTAAAGCATTCATGTTTGGTTAAAAAAAAAAAAATCATTTTACAATATCAAAAGCCACTTTATCATTTATACCATACCATTTTACAACACACCTAACATCCCAAACTCTATTTTTTCCTAGTTTATTTACATATTCTTTTTTTACTATTTCTCTCTCTCTCTCTTCCTTTTCCTCTCTTTCCCCCTCTACCTCTAGGCACTGGCAACAACTAAAAGAAAAAAAGAAAAATATAGAAATCCAGAAACAACCATGCCACCACAGCAAAAACCACCAAACTGGCCACAAACCAAAAGAACCTAGAAAAAAACACACACAACAACCGTAATAGCTCACATGAGCTACCACAATCACAATAGTCATCACCACGCCACCACTATGTCACTCACCAACACACTGCCACCCCCACATATCCTAGCATAACCCATCGACCATCAAACCAAAACCAAAACTACATTAAAAAAATAAAAATAAATAAATAAATAAAAACCCATCAAACTATCAGTTTAAACCAAACCAAAACCCCACATATCCCAACAAACCCATTTAAAAAAAAAAAAAATCACCATCAGAGCCATCAACGAAGCCACCATCGGAGCCACCAATGAAGCCACACACACAACACCTAAACTCAGAAAACCACCATCAAATAACCAAGAGAAACCCACCAATCTTCACACCACAACCCTACCTAACCCATAACTCCAAACCCACCACCTGACCCACGACCCACACAACCCACCGATCCAAACCCATGCCACCACCTGACCCATAATACACAGATCCAAACCCATCACCTGACCCACAACTCCAAACCCACCACCTAACTCACGACCCACACAACCCACTAATCCAAACCCACACCCCCACGATCTCTGATCTCCGTTAATCGAAAATACAAAATCCATGCCGAGTTCTACCATGCCGTGACCATGTCATTTGTCATGCTATGACTACTTCGAATCCAACCCACCTCCAGTGCAAGCTTTGAACGGGAGAGAGAGATGTGAGAAAGGGAGTGAGGAGGGAGGTGCTCCATGAGAGAGAGGAAATGAGAGACAGAAGTGAGAGAAAACAAAAGGTCAAACAGAATAAAATAAAATATTTTGGTTTACAATTTTGCTACAATGCCATAATACATTTAGGAAGGCACTGTAGCACAATTGCAAATCTTTTTTGCAATCACAAGACTTTGCAAGACTAGGTAATGGGCTATTTTTGTGCCTTGATGCTAAAATATACCAACCTATAGCATATAGAAGACTAAATGTGAATGCTCTTAACATTGGAAATGTGCAAAAAATCGAATTACAATCCATTCACGTAGTGTGTCAGATAGGTATGGGCATGTTTAACAAAACATCACACTAAAAAAATTAAAAAGGAAACCAAACTACACAAAACATCACAATAAAAAAGTTAGAAAGGAAACTAAACTATACAAACATTAAACCTATTTTCTTCTATACAAAGCTAAAAAAAATAGAGGTTAGAGAGGCGTCTGGGCAAAGCAACATCAAGAGAAAGAAAAAGAAAGAAAGAAGGGCAGGACAATATCAAGGTATCGGTACGAAAAATTCCATCTCTTTCTCACCGTATCTTCTGTAACTATCTCTTCTAGCCTCTTTCTTTTTCTTTTTCTTTTCCCAACAATCAAATCCTTTGCTATCTTTCTCTTGTAGTAGTGCTTTTTTCTACACTGATCCATCTCTTTTAGTACTGCTCTTTGTTATCCTTCTTTGTGTTCTCTTCAAGTAGTTAAGCTATTCGGTAATGGAAGTTGTGAAGATTGTGGGTTGGAGTAAATTGGCCTAGGACCACCAAAGAGATGTTTCAAAGTTGTGGACAAAAAAATAATTTCTGAGAGAGGGAGAGAAGAGCATACTGAAAGAAGTGTTGTTTTGATACTTTTTATGATTTAGTTTTTGGGTTTGGCTTACCTTTAGTTTTTGAGAGACTGTCATGTAACCCACTAACTAAATAAAAGATGAAAATTAAAACTTACTACCACTTGTCATTGTATATTTAAAACAAAAAGACATGTCCAGTTAAAAAAGTACTAAAGGTAAACTAAATCCTTTTTTTTTTTTTTGGTGGGATCCAATATGTAAACGTGTTTGTAACTGCTATTTAATAAGTAGAATGCCTCTCTAGTTATAGAAAAGTTTCTATGACGCCTATATCCACCTACTCCTCATGCACCTTATGTTATAATGCTAATGTTAATTTAACCCAATATAATTTCATGTACAAATGACACATGCAGGTTGTCCAAATAGATGAATGAAATTGCTACGTGTCATGTTATGGGTTATCCAAAGTTAACAACTGGCATAGCCTTGGTAGAGGCTTTTGTACGTGTGTATATAAATATAAAATAACATGTCAAATTGGACTAAATTTAAAATAATCATGAGGATACATACATTATCAATATTTTTGATAATCGTTATATATATATATATATATTTGTAAGGTTGAATTTAATCAACCATTCTGGTGACTTTATTCCATACCAAATTTGCTTGTATTTCAATATTTAGAAACCCTGTATTTAGGTGGGAATCATGTAAGGATAGTGTGTGAGAGAGTGTGAAGATAAGCTCAAATTTGTGCACTCAGCAAGTGGCTCGCGACTAGATCTCGCGGCTTGCTCGCGGCTTGCAAGTCGCCAAAAGTGGCACACGTGTGGAGCATGCAAATGAGTTGAATAGTCACACCAGCTAGAGCACTACAGGACAAAAAGTCCAGACTAGCCATTCAGTTAGCTTGCGGCTTGAACTCGCGACTCAGTCAAGTCACGAGGCCAAGTCGCCAGCCAGCTCTGTTTTGGAAAAACTGACTCTTTCCATTCCAAACATACACCAGTATATATAGACCCTTATACCCACAAAGTGTAGAGAGCTTCGAGAGAGAATTTTGAGAGAGAAACCCTAGAGAAAAACAAAATTGACTCATCCATAATCTTCATCCTTGTTTCTCCAAATTCCTCTACTCTCAACCTCTCCATTGTTATATCCTTGAGAGGTACATTAGCCAAAACCCTTTCTCACCATACCTATATTTGTAAGAAGGAAAGGAAAGCAGTTAGGAAGGGACTAATTGATATTGGTTAATGCTATAGGCTATAGCAGAATCCGGTAAGCTAAAGAAGACAAAGGTTCGGCGCAACCTCGTTGGAGCAAGAAGCTTGGAAGGCTTAGGTACACTGGGTAGATTAGGCTTAAAGGGTCTTCTGCTGTTCATGTATCCCAATTTCATTCTTTAGTGGATTATTGATCGCTTGGAGGACGGTGGAGAGGTTTTACGCCGAGGGCTTCGGTTTCCTCTTCGATAACAAATCATTGTGTTGTCATTGTTGTTAGGACATATGTGTTCACATGATAAGAACATATGTCATATTTTATGTAAATTGGCTAATCCTTTGACAAAACGCACTCTACTTGTAATTGGGTAGTTCTAGGTGTTTTTAATACTTCAAGAAACATTGTTTCAAGATCAAGTGTTGAAGTCATCAAGTCTGTCCAAGAAAAAGCAAGTCGAAGTGCAGAATTTTTAAAGCTCGACACCTGCTCGATAGCTACCTCGACACCTGCTATCTGTCGAGATTTAAAAAGTCAGAATTCCAATCTGATTTTCTTGGGATCCGTGAATGTGTTTTTGGGCTTTCTTTTCTTCTAACCCTAAACATATAAAAGGATTATTTTAAGAGCCGTCAACATAGACACAAGTTGCATAAGCATTGAGCAATCCTTGTTCAAGCAAATTGTGATCTAAGACGAAGTTCTTGACCTAGTTCATCTTCTTCAAGAAGTTGCTGTGTATTTGCACCGTAGGGTTTTGTGACCAAGCATATTCCTGATCTTCATTGCATAGGATGATCTGAAGAACTTTGCAGCCAACCTCTCTTCCTAAAGTTGGTGTTTGAAGTTGCGTACTGGGATCCGCGCATCTGGTTAGTCACGTACTTCGGAGCCGTGCATCAAAAGGGGGAACTGTCACTACAGATCAAGTCCGATTGGGTATTGGGGTAAGAGTTCAACTGTAGGTTGATAAGGTACTTGGGATTCCTTATTTGTAACTGCTTGATTTGATAATAGTGGAGTTTCGGGAGTGGTGACCTGAAAATCACCCGGTGGGGTTTTTGCCGTTAGGGTTTTTCCCCATTCGTGAACAAATCACCATGTCATTTATTTTCCGCTGCATATTTAGTTATTCGGTGATTTGTTTGTGCTGCCACGTATTTGCATGTTAAATTGATTAATTAATAACTTGGCTAAATTAATTAATTAGTTTAAATCACAAGGGGTCATTCAGTTTGTGGCCTATCAAGTGGTATCAGAGCAGGCACACTCTGATTAGGTTAATCCTTGCTGTGTTGATCCATTGACCCCTGCTGTCATGGATAGAGGACAATCCCTCATTATACCTCCTTTATTTGATGGGACTAACTATGCCTACTGGAAAGTACGCATGAGAGCTTTTTTGCAGTCCTTAGACGAGAAGGTGTGGCAAGCTGTTGAGATTGGCTGGACCAAGCCAAAAGAAGCGTCGGCCGATTGGGATGAAGCCAAGATCAAGGCGGCAAACTTCAACAGCAGAGCGTTGAATGCCCTATTTAGCGCTGTCACAAATAAGGAGTTCAAGAAGATATCCTCAACGGAAACTGCTAAGGAGGCGTGGACCATCCTCCAGACAACCTATGAAGGAACAAAGGCTGTCAAGGATTCAAAGCTACAGAGGCTCACTACTAGCTTTGAAGAAATCAAGATGGAGGAGGATGAGTCGTTCGATGAGTTCTATGCCAAGCTTAAAGACATAGTGAACTCAGCCTTCAATCTTAGGGAAACCATCCCTGAACCTAAGGTTGTAAGGAAAGTGCTCAGATCTCTACCTGAGAGATTTCATGCCAAGATTACGGCAATTGAAGAATCAAAGGACATTGATAAAATTCCTTTGACTGAGTTGGTTGGGAACTTGCAGACCTACGAGCTAGGGTTATCAAGAATAGGCAAGTCAACCAAGGGCAAAAGCATGGCCCTGAAGGCGAAGAGCAGTGATACTGATGAGTCTTCCGATGATGAAGATTCCAAGATGAAGTCCTACATTACAAGGCAGTTCAAGAAGTTTATGAAGAATGCCAATGGGAGGAACTTCGACAAGGACCGAAGGCAATCCAGCTCTTCACAGTTCAAGAGCCAAGATAAAGGAAGGAAGGATGCCAAGGATGGCGGTCAGTACACTGTTCCGGCAGGACCAAAATGTTTTAGGTGTCATGGGTTTGGACACATGAAGAATGAGTGTCCTACATATCTGAAGAGCATTGGAAAGAGTAAGGCTCTTGCTGCAACCCTGAGTGACACTGAGCCTGAAGATGATTCCGATAGTGAAGATGACGGAATCTTAAATGCCTTCACTGCCACAGTTAATCCTACTGAAGGGATTGTTGAAGAAGTGGAACAGGAAGAAGAATTGGTGGATACTGAATGCGAGAAGATGGATGACAAAGATGATATCCATTCAGCCTATGAGAAGCTGTACAAGCTCTCAGAGAAGCATGAGAAGTTATACAGGCTGGCCACCAAGAAGCTCAGTGATGTGGAACTTGACCGTGAAGAGTTGTCCACAAAGTTTGATGAAGCAAATCAAACTATTGGAGCACTGAGGTTTGAAAACAACTTCCTGGCTGAGAAGACCAAGAAGCTTGAAGCAGAGCTGTTTCAAGTCAGAGCTCAACTGGAGAGGACTTCAAGTGCAAAACTTGATGAGATGCTCAGCAATCAGAAATCTGCTTCAGATCGAACAGGTTTAGGGTATGGTCTTTCTTTCTCTAACTCTGCCTCTACTAGTTCTACTGTTTTTGTTCCTCCTACTGATACTGTTAAAATTGAGAACATTGATGTTAAAACTGAATTAGCTAGTGAGAACGTAGACAAGGGTAAATCCATCTTAGGAGCACCCCCTAAATTAGAAAAGAAAGATGCTAAACTCCCTAAGGATAAGAAGGCTAACTCTCAAAAGCCCAAACAAAAGAAGCAGCATCTCTGTTATCATTGTGGTGCAGCAGGTCATACTCGACCAAATTGCTACAAGTGGCTAGCCACCCAACAAAGCAATAGTATGACAGCATCTGGAAGCCAAAATCAGCTTCAATCCTCTCTTGCTCCTCTTGGAGATCTTCTGAAAGCCCTCATGTTCCTTTCGAACTTGAACGGGTGTAATCCTTCCCCCTCACCGCCATTTCAAAGTCTTAATCAAAGGAAAGGTTCTTCCAAGGCGTGGAAGAAAAAGGACTCTAAGTGATTTTATCACTTTCTTCTCCCTTCTTGTTTATCTTGTTTGTTGCATTGCGTGTGTTTTGCATTTTTGCTGAGTCAGTCTAGTTTTATGCATTGTTTTTGTTTTTCTTAACATGTCTTTGTGTGTTTACTTTCAGTTTTGTTTATTTTGTTTTTCATATAAAAATAAAAAAAAAAATTGAAAAATTGAAAAATACAAAAACAGTGTGTGTCTTGTGTACTTTGGTACTTGTGTACCTTAGATGGCCAATGAAACAAAGTTTTCTAAAACTTTGTATCTCTTGTAGCTTAGATGAGCATCCCTATGCACAACTAAGCAAGTGAGCTTTGTGGCTCGTGTTTGTGATGAGTAAGATTAGGTTATTTCTTAGACTTAACACTCATATCACTCTTTTTGACGGGTAGGATTAGAAAATCCTAAGAGAAAGGCATAAATAACCATCTCACCACTGTTGCCCGCCAATCATTAATGACATCTGTATGCTTCGGCATAGCAAAAGTGTGATGTCAATGACATTTGTGTGCTTAGGCATAGCAAAATTGAAATGTCAAAATATCAATGGGTATTTCTTTTCTTTCTCATAAGCCCATGTATGATATGTTTAAAAAGAAAATATGCAAAGAAAATAAAAAGCAAAAAGATTAAAAATGCTTTGAAAATGGTTGCAAGCGTGTATTCTAGGAGATGTGGGAGTTATATGATGTACCTCGAAGGTGATAGTCCCCATCAAACAGTTATGATTGTGTGTGAGTTAAAGTTATTTGCTCATATCTCAGATCATCATAACATGTATACACTTATGCAATCTTGCGATGTTTTTCACACACAACACGCAATATCTTTGCTACTTTTGATACATGTGCAGGTACAATGTGATTTGGCCATCACAAAGGTTTACATGTGCTTTTGTATGCTCACTAAACTGTCATGACTTATTTTTGAAATATAAAATTGGTTAGACTTGTTTAGTGTGTGTGTGTGTTCTTGGAAGATTCATGTGCTTAAATTTTCATTGAGAGATGATTTTTGAGAGCCTTTTATGTTGGTTGGATCTTGTTTGAGGTGTTTGTCTTGATTGCATACTTGTTTGTGTTTTTCACTTCTCGAAAAACTGCATTTCATAGCTGACTCGACACCTTCTCGATACCTCCTCGATACCTGGTCAGCTGTCGAGCCTCTAAGCCTTTTTTTTATCGCAATCTCAACACCTCCTCGACACCTGGTGGATCGATCGAGAAAATCTCTGTCTCCTCGATACCTCCTCGACACCTAGTCGATCGATCGAGATTCTCTAGTGGATCAGCTGTTTGGTTCCTCGATACCTCCTCGATACCTTAACTGTCGAAGGCATATTTTCTCGACACCTTTCTCGACAGCATCTCGATACCTCTCGACACCTCAGCTGTCGAGATTTACTGAAGGTTCTATCTAAGCTTCAGTTCGCGATTTTTCTCTCATTTCTCGATCTCTCTTCGATCTGTCCGAGGCGGTTCGACTTCCTGAGAACTTTTCTTCACTCCAATCTTCATCCCAAGTGATTTTCAGCTGTTCTTGCTTCAAATCAAGTGGTGTGATCTTCTTTTCCATTCCTTTTCATGCATTTCATGTTTTGAATCTTAGGTTTTGGGATTTTTTTTAAAAACTTTGGGTTTTTCAAAATTGAAGAGTTTTTCTTGAAATTTTGGGTTAGTTTTTCACTTAAATGTGTTTAAAATGTCATACATTGCATTCCATGTGCATTAGAATGATATGTTCATGCATTTAGTTGTGTGATTCTTGTCTGTGTGCTGATAGGATTGGATTGGGCTGAGCCCATGATGCTTTTTATGTTTGCATGTCACATGATCATGCATTCCCATGCATACGTCCATTTTGTTCAACTTATTTTGATATTTGAACTGTTTGGGACTTTTCTGATTGTCTCCCTCTCTATCTCTTTTCTCATTCTTTTACGTTAGTTGCATCTATGGCACCTAAACGTAAATCCACTCCAGCTCGGAACCCTCTACGTTCTGGAGCTTCTTCATCTTCTGGTACTGCTCCTCATAATCTTCGGTTCCGTGATGGAGATGCCTACAAGGCATTTACTGAGAACTTTTCTAAACGAGGTGTTCATTCGGAACGCCACGTTGTTCTGGCAAACTTTGCCGACACTGATCTTCCCTCTGTCATTCACAGTAGGGGATGGGGGTCACTGTGTGACATCCCGGTCACCTGTCCTCTCGTGCTGATTCAGGAGTTTTACTCCAACATGCACGGGATTGATCATTCAGTACCTCTCTTTTTCACTCGCGTTCGAGGTACGCGCATCCCTGTCACACCGCAGCTAGTGGCGGATGTGCTTAGGGTTCCTAGGATAGAGTTTCCTGACTATCCTACATGTGAGCGACTGAGGACTGTGTCCAAGGATGAGCTCATTTCTGCTTTTTGTGAGCGCCCTTCTGACTGGGGTGAGCACCAGTACACATCATGTAGACCTTTTGCTAAAGGTCCTAGGTTCCTTAACATGGTGATGACCTTTGTACTTCATCCTCTCTCTCATTATAACTCTATCACAGAGCCTCGTGCTCGTTTCTTGCTATCTCTACTTGAGCATCTCACGATAGATTTTCCTTCTCACTTCATTTACTCTATCATCGATGTTCATTTAGATGCGGCGTCCCGTGATAAGCTCATTTTTCCTTCCGCTATCACGAGGATTCTACGCCATTTTTCCATCCCTTTTCCTTCGTCCGACCACTTCACACACATCTCAGCCATAGATGCCGCTACCGTAAAACGTAGAGAGGCACAGTTCAGGGCGAGACAGCCGGATTCCACTCCTCCCTCCCGTTCGGCTCCATCCAGATCTGCTCCATCTACATCGGCTCCTCCTTCTTCTTCAGGCGATGTATCTCTTGGAGACATTATGGCGCAGCTGCAGCGCATGGATGCTCGCCTCGATACACTCACCACTGAGTTGTATCAGGTGAATGTTCGTGTTGGTCGTATTGCACGACGGCAGGCGACCATGGGTGGTTTTGCTTCTGAGGCTTCTCCTCCACCACCTCCTCCAGTGGCTTCAGATTCTGACTCTGATGATGATGATGATGGTGATGACGATGATGCTTCAGATGATGATGATGGAGATGCTAGCTCTACTGATGAGATGTCTACATGACACTCTACCCTTTGTCATTCGTGACAAAAAGGGGGAGTAGTTTTGGATTATGAGAGTAGTCATTTTAGGGGGAGAGTTAGTATAGGACAGTTTTGATAGGGGGAGTGTTTATATATTTGAGGGATGTAGTGAGATTTTGATGTATCTTTTTCTTTTCTAGTCTTGATAGATACATTGATCTTGTATATGAGGTCTTATGACCAGTTTTACATACATTGTACTTATCTTTCTTTATATGTGGATGTATGTTTTTCTTTTTCACCTATCTCTTCATGTGTTGTTTCTTTTCTCTCTTTATACACATGTTCTTTATATTTGTAAGCAATCTATTTAATTTCTGTTTCACACAAGATGCCTTGATGAGTTTTGTTTAAAAGTGTTTCAGAAATACAGGTTGTCAAAGTCTACTTGCCATAAACTCTCTTCTTGCAAAGTTTTTCAAGAGTTTGTGTTAGGATAGATTTTATTGTATGTAACAAGTGAATATGAGTTGAGTGATTTATGACTTCTCTCATATGTTCATTTGTTTGTTGTGGTTTTGTCACGGATTGCCAAAGGGGGAGATTGTTAGGACATATGTGTTCACATGATAAGAACATATGTCATATTTTATGTAAATTGGCTAATCCTTTGACAAAACGCACTCTACTTGTAATTGGGTAGTTCTAGGTGTTTTTAATACTTCAAGAAACAATGTTTCAAGATCAAGTGTTGAAGTCATCAAGTCTGTCCAAGAAAAAGCAAGTCGAAGTGCAAAATTTTTAAAGCTCGACACCTGCTCGATAGCTACCTCGACACCTGCTATCTGTCGAGATTTAAAAAGTCAGAATTCCAATCTGATTTTCTTGGGATCCGTGAATGTGTTTTTGGGCTTTCTTTTCTTCTAACCCTAAACATATAAAAGGATTATTTTAAGAGCCGTCAACATAGACACAAGTTGCATAAGCATTGAGCAATCCTTGTTCAAGCAAATTGTGATCTAAGACGAAGTTCTTGACCTAGTTCATCTTCTTCAAGAAGTTGCTGTGTATTTGCACCGTAGGGTTTTGTGACCAAGAATCTTCCTGATCTTCATTGCATAGGATGATCTGAAGAACTTTGCAGCCAACCTCTTTTCCTAAAGTTGGTGTTTGAAGTCGCGTACTGGGATCCGCGCATCTGGTTAGTCACGTACTTGGGAGCCGTGCATCAAAAGGGGGAACTGTCACTACAGATCAAGTCCGATTGGGTATTGGGGTAAGAGTTCAAATGTAGGTTGATAAGATACTTGGGATTCCTTATTTGTAACTGCTTGATTTGATAATAGTGGAGTTTCGGGAGTGGTGACCTGAAAATCACCCGGTGGGGTTTTTGCCGTTAGGGTTTTTCCCCATTCGTGAACAAATCACCGTGTCATTTATTTTCCGCTACATATTTAGTTATTCAGTGATTTGTTTGTGCTGCCACGTATTTGCATGTTAAATTGATTAATTAATAACTTGGCTAAATTAATTAATTAGTTTAAATCACAAGGGGTCATTCAGTTTGTGGCCTATCAATTGTGTTTGCATCTCTCTTCCCTTAAGTTCATTTCTTAAACGCATTGACCCCTTGTGATAAATTAACCAATTGATTTAGCCAAGTTAATTAATTAATTCGATTATCAAGCAAAATGTGTGGTAGCACAAATAAATCACCAACTAAGTAAATATGTAGTGGAAAATAAAGTTGACATGGTAATTTGTTTACGAATGGGGAAAACCTCCAAGGGAAAAACCCCACGGGGTAATTTAAAGGTCACCACTCTTGAGAATTCGCTATTATCACAACAAGCGGTTACGAGTAAAGGAATCTTAGTACTTTATACTAACCTACAGTTGAACCTTTACCCCAATAACCAATTAGACTTATTCAGTAGTAACAATCTCTCCTTTTCAATGCATGGCTCCCAGTATGTGACTAACCAATAAATGCCCGGATCCTAGTACGCGGCTTACCCACCAACTTGAGAAAGATGTTGACTGCAAAGTTCTTCAGTTCATCAACACAATGAAGATCGCAAAGCTCCTTCGTCACAAAACCCAATGGCATTCAAACGCAGCAGCTTCTTCAAGAGAAAGATGAACTAGGGTAAATTCTGTCTCTAGTCACAATTTGCATGAACAAAACTTTGCTTCACACTTGCACAACCTTTGACGGCCCTTAAAATAATCCTTATAAATGATTAGGGTTGTGAGAAAAGAAAACCTAAACATGTATATACAAATTGGTGTGAAATCATATTTGAAAAACTGATTTTCATAAATCTCGATAGATAGGGTATCTATCGAGCAGCTGTCGAGCATCAGGCAAAAGCTGCCTTTTAAACCTTGATGGATACTATCTGTCGAGCTAGCTATCGAGTTTTAAAATCCAACACTTTTTCACTTATTTCTTGGATAGATTTGCATGGTTTTAACACTTGGACTTGAAACCTTGTTCCTTGAAGTATTAAACACATCCTAGATCTACTCAATTACAAGTAAAGTGCATTTTGTCAAAGGATTAGCCAATTCTAAATGACATATGTTCCTAACATGATTCACATATGTCCTAATAGTGATTTACAACTATGTATTTTGTTGGCTTTAATTCCGTGTATACTTTGATTGTAATTTTGTTCAATCATTTCCCTGTATTTTTGTTGGATTAAATGTAAGGGCTGTGTATGAGAGTTCGATGAAGAATCTATGAAAAAATGGTTTTCACAACTTGACTCACAACTGACTCGCGACTGCTGACCCGCGAAATAATCCACGTGAGAAGCACATGCTAGAATTTGAAGAGTCATTGACAAACTGGTTTTCGTGAGTGACTCGCAACTCAGGCCAAGTTGCGAGTGACTCGCGAAACCTATTGCTTATTGCTTTTGGAGTGTGACTTTTCCCATTCTTTACCAACACTCTATAAACCCTCATTACCCACGAAATTTAAGAAGAAGAAGAAGTATTTTCTTAAGAAACTTTTGAGAGAGAAACCCTAGCGAAACACTTGAGAGTTAGAGATTATTTTATCCACAATCCTCTACATCATTTCTCTGAAGTTTCCATCTACTCCCACCTCTCCATCTACACATCCTTGAGAGGTTCTTAGCCCAAAAACTTACCTCACCCATTCTGAGTGTTGAGAGAAGTTTTGGTGCCTTTGGAAAGTATTGGAAGAAGCCATTGAGTGGCAGATGCAGTCAGGTAGAATTGTGAGATTCAGATAACTAGTGCAAACAAGACTCCGAGAAGTCTGTTTGTAGCAGGAGCTTGGAGGGCTCAAGTACATTGGGTAGCTTAGGCTTGGAGGGTTTTTTTGATATTCCTATACTCCAACTTATTCACTAGTTGATTGATTTCGACTTGGAGGGCAGTGGAGAGGTTTTTCGCCTGGTACTTTGGTTTCCCCTTCAATAATACGTTTCGGTGTTATCTTGTGTTTGCACCTCTCTTCCCAACTCTTTAAGCTTTACATTTATTGCTTGTTGTACTTGCTTATGGCTTAAAGTAGTGTTATCGGTTTATTACGCGTGCTTCATTCCTGTTCCGCCCTTAGATAAGTTAGAGTAAAAGCTATTAAACTGTATTTTAAAATTGGGGTTCTAAACAAGCATTGGTGTTTGCATACTAATTGAGTTTTCAATTCGTATCAGAGCAGGCACACTTTTTGGATTTCGTTATCCTTGTGTGATTATAGACCTCATTTGAGATAGATAGATCTCAATCCCTCAACGCACCTCCTTTCTTTGATGGGAGTAACTATGCATTTTGGAAAGTATGTATGCTTGCTTTTCTATGTGCTATTGATGAGACTGTTTGGGGTTCCCTTGAGAATGGTCGGGTGAGATCAACAACATCGAAGTTCGAATGGGACAAGGTTGCACTTGCTTTGGCAAATGCTAATAGCAAAGCTATTAATGCAATCTTTTGTGGTGTTTCTACTGATGAATTTCATAGGATCTCTCATTTGAAGGCCACTAAAGAGGCATGGACTATCCTCGAGACTACCTACGAGGGAACCAATAAGGTCAAGGACACTAAATTGAAAATGCTCACTACCTGATTTGAGGAAGTGAAGATGAGTCATTCGAATTATTCTATGGGAGACTCAATGAGATTGTCATTGCCAAGCTTAATCTTAAAGAAAAGATTGAGAATGCCAAACTCATAAGGAAAGTCTATCATTACTTGAAAGCTTCCAAGCTAAAGTCACCGCCATTGAGGAAAGTAAAGATTTGGATGAGATCAAGATTCAAGAGCTTGTTGGCGCTCTTCAAACTTATGAGCTTGGATTGCCCTCTAACAAGTCTAGCAAATCACTTGCTCTCAAAACCATGAATGAGAGAACCGGTGATTCCTCGGATGAGGATGATGTTGAAAAAGAGGTGGCATATCTTGCAAAGAACTTTTGAAAGTTTCTAAAGATGAAGACCAATGGGAAGTCATTTGGAAAAGAAAAATTATCATCCTTTAAGAATGATAAAAGAGACTTCATGAAGAAGGATGCAAAAGACTCATTACCACCCCAAGGGATTGTTTGCTATGAATGCAATAGTCATGGGCATTTGAAGAATAAGTGTCCAACCTATTTGAGAGGAAAGGGTAAAGGGCTAACAACTACCCTTAGTGACTCCGAGAGTTCAAATTCTGATTCGGAAGAAGAATGTGATGGTGATGGTAATTATTCAGCATTTATGGCAATTATCTCAATTGATTCCAAAGATGAATTGAGTGATCTAGTTGAAGAACTTAGTGTTCACTCCGAGGGTGAAGAAGATGAAGTTTCAGATGATGAGGATGTGTATCTCAATGAAGGTGAAAAGAATCTTCAAGACGTGTACGATGCATTGCTTGAAGATTGTGGCAAATATGCTAAAGTTGCTAAGAGTACAGTCAAGAAGATGAAGAAAATTGAAGAACACAAATCCTCTCTTGTACAACTTAAATATGCCAAGTCTGAAGTTGAAGAGTTGAAAGAAGAGCCGCTGAATGCCTACTCTAAGATCAAATTTCTCGAACTTGAAGTGATTTAAGCCAACGTCAAAGTGGAGCGCATCACAACCAAGAAACTTGACGGTGTTCTTTCATCTCAAAAGCCTTCCACAGACAAAACCAGATTAGGCTACACCGGTGAAGGAAGTTCAAGTGGTGAACCAAGAAAGGAGATGAAATTTGTATTGGGGAGGGATGTAGAGAAGCCCAAGAATGAGATCCCTTTCGTTAAGATGAAGGACATTGGGCCAAAATCAAGGGCGAAAGGGAAGTCATTGCCTAAGAATCAAAGGGGACCTCAAGTGAAGTATTTTTGTCATCATTGTGGAATTTGAAGGCACACAAGACCAAATTGCTTCAAGCTTCATGCTCTCAAAAGGGTAGATTCCCTGCATGCTCATGAAAATACAAGAAGAATGCCAAAAGGAAAGCAAGCTAAGGGAGAAAATGATGGTCAACTCATTGGAAATATCATGCAAATGCTTAAGAACATCTCATCTTGCCTAGCTAGTGTCACCCCAAGGTTTGAGAGTTATGTTGGTCGTACCCTCCGTTTAAGGATCTTAGCCATGGCACCCGTGTCGTGTGGGCGAAGAAGGGTATTCATGCATGATTATTCACTATGTCCATGCATTAATACTTCCGATGTATTAGGGTCATAGTTTCATGCATCATATCATATGTATTCTTCTTGCTTCAATGCTTCCTTCCTAGCATGTTTCTTTTAATGCTTTTTGCTTTATTTGCTTTGCTTTGTTGATCTTACTTTATTGCTCTGTTTTGAGTGAGTAAAAATTCAAAAATTCATAAAAAGTATAAAATCTCAAAAAGTTTGATCGGATGTGTTGTGTCATATCACATATTGAGTTTTGCCTAGTACCTCCGTACTAATGGCATAGTACATTTACGAGGTTAGCATGTTATGTATGCACATTTTTAAGTGTGAGCAAAATCTAGAAATTTATATTTGATTGTTGTAAATAGATCTTCAAGTTTGTCATAAATTCCTAATCAACAGTCTTGTTTGATCTTGTTACATGTGTAGACTGATCCTATGTATCTCCTCACATTTATTTTTATGTCAAAAAGCTCTTCAAATGTCAATCTCTGAAAAGAGAAAGAGCAGAAAAGCCTTGCTTCGAAAACTAGTTTGACTAGGAAAATGTGGAGCAAATATGTATTCAAAATGTATGATGCCAAAGCCAAAGCCAAAGACTTATTCTTCAAAGAAACATAAAAAATTTCATGGCATCGTTGTTCAAAAATTGAGCTGTATTGATCAAAAAGTATGAAAAATGGAAGCCAAATGAAAATCTTTCAATCAATGTAAACACTTTGGTGAGGGGTCATATATGTTCATTTCTACTAGTGAGATAGGTCATTTGACTTCATGCGATTTGTGTATGACTTGATTGAATTGATCATTGAAGCTTCATATGAGACTATGGACTAGTTGATACTTGATTCACACACACAACACGCAAGTCTAATGCTCAATGAATGCCTATTTCATTTATGTAATTGTACATGTTCAAATGTGATTTGTGTATGCTCAATTGCTTAATGATCAAATCCAAAAAGATTTTTGAGGTTTCATGTGTTTCTAGAAGTGATTTTTGTCACTCTGTTTCTTAAAGGTTTTTCTCAAAATGTAAAAGTTTTAGTGTTGAAAACCTCTGTTTTTGGCCTTTTCGCGAGTGCTTTTATGAGTGGCCCCCAGTCGCGAAATTCCTAAGAATTTCAATTTCTTAAAAATTTCAAGCAAAGAGTTTCGCGAGTGCTTCGCAACTCAGACTTGACCCATGAAATTTTGCCCTGTGCATCTACACTTTTTTGAGTAGGCTCGCGACTAGCTCGCAAGTCTCACTGACTCACGAAATGTAGAAAAAGATAGTTTTTAAAGGGCTCAAAATGTCAATTTTCAAAATCCTTGTCTTTTTGCACTCCGCGACTCCCAGACACAAAAACTCACATTTTCCCTCAAAACTCAACCAAATTTCATTGGATTTCATCTCTAAGACTTCATTAAGGTAATTTATAACCTTTTTCATCTTTCAAATTCTTTGATTTTGTTTCTGATTTCATAAAACCTAGGGTTGGGTTTACTTTGTGTTTTGGGTTGAGAAAACTTAATTTTCGCAAAATTTTTTTTATTTTGTTGATTGGGCTGAGTCCTATTTTGTTTGTTGTTGATTGTGTTGGCCCCATGTGGCATTTTAACATGTATTTAGGCAAGATTTTCAGATGTTCATGCATTGTTCATCACATATGTGTAGTGTGTTTATACTAGGTGTTTGATAAAATGCCTTTATGGGTTTTTTTTTTTTTTTTTTCACTCTTTTGGACTCTAATGAGTACCAAATTTTAGGTTTTACCATATTTATACATGTTTAACATGTTTTGATCATCGATTGTGTGTTTTACACACTTTGCCTCATGAGTACTTGTTCATGCATTGATCATGCATTGCACATGCACACTTGTTGCACCCTTGATGCACACACCTTATCACTTAACACGCTTTGCATACATTCATGCTAGTTAAGTCTTTTTAGAACTTTTAGCATTTATGACATGTTCATGTGTATTTGTTATGATCATTTGATCCTATTTTAAGGCATTTTCTTTTATTTTTCCTTGTTTTTGGACTAACATGTATCTAATCAAGTTTGTTACCATTTTTGTGTATAGTTTGTGCTTGTGTGGCTATTTTGTAGATGCCTCTTCACATGGTAAATAACCTTTGATTGATCTCACATCATCTCTGATATCAAAGAGGACCCGCCAATTGTCAATGCACTATGATAACAAGAGATTCAAGACTCTTTTTGGACTCTCAATCCTTCAACAACAATTTTAAGAATGCTCCAACTATGGTAGAAAGGATTGTGAGGTTTGCTACATTGGGATCAACTTTTATCCCTAAAGTCTTTGTTGACAAAGATTGGGCTAGCATGTTTGGCGGCTTTGAAGATCCTATAGAAGAGTTAGTCCAGGAATTCTACTCCAACGCATGATTCACTGGAGTTGAACTGAAGTGTTGGGTTCATGGAAAAGACTTCATCGTCACTCCAGACTATCTAGCAAAGATCCTTCACATAAATTGTCCAATAAATGTGGATACATCCCCTTATGATGACAGATTGGCTCCCGTGGTCGAAATTCTTGAAACTTTAGGAGTGCACCATGAAGTCTCCTCTATGGGTACATCAATTGGCACTTCAAGATTCGAGCCAGAAATGAAGACTCTTACCTTGATTATGCATTCCAATTGTACCATTTGACCAATACGGGTTTTATTAACCTTAGAAGAGCCAAATTCCTATGTGATCTCATTAATGGAGCTTAAACCGACATTTGTGCTCACATCTTTCAGATTTTAGGAAGAACTGTGGGGTGATCAGCTGCAAGGAAATGTCTACCTTTTTGCAGCCTCATCATGAAGATTATGACTCTCAAAGGCGTCCATCCTCCTAAAAATGGAACGGTCTTGCCTCGTCAAGGTACGATTCCCGTGTATTCACTCCAAAGCAGCAAGGTTCACTCTTCTGTTGAAAGGGCAAAGAAGAGCCCCTCTAAGCCTCTGAAAAGTGGATCTTCCTCTTATGCCTCTCCCATTAGGAAAAGCTCATCTGCTCCTAGTGTCTCCAAACTTCCCGAGACATCTCTTCCTCACATTCCGGAGCCTTAAGCTTCCAGCACTCACTCTTAGCTAGGATAATCTATCCCTTACGTGGACAGGATGATGACTTTGATGGAGGGTTTACATGAACGCATTTCTGGACATGCAAATATCATGTATTCTCACAATAACCATGTTCAGCTTCGCTTGACCACCATTGAGACACAGTTGGATGAGATTTAGCGCAAGCTCAAAGCAGACCTTTATCTATTTGTGCCAAAAAGGGGGAGAAAGCTTATTGTGAATATTGTGAATATATCATAGAGTAAGGGGGAGAGCATCACAGAGCAAGGGGGGGGGGTGCGTATAGAAAGGGGGAGCATAGTGGGCTCAAAAGAAGAAAGCTAACCTATAGCCACACAACTTAAAAGTTTTAACATATGTTTTGCCTAATATGTTTTATTTACAGTGCTTTACTTTAAAGCTTTCAGTACTTTAGTTTACTTTAGTTTAAAACTCAGTTTTCTTTAGTACTCTGCGTACCTTGATTTTTATAGCTGTTTCTTGATGCTTTTAGTTATCTATTGTTTTTTGCCATAGTTTCTTTAATGCATCATATGCTTGTTGGACATGCAATTAATTTTTGCACTGCTCTTAATTGCTTGCGTGTCCAGATGATCATTTACTTGTTAAATGTTCATTGTGTCATTTCTTAATGACTGTTCATGTTTGATCAAGTTATGCCATATGTTCTTATATCTTTTGTTTATCTTGGTCGCATTCTACTTGTTCTTTATACATGCCTTGTATTCTACTTGTCTCGTGCTTAATGAAATTATTTGTTATCTGCAAGTGTTTTAGGATACAGGTGTATATGGTTCAAGTGCTTCACAGGTTTTAGATTTAGGTGTGAGTGAGTTTTGCCTCTATTCCCAAGCTCACATTTTAAGTGTAGGGTTTGTTTAGGGGTTTTTGTCATAGAATAGCCAAAAGGGGAAATTGTAAGTTGTGATTTACAACTATGTATTTTGTTGGTTGTAATTTCGTGTCAACTTTGATTGTAAATTTGTTCAATCATTTCCCAGTATTTTTATGAGATTTAATGTAAGGGTTGTGTGTGAGAGTTTGGTGAAGAATCTATGAAGAAGTGGTTTTCGCGACTTGACTCGCAACTGCTGACCCACGAAACAAGCCATGTGAGAAGCACATGCTAGAATTTGAAGAGTCATTGATAGGCTACTTTTCGTGAGTGACTCGCGACTCAGGCCAAGTCACGAATGACTCGCAAAACCTACTGCCTGTTGCTTTTTGAAGTGTGACTTTTCTCATTCTTTACCAACACTATATAAACATTCATTACCCATGAAATGTAAATAGAAGAATGAGTATTTTCTAAAGAAACATTTGAGAGAGAAACCCTAGCCAAACACTTGAGAGTTAGAGATTGTTTTACCCACAATCCTCTACATCATTTCTTCAAAGTTTTCATCTACTCCCACGTCTCCATCTACACATCCTTGAGAGATTCTTATCCCAAATACTTACCTCATCCATTTTAAGTGTTGAGAGAAGTTTTGGTGCCTTTAGGAAGCATTGGAAGAAGTCATTTAGTGGCGGATGCAATTGGGTGGAGTTGCGAGATCCAGATAACTAGTGAAGACAAGACTCCCAGAAGTCCGTTGGTAGTAGGAGCTTGGAGGGCTCAAGAACATTAGGTAGATTAGACTTGGAGGGTCTTTTTGATATTTGTGTACTTCACTTATTCACTAGTGGACCGATTTCGGCTTGGAAGGCTGTGGAGAGGTTTTACACCGAGTACTTCGGTTTCCTCTTCGATAACACGTCTCGATATTATCTTGTATTTGCATCTCTCTTCCCTACTCTTTAAGCTTTACATTTATTGCTTATTGTACTTGCTTATGGCTTAGAGTAGTGTTATCGGTTTATTGTCCGTGCTTTACTCTTATTCCATACTTAGATAAGTTAGAGTAAAAGCTATTAAGCCATATTTTAAAGTTGGGGGTCTAAATAAGCAATAGTGTTTTCACACTAATTGAGCTTTCAATATGTGTGTGTGTGTGTATATATATAATTAAATCTATTGGTCAAACACCTTGATATTGATTATTGAATGCATTATGATTAAAATTGCATTAATATTTGTGTTTGAACTCAATGAAATTGACACTACTATAAATGTAAAACGCATTAACCCCTTGCATGCTTTATCCATTGTCTGTGGCCATGCGTGGGAAGGACTTAGAAAGGTCGGGTCGGGTTTAGTGGCCCAAAAATATGCTCACTCAAATCCATAGGGCCTGGGCCAGGTTGGGTCTCAAGCAGATTTTCAGGACTTGTGTCAGGTCCTTTTTTTTAGGTTAATAATTTTTTTATAAAGATATAATTGCAATATGCTAGCACATGTCAATTCATCTACAAAGGTGTAATTCATATTCTTTTTGCATTTTTATTTGTACTACTTGCTTAATAATGGTAGTTTTTAAATGTTGACAAGTGAAATGACCAAATATGGTAGTTTTTATTTTTTGTTTCCAAATCGAATGGGGTTAGTCAATGTTTGGATTTAAAATTTGAATCCTAAAAATCAATTTGGAAAATTCAATCACTTTATTGAGGTGACTAAAGATAGGATCTTTTCATTGGAATTAAGAGTAATACTACAGGCACAAACTATTTTACAACAAATTAACAAAATGTTGATGTGGCCAACATCTTTTCGGTTTTCATCTAGGCCCATCATTAATATCACTTTTTCACTTACCAATAATCACTCACCGCATCAGTAGTTTGTAAATTTTTTTGTAAAATAGTTTGTATCTCTAACATTATTCTAAAATTAAACTCTTAAATTTAAATTTAAGTTGACAATTCTATTAGGAAAGTTTTAAATGGGTTAGAATTAAACACTTAAATTCAAATTTAAGTTGATGTAGGGACATATTTGGCGAAAACACCATTTTAGTCCCTATATTTTGGTGTAACAGTCAATTTGGTCCCTACATTTTGATAACGATCAATTTGGTCCCTGTTGTTTTTCACTTGCAATCAATTTGGTCCCTGCTGTTAATTCACTAACAAAAAATGCATATGTGGCAAACATTTTGCATGGTTGGCACACACGTGGCTAAAATAATAATATAAAATCAAATAATTAAATATTAAAAAAATCCACCTATGCATTTTAATATAAAAAAAAATTCCACGTCAAACAAAAGAAGAAGATTAAGAAGAATAGAAAAAGAAAATAAAAGAAATTGTGGATTTAAAAAAAATCATTTTCTATTTTTTTTTAATAAAATGCGTAGGTGGATTTTTTTAATATTTGATTATTTGATTTTATATTATTATTTTAGCCACATGTGCGCCAACAATGCAAAATGTTTGCCACGTATGCATTTTCTATTAGTAAATTAACAGCGGGGACCAAATTGATTGCAAGTGAAAAATAACAGGGACCAAATTGACTGCTATCAAAATGTAGGGACCAAATTGATTGTTACACCAAAATATAGGGACCAAAATGGTGTTTTCGCCGACATATTTTGTAATGGACCCTAGAAAATAGAATTTCTAGAGCATGAGTAAAATGGCTAGGCGCTAACAAAGCAATGAATGGTTAATGTCAAAGTTCTCAAGAATTTTGATAAAGGCGAAGAGTTCTTTGAGAATCATGATCATGATCTTGATTAAGTATCAGTGAAGATCTTAGTTAAGTATTTATGAGGATTTCCTCGTCTTCAGCTCAGTCCGAGGATTCTGTTCCTTCAAACTGGCCAATAATCAGGGTTTCTCCCCCTGTTAATGGGAATACTTTTGGTTATATAGTCTCGTTTTAGTTAATCTTAGCCGTCCATTTGTCGGTTATTTGAACTCTCTGCATAAGGGCTGTCCCATCATCTGCTTTTGCAGGTTTTATGTTAGTTCCTAGCCGTATTAGCAGACTTTTTAAGTTGAAGTGACTGAGGCATCTGGGTTTGTTAGTCACTTCGTCATTAAGGCGGCCAGAATGTTGGTAGAATAAATTTTAATGGGTGAGGGATATTTTCCCCTCATTAACGTCAATTCGCCGAGGACCTGAGCATCTTCGGCAAGGCCCTTTGAGGGTCTGGGCCCTTCCTTTCTATCTACAGCCTCTGTATTCTTCTCGGCGCGGGCCTTGGGCCGGCTACAGAGTGGGCCTTGAATGTTAACATTTAGGGCCCCACAATAGCCCCTCAAAATTCTACTGCCCATCCCCTCGGGCGGGGAGGAGGATTTTGACTCTCTCGGTGTATTTTCGTGCCCTGTTAAGCGTTACCTCTTCATTAGTGTTATCATTATTTCAGCGGCTTTTGTAATTTTTCTTTTGGCACTCAGTTTCTTGTGATTTTCATCGTTATTAGGGCTCGTTACTTAGCATCAAAAGGGGTGGGCGCAACCGCAGATTCGGGTTCGTGGTCAATTCAAAGACCCTAGTCCTGCCCTACGCTTATATTGCCCTATAGTGACTAGTTTTCGTATAGGTTTGGGTCCGAAGACCATACAAGACCTTAGCTTTTCTAGCACTCAGTATTTAGTGAAGTGGTTCTCTCGTCGGCCTGAGTCCTTAGACCATGCGGTGCACAAAATTTGTCTAACACTTAATTTTCTCGTCTGAAGTATCTGGTTTCACCAGAGGCTTGAGTCCTTGGACCATGCGGTGCACAAAATTTGTCTAACACTTAATTTTCTCGTTTGAAGTATCTGGTTTCACCAGAGGCTTGAGTCCGAGGACCATGCAATGCCTCGGTTCCGTCCAGTACCTAGTTTTCTTATTTTAAGTTTGATAGTTTCCCCAGAGGCCAGTGTCCGTGGACCATACAATGCCTTGGTTCTGTCTAACACTTCATTTTCTCGTCCGAAGTAGCTGGTTTTACCAGAGGCTTGAGTCTGAGGACCATGCAATGCCTTGGTTCCATCTAGTACCCAGTTCTTTGACTTTTTAAGTGGTTAGTTTCCCCAGAGGCTTGAGTCCGAAGACCATGCAATGCCTAGGTTCTGTCTAACTCTTCATTCACAGTCCGAAGTAGCTGGTTTCCCCAGAGGCTTGAGTCCGAAGACCATGCAATGCCTAGGTTCTGTCCAGTACCCAGTTCGAAGTAGCTAGTTTCCCCAGAGGCTTGAGTCCGAAGACCATGCAATGCCTAGGTTCTGTCCAGTACCCAGTTCGAAGTAGCTGGTTTCCCTAGAGGCTTGAGTCCGAAGACCATGCAATGCCTAGGTTCAGTCCAGTACCCAGTTCGAAGTAGTTGGTTTCCCCAGAGGCTTGAGTCCGAAGACCATGCAATGCCTAGGTTCTGTCTAGTACCCAGTTCGAAGTAGCTGGTTTCCCCAGAGGCTTGAGTCCGAAGACCATGCAATGCCTAGGTTCTGTCCAGTACCCAGTTCGAAGTAGCTGGTTTCCCCAGAGGTTTGAGTCCGAAGACCATGCAATGCCTAGGTTCTGTCCAGTACCCAGTTCAAAGTAGCTAGTTTCCCAGAGGCTTGAGTCCGAAGACCATGCAATGCCTAGGTTCTGTCCAGTACCCAGTTCGAAGTAGTTGGTTTCCCCAAAGGCTTGAGTCCGAAGACCATGCAATGCCTAGGTTCAGTCCAGTACCCAGTTCGAAGTAGCTGGTTTCCCCAGAGGCTTGAGTCCGAAGACCATGCAATGCCTAGGTTCTGTCTAGTACCCAGTTCGAAGTAGCTGGTTTCCCCAGAGGCTTGAGTCCGAAGACCATGCAATGCCTAGGTTCTGTCCAGTACCCAGTTCGAAGTAGCTGGTTTCCCCAAAGGCTTGAGTCCGAAGACCATGCAATGCCTAGGTTCTGTCCAGTACCCAGTTTTCTCATTTTATTTATTATTTTATCTATTTATCCGTAGCCATTTAACTATACATTGCTATAATTTACAATAAGCATTAAATAAATATACTTTTAAGCAAAGTAATAATAAATGCGGGCTGGAGTTGGTGGAGGATAAGACCCTGCCCTATTCTGCCTCTTCGTTTGATGGGACTCTTCTGATTACGAGGCGTCTCCTAGGTCATTCGAGTAACGCGTTGTGACGCTTCGGTGCCCTCTCATTAATGAGGCGCCTCCTCATTAATGTCAATCGTGGATCTGCGAGGATCTAACGGCTGACAAGCCCCTTGGAACTTGGGGTGGAATTATTGCCTTCGGAAATCTCTCCTTGGGATTTATTGCAGACTGGCCCTCACCAATATTCCGCCTTCTATATAAGGTGTTTCTAGGGCAACCTTCTTCTTCACACTTGACAAACACTCGTCCTAAATTTCTCCCAAAAATACTGCCCAAAGACTCTGCAAGACATAGCCATTTGAGCCCCTTCGAATGAATTGGCCCTAGGAAAGGGCGGTCCCGAGGATGCACAGCCCCCATCAGGAGCCGAGGATGGCACTCCGACCCTGGACGTCTAGTTGGGGTTGGGGTAGGAGAGATCCGAAGATTCTCCTTCTTTTCAACCTAATCGGAGGCGGAGCCCTCCTCGCTGTCTAGAGGAGGATCCAGAGAGAACGTAACCTCTCTCCCTTGGGTTTGGGTCTCTGACCCTCCAAGGTAGCTACGATGGGGGTGGGAGGGAAACCAGGCGGAACCCAGAAATGGAACCGTCCTGTGCCGCGGCCTCTTTCGCCTTCCATGTAGCTCTTCTTCCCTCTTTTCCCTTTTATCTCTTCTATTTCCTCTTCTCTTCCTTCACCTCCAGCCTTCTTTTCTATCTTTTATTCCTCTGCCAACCTTCTTTTCTATCTTTTGTTCCCCATGGGCATCACTTGTAAGAGATGTAACTTTTTCTTCATATATTAATAAAGAAGTAGATTTGTTTTGTATTTTTTTTTTTTACTTTTCGCATACTCTTGTTCTTGCGATCGCTGACTTTTGAATGAATGTTGTTGCTGTAGATTGTACTGTTTTGGTGTTTTGTTTTTGAAAGCATTGCTTGATTTCTTTACACCGACCACCGCACTTGCTAGCGCACAAATCCCCTTCCCCAGACGGTGCCAATTGTAGGGACATATTTTGTAATGGACCCTAGACAATAGAATTTGTAGAGCATGGGTAAAAAGGCTAGGCGCTAACAAAGCAATGAATGGTTAATGTCAAAGTTCTCAAGAATTTTGATAAAGGCGAAGAGTTCTTTGAGAATCATGATCATGATCTTGATTAAGTATCAGTGAAGATCTTAGTTAAGTGTTTATGAGGATTTCCTCGTCTTCGGCTCAGTCCGAGGATTCTGTTCCTTCAAACTGGCCAAAATCAGGGTTTCTCCCCCTGTTAATGGGAATACTTTTGGTTATATAGCCTCGTTTTAGTTAATTTTAGTCGTCCATTTGTTGGTTATCTGAACTCTCTGCATAAGGGTTGTCCCATCATCTACTTTTGCAGGTTTTATGTTAGTTCCTAGCCGTATTAGCAGACTTTTTAAGTTGAAGTGACTGAGGCATCTGGGTTTGCTAGTCACTTCATCATTAAGGCGGCCAGAATGTTGGTAGAATATATTTTAATGGGTGAGGGATATTTTCCTCTCATTAACGTCGGTTCACCGAGGACTTGAGCGTCTTCGGCGAGGCCCTTTGAGGGTCTGGGCCCTTCCTTTTTATCTACAGCCTATGTATTCTTCTCGGCGCGGGTCTTGGGCCGGCTACTGAGTGGGCCTTGAATGTTAACATTTAGGGCCCCACAGTTGACATTTCTATTAGGGAAGTTTTTAATGAGTTGGAATTAAACTCTTAAATTCAAATTTAAGTTAACATTTCTATTAGGAAATCTTTTAATGAGTTGCAATTAAACTCTTAAATTCATATTTAAGCTGACATTTCTAGTAGGAAAGTTTTTAATGAGTGATTAAATTTTTACCCAAATTTTTTTTTTTTTTTTTTGAAAGAGTTGTCGGTGGTTTGTAGCTAGAGATTTTTCTATTTATATTTGAAATGAACAAATTTTAAAACAAATTTAAATTTACATTTAATGATGTTAATGTAGTAAGTCCAAACTAGGGAAACAATGGTAATTATAGAATACTGCCGGAGTACCGTAAATGCATATTACCTTTTAAATAATAATAAGTCCCATTATTATATTCATGGGGGTAAATTACAACTTACCCACTATAGTTTGACCAAAATTAAGTTGTCTACCTATGATTCGAAATTTGACACTTTACCACCTATGGTTTGACTAAAATTTAAGTTGGCTACTTGTTATTTAAAATCCCATGATGCAATTGTTCCGTTGGATTATTTTTTTATCTTATTTGATCTTGTATTTATATGTTTTTTGTGTGAGAGACATAGAAGTAGAGCAAAATTACATATTTAGCCCTATTTTCAACGGAGGTGAGTTACGAAAATCTAACTAAGTTAATATCAGGCGAGTAAAATATCAAATTTCAAACCACAGGAAAGTAATTTAAATTTTGGCTAAATTACAGGTGGGTAAGTTGTAATTTGCTTTATTCATGGCAGAACCCACAATTCATGTAAAAGAGTACGTATTTATGATACTTCCAAAGTATTAAATAATTTTCCAAAAACAAATACAACTATAAGTCAATTTATGACTAAATGGTTGTGCTTAGGTGATTGATTAGCTAATACTCCAAGCACAACCATTTAGGGCACATTTGGTACACTGAATGGGGATTACAATAGGAATTGTCATCTTTATTACTGGGAATAAAATGTGTTGTTATAAAATAACTAAACCTATTCATAAGTTTGGTTATGAATTACAGGTGAGTAAGTTGTAATTTTTCTTGTTCATGATAGAACCTACAATTCATGTAAAAGTGTACATATTTATGATACTCTCAAAGTATTAAATAATTTTCCAAAAAACAAATACCACGGTAAGTCAATTTATGACTAAATGGTTGTGCTTAGGTGATTGATTAGATAATATTCTAAGAATAACCATTTAGGGCACGTTTGATACATTGAATGGGGATTACAATAGTAATTATAATCTTTATTACTGGGAATAAAATGCGTTGTTATAGAATAACTAAACCTATTCATAAGTTTGATTGTGAATTACAGGTTTGTAATTTGCCTTATTCATGGTAGAACCCACAATTCATGTAAAAGAGTGCATATTTAGGATACTCCCAAAGTACTAAATAATTAACCAAAAAACAAATTCCACTGTAAGTCAATTTATGACTAAATGGTTGTGCTTAGGTGATTGATTAGCTAATACTCCAAGCACAACCATTTAGGGCACATTTGGTACACTGAATGGGGATTACAATAGGAATTGTCATCTTTATTACTAGGAATAAAATGCATTGTTATAGAATAACTAAACTTATTCATAAGTTTGGTTGTGAATTGTAACATTAGAATACAACTTAAGATTCATTTTAGGAAATATCTTACTCATACAATTATATTTTCTTTAAAATTATATTTTTAAAATTTGAGAGAGATGAGTTATCTTTTATTTTTATAATTATTATGTATATATGGAAAGTTTTTCAATTTAGAAATATATTGATTTTAGAAATTATTTCATCTACTAAGGAATAGCTATTACAATCTTTTTATAGATGAATATTTATTCATCATTTTGAAGAATAGTTATTTATAAGGAATGACTATTCTTTATAATAAAAACATTATCAAACTAAAGAATAGTTAAACCGTAAAAATAACTATTACATTATAGTGCCTAAAACATGTAATTTGAATGAGTGAAAAATATTCTTTCACCCATACGAATAGTAGTAAGTTCACTCATTATACTGAAAAAGTATTTTTCAATCACTCATTATAGTCGTAAGTTCATTAAAGTTTCATAACTTTGGTAAATCAATCCCTTTGAATTCAGTCATATGTGTAGGGAAATCAAATTGGCTTTGATTGGTGGGTTAATTGCATGTTTTGTAATTCAAGTTTAATGCACTAAAATCTGATAGACTAACTCAAAATAATTTGGGTCATTAATGCCAATAAATTTTCTTTTAAGGTTTAATTCAAATTTGAATTAGAAATAAGGGTAAATTGAAAAGAACACCCCTGACGTTTGGGGTTGCTTGGATTTTACACCCTAACGTTTGGGAAATTAGATTTTACATCCTAAAGTTTCATTCCGTTAGTAAAGCTGACCCCTCCATTAGTGACTTGCATATGTGGCTGTTAAATAGCATGCTGGCAGCTGATGTGTAATTTTTTTTTTTTTTTTGTGTCCAAATCACACTCCTAAAACGAGGTGGTTCCACATGTCTTTGAATTCCATAACACCTGGGTTACTGATCTACTCCATTTTGGCTGAAATGAAAACACAAAACAAGTGTTGTGGTACCATTTCACCAGAAATCAAAAACCCATTTCCAAACTTGCTGATGCTCTCCAATCCCCACTCACCCAGCCCTCTTTGGTTCATCCTCTTTGGTCAACTTCTTCTCTTGTCAGAATATAAACTAATAGAGAGAGGCAAAAAACTTAGCAAAATGAGAACTACAATATGACCAAAAATTTATGCAGAGAGGCCAACAGTTTCACAAGTTACAGAGGGTATTTTACCCCTTAAAGATGCCATTTGTACCCAAATAATCAATCAAAAAAAAAAAAAAAACATTACTAAAGCAAGTACCTCCATTGATTTCATCTCATCTAGCACAGTAGGCTCTCTTAATCTAAGGTTTCGTTTTGTGTACTTTGTAGAATTAAAAATTTGAATTACTAATAGTTAGTGCAGATGGCTCCCCACAAGCCTCTCCATCTTGTTTGTACCAACTCGTCGGCGATGGTGAGAGATCGCTTCAGATCGAAGGCGATGATTTGGGAATTTAGTTTTGGCGAAACGGGGTCATTGCTAGTTGATGTTGTGTTTTGTTTTCATCCAAACGACGCTGTTTTGGAAGCTGCCTGTAGTGCCATTTTGTTTTCATTGAAATGACTTTGTTTTGGAGTGTGATTTGACCCCCAAAAAAAAAAGAAAAAAAAATTACACATCAACTGGTAGCATGTCATTTAATAGCCACATAAGCAAGTCACTGACAGAGGGTTGAGTTTTGCTAACGGAATGAAATTTTAGGATGTAAAATTCAATTTCTCAAATATTAAGTTGTAAAATCAAATCAACCCCAAACGTTAGAGGTGTACTTTGCAATTTACCTAGAAATAAAATAGGGAACATATAAAGATTTTTCTTTTTTTATATTTATAATCGAAAATAAAAAAAGATTCAAAAGGATTTCAAGGTCGGGTGGGTCCCTGCTCATGGTCATCTACGGAGGGAGTAGTTTAAACATACCAACTACATTCTGGTTTTCCCATAACAAATACAGACCTACGCAACTTAAAATGGCTAAGAATCTACTTTATCTTTCAAAAGCTTCCCTTCTTCTCTTAATTCAACTTCTTGCAATTCAATCAGGTAGTTTAACAAATGCCAAACGGATCCCGAAATTTTCCAAGTCCTTGAAAGATGTAGAGGAATCCCAAAAGGGTCAGAGGGTGCAAAGCTTACGTGAAGTTAAGCACAATCTCAACAAGTATGGATACTTTAAACTACGAAGATTCAAACAACTTTGAAAAAGATGAGTTTGATGAAGCCTTGGAGGTCGCCATCAAAACATACCAGACATTTTTTCATTTGAAGGTTACTGGAAAGCTTGACACCAATACCATCAAAAAGAAGTCAATGCGGCGTTGTGGAGTTGCTGATATTATCAATGGTAGTCTAACTCATCCACAGTTTACATTTATTCTTGGTGAACCAAAATGGCCATATTAAAAGCATCACCTCCAATACGCGATTATATCCAGTGCTATACCTAATGTGAATTTGACTGAAGTAAAAAAGGCTGTCAAATACTGAAAGCCCAAAAATGTGTGAAAATACAAGAACTGTTTAGACCCCTAAATTAAAACTTACGGCTCGGTTGATTTTACTCTAACTTAAACTAAGTGCAAAATAGAGTAAAAGCAAGCGAACAAACAATATAACTACTCTAAGCCATATTCATCAAATCATAATAGTAAAATGAAAGCTAAAAGAGTAAGGAAGAATAATGCAAACACAAGATAACACGCCAATGTATTATCAAAGAGGAAACCGAAATACTTGGCAAAAAACTCTTCGCCACCCTCCAAGTGGTAAATCAATCCACTAGAGAATAACTTGGAGTACACGAATAACAAAGACCCTCCAAGCCTAGTCTACCCCATGTACTCGAGCCCTCCAAGCTCCTACTACCAACTGACTTCGCCAAGCCTTGTCTTCTCTAGCTCCCAGGATCACGCAATTCAGCCTGATTGCATCCACCAAACAAATGGCTTCTTCAAATGCTTCCCAACAACATCTAAACCTCACTTGGCACTCAAAATGAGTGTGGTAAGTGTTTGGGCTATCAACCTCTCAAGGATTTGGAAATTGAGAGGTAGGAGTTGAGGAAAACCACAATGGATTGTGTAAAGGATTGTGGGCATAATAATCTATAACATGTAAGGTTGAATTTAATCAACCATCTAATTGGCTTTATTCTGTGACCAATTTGCTTGTAATTTAGCACTTAGTAACCCTGTATTTAGGTGGGAAAATTGTAAGGGCAGTGTGTGAGAAGATGTAAAGAAAAGTTCAAGAATGTGCAAGAAAAACAGAGCTTCGCGGCTGGAACTCGCAGGTGGATCGCGACTGGCAAGCCGCCAAATGCAGGCACGTAAGCTACACACTGGGAAGCTGAAGGTGTCGCGCCAGCTGTCACACTACAGGACAAAAGTCCCAGGCTGGCCAGGCCGTTACGTCGCGACTTGAACTTGCGACTTGGAAAAGTCGCGAGACCAAGCTGCCAATTTGCCTTGTTTGGCAAAAACTGACGTTTTGCATTCCCTTCTCACCCTACTATAAATACACCCTTATACCCATCATATTGAGAAAGCTTCTAGAGAGAATTTTGTGAGAGAAACCCTAGAGAAAAACAAGATTGCCTCATCCCCAATCTTCACCTTAGAGACTCTACAAATTCCTCTTCTCTCTTCCTCTCCATTGTCATACCCTTGAGAGGCCTTTAGCCAAATCCTTATCTCATCACATCCACGTTTGTGAGAAAGCTTATTTGGTACTATTGGGAAGCAGTTAAGAAGGAACCAATTTGCATTGGTTGATGTTATGGTTTAGTAGCGGAATCCGGTAAACTAGAAAAGAAAAAGGTTCGGCGCAACCTCGTTGGAGCAAGAAGCTTGGAGGGCTTAGGTACCTGGGTAGATTAGGCTTGGAGGGTCTATTGCTGTTCATGTATCCCAACTATATTTTCTAGTGGATTATTTGACCGCTTGGAGGGCGGCGAAGAGGTTTTACCCCGAGGGTTTCGGTTTTCTCTTCGATAACACATCGTGTGTTGAGTGTTTGCATCTTCCTTCCTTTATCTTTGCCTTATATTTACTGCTGTGGATGTGTTTATATTTGGCTTAGATCGTTATCAATTTTTTTATAAGCTTGTTATCATATTCCGCACATTAACTGTTTGATATAAAGCTTGAATTGGTAATTTTGTATTTAGAATCTAAACGTTCAAAGGTATTATATACCCATTTTGAACTTTCAATTGGTATCAGTGTGGGTACACTTGTTGTGGTTTAATTACCTAAGTGTGATCCTTGACCCCCTTTGAGATGGATAGATCTCAATCTCTTAATGTACCACCGTTCTTTGACGGTAATAATTATGCATTTTGGAAAGTCCATATGAGGGCGTTTTTGTGTTCTATTGATGATGCTGTGTGGGATGCAGTTGAAGTAGGATGGACAAGGCCAGAGGCTGCCAAGTCTACTTGGGATAAGGCTGCTCTTGCAGTAGCAAATGCAAATAGCAAGGCATTGAATGCTATTTTCTGCGGTGTGTCTCCAGAAGAATTCACCGGATTTCTCATATCACCATTGCTAAGGAAGCATGGGAAATTCTAGAAACAACCTATGAGGGAACTAAGAAAGTGAAGGGCACCAAACTTCAGATGTTGACCACTCGCTTTGAGGAGCTAAAGATGAGTGAGGATGAGTCGTTTGATTCATTTTACAGTAAATTGAATGAAGTTGTTGTCGGTAAATTTAACTTGGGAGAAAAGACGGAGGACTAGAAGATTGTAAGGAAGATCCTCCGGTCACTACCAGAAAGTTTCCGACCCAAAGTTACAGCCATTGAAGAGAGCAAAGATCTTGACGAAATCAAGGTTCAAGAGCTGGTTGGTTCTCTACAGACATATGAGTTGTCCCTTCCTTCAGCAAAGAAGAGCAAATCCCTTACTCTTAAGACAATTGATGAGAGAATGGTGTCCCATGACTCCTCGAAAGAGGATGCAGTAGATAAAGATGTGGCGTACCTTGTAAAGAACTTCCGAAAATTCCTAAAGCTCAAGAATAGTGGAAAATTTGGTGACAAAGGAAAATTTCAGAGCACCGAAAAAGAGAAGAATGATTTCAGAAAAAAAGAGGGTAAAGATTCCCAATCCTCACAGGGAATTACATGTTTTGAATGTAACGGACATGGGCACTTTAAGAAGGAATGCCCCAGTTACTTGAAGTCAAAGGGAAAGGCTTATGCCACTACTTTAAGTGATTTGGACTCATCAAATTCTGATTCTGAAGAGAGCTGTGATGGAGAAGGAAATTTCTCCGCATTCATGACCATTGCTCATGTGGAGTCCTCGAAGGACTTGAATCAACTTGTACAAGAACTTGGAGAACACAGCGATGATGAATCCTTAGGGATTGTTGAAGAATCAGATGCCGAAGAGGATAAAAATACAGCCAGCCTCCAAGAAAATTATACTTAACTGCTTGAGAAATCGGGTGAGTATCAAGGGTTGCAAAGGTGGCTGTGAAAAAGATGAAAAGGGCTGAAGAGGACTATAAAAGTCTATTGGCCAGATATAAAGAGGCTAAACGTGAAATTGAGACACTAAATGGCGAATTATCGAAAGCTTATACCAAAGTAAGATTCCTTGAACAAGAGGTGGTGCAAGCACAAGCCAAAACAGAAAGGGTCTCCTCTAGAAAGTTGGATGATGTTATCTCATCCCAAAAACATTTCTCAGACAAGTCCGGATTGGGATTTACCGGAGGAAGTAGCTCATTAGCCAAAGCTACCAAAGAAGTGAAATTTATAAAGGCCGTAGAGTTGATTGAAGAAGAGGCCATCCCTGAGAATGTTAAGGCTGAGAAGAAGAATGTGAGTGAGTAACGGATGGTGAATAAGCCTCGAAATCAATCTGTGGGCAGACATGAAACCAGAGCAAGATCTCTCTCAAGACCACAACAGGGTCCTAGAACAGAGTATGTGTGTCACTATTGCGGATTGCGAGGGCATACTAGACCCAACTGTCAAAAGCTGAGAGCAGACAACAATGCAAGTGCACCTCAGTCACGAGAAAGAAGAAATGACAAGAGGTCTTGGGGTGGTGAGCAACCAAGAAGTCAAAATCATGATCCAGGAATGACGGACGTGATGAAGATGATCGGTGCCTTCACCAACTGCCTTGAAAGCTTCACACAAAGGTTTGATAGTCCAAATTCTCGTACCCAATCCATCAAGGATGTCACCCCAAATGCACGTGACGTGTGGCTGACGAAGGTTACTCATGCATAAGCATTACAACATGTCCATGTATCAATACTTCCCATATTTGTGGTTATGCTTGGTTGTATGCTTCTTGCTAGTATTTAGGCTTTCTTTTTGCGTGTGTATTTGTCTATGTGTTGAAATGTCTTTACATTTTTTCTGTTATGAATTTGATCAGTTTTGTGTCAAAAATCCTAAAGCACATAAAAAGTAGAAAATCCAAAAAGTTTGATCAACTTTGTTGAGCTTTTGTCTCAAATCATATTTTGCCTTGTACCTTTATACTAATGGCTTTGTGCAACTACGAGCTTAGCTTGTCTTCTATGCACTCATATCATTGTGGGAAAAATTCTGAAATCTATGTGACTATTGTAAATAAATCATCAACCTTGTCATGAATGATTAGTGAATGGTTTTGTTGATCTTGAGACATGCATAGACTCATGCCTATATATCTTCCCACTCTTTATTTTTGTTTTTGCTTAAAAGAGCTCTCTAAATGTAAATCTCCAAATGAAAAAAGATATAGAGCTGCAAAAGCCTGTCGCATATACTAGTATTTGACTAGGAAAAAGCGAAAGCGACCAAAATAAAATGTTTGATGCCCAAAAAGCCAAAGGCTAACTCATTTATTGAAATATCAAAAATTTCAGGCATATATCTCACAATGAGATTCTCTTTGCTCAAAAAGTGCAAATGATATGTTGAATATGGAGCCAAATGAAAAGCTTCAAAGTATGTAATCAAGTTCTTGTGGGAGGTCATATATGCATGTTTCTATAATTGAGATAGGTCACATTATCTAGTACTAATTGTGTATGCCTTGATTGAATTGATAATTGAAGCTTCACATTGGACTAAGGACTATCTTATTTTTGATATCCACATACAACACACAAGTCTATGTTCAATAAATGCCATATCCATTTGTGTGATTGTACTTGATTAAATGTGTTTTCACATGCTCAATCTTTGTTTGATCAAACACAAAAAATTTTTTGAGTGTTTTTAGTTGTTTTTGGAAAGTACTTTGTTTTTACAAAATGTCAAAATTTTTCAAAAACAGTATTGCCCTGTTTTGGCGACTAAGTCGTGGGTTGGCCCAGTTGCAAGCCCCAGTTGTGAGCCTACTTAGAGATTTTTCGCGGCTCACTGGCGAGTCAATACCCAAGTCGCGAAAAAGACTTAGAAAATTTTTTCAAAATTTGAGTTTTGCACTTTTCGCAGCTCATTTTGGCTTCTTGTTCGCGGGTGAAAGGTCTAATCGCAAGGGTTACTTAGAGATTTTTGCGGCTCAGCTCGCAACTCATTCGCGAGTAGACCTTCCAGTCACGAAAAACACTTAAAAGATTTTTCTAGAATCTCTCCTTCACAGTGTTTCGCAGCTTTACATGGCGACTTGGTCAAGTCGCGAAAAACGCGTGTTTTGCGTTTTAAAGACAGTTTTTAAAATATTTTTTTTTTCCAGTTTTTCCCTCGAATATCAGTGACTGTTCTTGTCTTCCTCACTTTCTCACTCAAACCGTACGTTTCTCACTAAAAAATCCTTCATCTCTGCATCATTTCTGCATCATTTTTCAAGAAAAAGGTATCGGTTTTCTTAATTTCACTCCAATTTCATGATTTAAGTGAAATATTCTTGAATCTATGTGTTTTACTGTTGGATTGTTATTTGGGTATTCGAACAGGTTTATGCTTAAAAATGCTGGTTTGGTGTTTTAGTTTGTTCCCTCTTGGTAATGATTAGTGTCTTGAGTTTACTCCATTTTGGGTTTTCATGTTTTCACCTTCTCATTCATGATTTGAACTTTGATATTTGATTGATTATATTTATTGGATATACGATATCTGATCTTTCTATGATGTTTCCCTATATGAAATATTTGGGTTTGCAATGTGTATGTCCTTATGTCTATGTGGTATATACTGTACTGTGTTTATGTTGCCTTATCTTGTGTGTGGCTCTACCATTTAGGGACCCTTGTGCACATTCCATGTTCATTTAGTCAAGTATCAGTGACATATGCTATCCTCTGTCTGTATGAAAGTTTCATCTTTATAGACTGAACTTGTTTGATGTGTTGTCATTATGTAATGTCCTATTCTTGGTTTGTGTTTTGCCCAATACTCTGTTCTTCCTTATAACTACATGGTTACTGATTTGTGTATGCTTTCACATATTGTGTTTTGCCCTTGTTGTGGACTTTTCTGATTGTTTACAGATGGCTTCCACATCTTCTAAGAAGAAGACTCCTGCTAAGAAGGCTGATAAAAGATTGAAAATGGACAACAACCTGTTTAGGTCAATCAAGCATTTCAAGAGATACAGAGATTCCTTCATAAAGGGAACAATTATCCAGGAGAGGTTTGTGGATTTACATGACTTGAGGGATACATTCATTCCAAAATGTTTTGAAGGAAGAGGCTGGGAGAAACTTCTGGGCGACTTACCTTTAGTGTGTGAACCACTAATCAGAGAATTCTATGCAAATGCTGTGATAAAGGAGGATGAGTTGAGTTGTTGGGTAAGGAGAAAGGAGTTTACCTTAGATGCTCATGACATTGATAAGGTTTTAGGGCTGGAAGGGTTAGAAGAGTATGAATTCACTAATTACAAGGACAGAATGCACTCTCTAGAATCTATCCAGAAAAAGATTGGTGGGGTTATAGAAAAGAGATGTCTCAACACTTCTGATTTTCCCAAAGACATGAGGTGTCTAACCACCATTATGATGTACAATCTGTACCTTATAAGGAAGATGATTACATTGACAAATGCCAGAGCTATCTTTCTTATGGAACTTAAGGACCAAACCTTTATTGACATCAATTCCCATATCTTTGATACGATAATGGATGAAACTAAAACCACCTCGAGGCCCAAGCTGGTGTTTCCAAGTCTTCTTATGAGAATTTTCAAAGAAAAAGGTGTTGCAATCCCACAAGACATCAGTCCCATGCCTCCTCTATTAGCCATCAACAAATTGACTCTCACAAGGATACAGAGTAGGCTTCTAGGTGAAGAAGAGGAGGGTGTCCAAGAAGAAGGTGATCCTATGGAGACTGAAGCAGAAGGGGCAGGACCAGTTTCCACACCTAGAGTAAGAGTCAAGAGGAGCAGACCTTCTACCTCATCTGCTGCACCTCTAGATGCATTTCAGATCATCATGATGAGACTTGATACACTCAGGGAAGTTCAGACTTAGCATACTGAAAGGATGATCGTGATGCAGGACCAGCTTAATGTACTATCTGCCAAGATTAACAGCATGCACACCAGCCAGGAGTACTGACCCTTTGGCCATTATGGTTAAAAAGGGGGAGGAAAAATTGTTTGCAGCTCTTGAGGGGGAGTGTCTTGAGGGGGAGTTTCATGAGTTTCATTATTTACTGTTGTTTTTGTTTCAAATTTTGATACAATGCATGGATAACTTATGATGTTATAGGTTTGATACACTGGTTTAAGTTTGTTTTTAAATCTCTCAACATTTGGATGGCTGTGGAACTTTGGTATTTAGTTAAATATATAATGATGTTATTCAGTTATTGCAGCATTGTTTTATCTGTTTTGTACCCATTGTTGCTTTTGTAAGCTTTAAAGGTTGTTTCTTGCACTTATGCATATGTTTGTAGGCTTTTATGGTTTGTGCCATGTATTTGCAATTCTTTGCTTATGCAGCCTTTATGCATTGTGTTTTTGGTACTTGTTAATGCTTTGCATTATCTTAAGTACAACAGTCTTGTGCCCTTGCAGGATTGTTCCTAGATGCATATATGTTTGTATGCATTGGTTGAGTGTTGGACTTGCAAATGATTCTCTTCAATTGAGCTTATCACTTTGCATGTCTGGATGTTCATTCCTTGTGTGAATGAACATAGTAATCACTTTTGCTTAAGTGACTACTGTTGTTGATCTTGCCATGAATTATTGCTTTATGCCTTTGTTCATTTTTGCTTGATTATGCTTATTTTGCTCCATATGTGTATTAAGTTTTCTTCCTAAAATGATATTGCTATGTTATTGTGTTTCAGGAGTTACTTATTCATATGTTCAAGGGCTTTACAGAATCTAGAGTTAGGTGTGAGTGAGTTTTGTTCAACTGTTCCCAAGTCACGTTTTAAGTCTAGAGTCTGTTGTAGGGTTTTGTCATGGAATAGCCAAAGAGGAAGATTGTAAGGTTGAATTTAATCAACCATCTAATTGGCTTTATTCCGTGACCAATTTGCTTGTAATTTAGCACTTAGTAACCCTGTATTTAGGTGGGAAAATTGTAAAGGTAGTGTGTGAGAAGATGTGAAGAAAAGCTCAAGAGTGTGCAAGAAAAATAAAGCTTCGCGGCTGGGACTCGCGGGTGGATCGCGACTGGCAAGCCGCCAAACGTAGGCACGTGAGCTGTACACTAGGAAGCTGAAGGGACGCGCCAACTGTCACACTACAGGAATAAAGTCCCAGGCTGGCCAGGCCGTTACGTTGCGACTTGAACTTGCGACTTGGACAAGCCGTGAGACCAAGCCGCCAATTTGCCCTGTTTGGCAAAAACTGACTTTTTGCATTCCCTTCTCACTCTACTATAAATATACCCTTATACCCATCATATTGAGAAAGCTTCTAGAGAGAATTTTGTGAGAGAAACCTTAGAGAAAAACAAAATTGCCTCATCCCCAATCTTCACCTTAGAGACTCTACAAATTCCTCTTCTCTCTTCCTCTCCATTGTCATACCCTTAAGAGGCCTTTAGACAAATCCTTATCTCACCACATCCACGTCTGTGAGAAGGCTTATTTGGTACTATTGGGAAGCAGTTAAGAAGGAACCAATTTACATTGGTTGATGCTATGGTTTAGTAGCGGAATCCGGTAAGCTAGAAAAGAAAAAGGTTCGGCGCAACCTCGTTGGAGTAAGAAGCTTGAAGGGCTTAGGTACCTGGGTAGATTAGGCTTAGAGGGTCTATTGCTGTTCATGTATCCCAACTACATTTTCTAGTGGATTATTTGACCGCTTGGAGGGCAGCGGAGAGGTTTTACACCGAGGGCTTCGGTTTCCTCTTCGATAACACATCGTGTATTGTCCGAGTGTTTGCATCTTCCTTCCTTTATCTTTGCCTTATATTTACTGCTGTGGATGTGTTTATATTCGGCTTAGATCGTTATCAATTCTGTTATAAGCTTGTTATCATATTCCGCTAACTGTTTGATATAAAGCTTGAATTGGTAATTTTGTATTTGGGGTCTAAACGTTCAAAGGTATTATATACCCATTTTGAACTTTCATAACACTCAAGAGTTGTGGCTAGGGTTTTCTCTCTGAAAGCACTCCTCTCAATATGTGGGTAATAATGGTATATATAGTGTGGGTGTGGATGTAGTGGAGCAGATATGGCAAAATAGCAAAGTAGAATGTTTCGTGAGAATCTCGCAAGAAGGCCTTACCCGCGAGACACTCACGAAAACCAACTTTCTGTCACCATCTGTCATGACTCTTCACATTCCAGTCATGTTCTGAGCACATGTTTCACTTCGTAGGAAGGCTACTCGCGAGCTACCTGTAAAAACTCCTTTGACCTTCAATTTGCCTTGAGTCTTCATACTCTCTCTCTCACACACAACTCATACAATGAAATCTCACTTAAAATATAGGGTACAAAAGATTGAACATAATTACAATCAAATTTGGAACGGAATTAAAGCCAACACAAAATAGTTGTAAATCACAACTTTATGTTTTTGCTTTATAGCTCAACATAAAGAGACTTCCCTTGAGCATTATCTATTTGTGTTGAGCTCATTATCTCTTTATGTTGATCATGTATCGAAACCATCAAGACTATTGACTAATCATTTATGACAAGCTTGAAGATCTATTTACAACAATCACACATAGATTTCAAGATTTTTCCCACAAAGATAGATGTGCATACATAGCAAGCTAAGCTCGTAAATGCATTACGCCATTTGTACGAAAGTATTAGGCCAAACTCACATGTGATATACACAACACAAGCGATCAAACTTTTTAGAGATTTTTCAATTTTTATGGGTTTTTGAATTTTTCAACACACTCAAAAACAGAACATGAAAAGTAAGATCAACAAAAACAGCAAGTACAAAAACAAGCTTGAAAAGAAACATGCTAAAATGTGAAACATAAGCAAACAACCAAACAAAGTCACAACATATAGGAAGAATTGATGCATGGACATGGTCTAATGCTTATGCATGTGTACCCTTCTTCACCCACACGGCACGTGCGTTTAGGGTGATGTCCCTAGGGGATCAGGCACTAGAGCTGTGATTCTCAAACCTTTGGCTGAAACTTGCCAAACAAGAAGTGATGGTATCTATTATCTTTATCACATCACCAAAACTAGAATCAGCTTCTCGCCCTTTTGATGGCTTGGTGTTCCAATTCCCTTTTCCTTGTCCTCTTAACCTTTGAGAATCCATTTTCTTCAATGCGTGAAGTTTATAGTAGTTAGGTCTTGTGTGTCCTTGACCTCCACAATGGTGGCAGAAGCGTTGAACTTGAGGACCTCTTTGAGACTTTGGGAGAGACTTCCCTTTAGCCTTGGGTTTGGCAACAAATGGATTTTGAGGTTTTGTTAAAACCTTTTGAGTAGTTCCATTTGGCTTCTTCTCCACTTTTACATTCTCAACACTTGGAGTTGCTACCATTGGTTCCTTAGCTTTAACAAATTTCATCTCCTTGGACACATTGGCACTTGAACTACTTTCTCCAGAATATCCTAAGCCATTTTTGTCAAAAAAAAAAAAAAAAAGGCTTTTCATGTGCAAGCACTTCGTCAAGTTTCTGGAGGCAACACGCTCCACCTTGGCATTAGCTTGAATTACTTCAAGCTCAAGAAATTTGATCTTGGATTAGGCCTCGGTTATGTCTCCATTCAGCGCCTCAACTTCACACTTCGTTTCTTTGTACCCCAGGAGTACGCTCTTGTAGTCTTGCTCAGCTCTCTTATTTTCTTGATGGTTGCTTTATCCACTCTAGCATACTCTCCGGTCTTCTCAAGAAAAGAGCTATAGGATTCTTGCAAATCCTTGGTTCCTTCATCATCATCATCGGATTCTTCCCCAATTCCCATAAACTCTACTTCGGTGTGCTCACTGAGTTCTTCCACTAGAAGGCTCAAATCTTCCGATGAGTCTACAAGTGCAATGGCCATAAATGCGGAGTAATTTCCTTCTCTGTCACAACTTTCTTCAGAATCAGAATTTGAACCATCTGAGTCACTAAGGGTAGTTGCAAAGACTTTCCCCTTTGCTTTCAAATATGTGGGGCATTCTTTCTTCACATGCCCATGCCCTTTGCACTCAAAGCACGTGACCATTTCAGACGGTGGGGAATCTCTTGAATCCTTCTTGAAGTCTTTCTTATCCTTCTTGAACTTTGAAAATTTTCCCTTCTCAAAAGACTTTCCATCTCTCTTGAACTTTAGGAACTTACGAAAGTTCTTGGCAAGGTACACCACATCTTTTTCAACCTCATCCTCATCCAAGGAGTCTTGAGCTTTCAATCTCTCATTGACTATCTTGAGAGCAAGTGATTTGCTCTTCCTTTGAGATGGTAGAGATAGCTCATAGGTTTGAAGAAAACCGATGAGTTCTTGAATTTTAATCTTATCAAGGTCTTTACTCTCTCTAGCAATGAACGTAGAATTTTCCTCACAATCTTGGAGTTCTCCGTCTTTTCTCCCAAGTTGAATTTTCCAATCACTGCTTCATTTAGCTTCCCATAAAATGAGTCGAATGACTCATCTTCAGCTCCTCAAAGCATGTGATAAGCATTTCCAACTTGGTGTCCTTCACCTCTTTGGTGCCTTCATAGGTCGTCTCCAAGATTTGCCATGCCTCCTTGGCAATTCAACATGAGAGATCCTGTGAAATTCATCAAGAGTATCACCATAGAAAATAGCATTTAAAGCCTTACTATTAGCGTTAGCTGCCGCAAGGGCTGCCTTATCCCATATGGATTTGGCTGCCTCCAACCTAGTCCATCCTATCTCGACAGCATCCCAAACACTATCATTAATGGAACATAGAAATGCCCTCATACGGACTTTCTAAAAAGCATAGTTGCTCCCATCAAAATATGGAGGAGCATTAAGCGATTGAGACCTATCCATCTCAACAAGGGTCTAGTATCGCATTTAGGTAATGAAACCACAACAAGTGCACCCGCTCTGATACCAATTGAAAGCTCAAAAATGTGTGAAAACACAAAAACTATTTAGACTTCTAAATTAAAACTTATGGCTCAGTTGATTTTACTCTAACTTAAACTAAGTGCGAAATAGAGTAAAAGCGAGCGAACAAACAATAAAACTACTCTAAGCCATATTCATCAAATCATAGCAATAAAATGAAAGCTAAAAGAGTAAGGAAGAAGAATGCAAACACAAGATAACACGCCAGTGTGTTATCGAATAGGAAACCAAAGTACTCGGCGAAAAACCTCTCCGCCACTCTCCAAGTGGTAAATCGATCCACTAGAGAATAAGTTAGAGTCCACAAATAACAAAAGACCCTCCAAGTCTAGTCTACCCCATGTACTCTAGCCCTCCAAGCTCCTGCTACTAACTGGCTTCACCAAGTCTTGTCTTCTCTAGCTTTTGGGATCACGCAATTCAGCCCAATTGCATCCACCAAACAAATGGCTTCTTCTAATGCTTCCTAGCAGCACCAAAACCTCACTTTACACTCAGAATAAGTGTGGTAAGTGTTTGGGCTATCAGCCTCTCAAGGATTTGGAAATGGAGAGGTAAGAGTTAAGGAAAACCACAATAGATTATGTAGAGGATTATGAGTATAACAATTTCTAACTCTCAAAGGTTATGGCTAGGGTTTTCTCTTTGAAAGCACTCCTCTCAATATATGGGTAATTATGGTATATATAGTGTGGGCGAGGATGTAGTGGAGTAGATATGACAAAATAGCAAAACAGAATATTTCGCAGGTACCCGCGAGACACTAGTGGGAAGGCCTTACTCGCGAGACACTTGCGAAAACTAGTTGTCACCATCTGTTATGACTCTTCGCATTCCAGTCATGTACTGAGCACATGCTTCACTTCGTGGGAAGGCTACTTGCGAGGTACCCATGAAAACTCCTTTAACCTTCAATTTGCCTTGAGTCTTCACACTCTCTCTCACACACAACCCATAAAATGAAATCCCACATAAAATATTGGGTACAAAAAATTGAATATAATTACAATCAAATTTGGTACATAATTAAAGCGAACACAAAATAATTATAAATCACAACTTTACAAATACGCTTTCGAAGAGTGGGCATATTTCGCGGATTTCACTTTTGAATTCACAGATTATGTTGGACATGCTGACCTCATTTTAGGATTCCACAGAGGTGAACATGGGGACGGTAAGGCTTTCGATGGGCCTGGTGGCGCTTTAGCTCATGCGTTTCCTCCCACAAATGGCAGGTTGCATTTTGATGCTGATGAAATTTGGTCTGGCAGTTCTTATGGCATACGTTCTAATCAAGTTGACCAGGTGGGCATTTCAATGCATGAGATAGGACACCTTCTTGGACTTGATCATAGTCGCGATGAACTAGCCATTATGTATCCCGGTATTGCTAAAGAACAAATTAAGAGGAGTTTGAGCTTAGATGATAGGGACGGTTTACTTACTTTATATGGTAGCTGATAACATTATCCTTCGGTTAGGGGGTAGAGTCAACTATTATAATTTGTTTTTAAGTTGAAACCAAATTATCGTGCAAAGGGAAAATTACAGTGGGTAGCATAAAGAATTTATTACGTACAAGTTATATGTCACTATAATATAGTTCTTTTGCCACATTTATCATTGCATACAACCATTTCAAGGATATTTGGTCTTCTTGAGTTGCACTATATTACTTTTCTGATTATAAACTCTTTACCATGAATTATTATTAGAGAAAAAATAAAATGCTAGGTACATAAAAAATAAAAATGAAAATAAAAAATACAAATACAAATTGATTAGTATGGAAAATTTACTAGCAAAGCATTAAAAAAAGATAAGTTACCGTTCATGCACATTTAATACATTCAATGACGACAATTACTCAAATGCCTTAAACTCCCATTAAACAATGATCATTACACTTAAGATAATAATCACCTCCAATTAAGTATAACAACTACCCAATTCACCTATAAAGTGGACAATTTACCTCGCTTATTATTTTTTGAAAAATACTACAAAAATACTATCAATATACAAAATATATGAGTTAATACTTATTCAAGTATCAAAGGCTCCCCCATAAAGGCTCACCATGGTGGTTTCTTCGATTAACTTTCCTATTCTTGCAGATCTTAAAAGCCCATCAAAAGTTTGTGATTGGAAAAGTGACCTAACTGACGATTTTTGGTATCATTAGTATGACGCTGTCTGTGGGGATGATTCGCCATTAAACTCTTCCTACTAACAAAGGGTTACCTAGTGCAATAAAAGCTATGGATGTCGATGTACTGAGCTCATCCTAACAAACTTAGATCTTTAACAAGATCCAAACAAGTCACACCACCACTGACACTCTGTCATGAATAGTTTCACTTGTCACCAATGGTGACGACAACAACAAGCTCCACACCTCAATGCCGCCTCCAATCCGTATTGAAATTTTCTTCAGTCACGCTTCTTGGGCATTTCATATCACTAAGAGTATCAAAATGGTGAAGCTGGAAACGCTCTCTTCAAACTAGACATGGCAAAACGGGCAGGTCGAGTCGGGTCAAATCGGGTAGCGGGTCAAATGAGTTGCGGGTCAAAAACGGGTCATTTTAAGCAGGTTAAAAAGGGGTTTGGGTTAATCAGGTTGCAGGTCGAGTGGGGTCGGGTTGACCCTTATTTTTCACATGATTTTTTTTTTTTTTTAAGAAAATAACATGTATTTGTCATTTAGAAAGTCATGCAACAAATTATTTGATGTACAATGCATTACTTTAAATTAACCACTTATATCAAGAATGAATTACACTTATTAATACTTATTCAATAATTTTAAAATTATACAAATCCTAACATTGCTATCTAAAAAAAAATAACACAAAAAAAAAAAAAAAGTTCTATTTCTACACAATATCAACATCCCAAAATATAAAACAAAATTACAAATGACTTATTGGATAAATCATTTGACAAAGAATAAAAACATATAAGAAATTTACAATCTTGAAAATTAATTTTATAATCTATTGTCAATTGTGGTTGAAAATTAATTTTTTACTTATTTATACATGGTCTCTTTTATGAATATCATATTATTTTTAAGCAACACACACTCTAGGAAATATCATAATTTTTTTGAAAAGCCATTTATTTTGGACATAAATTATTAAAAAATAGATCTAAGCATTCATAATTTATGTTAATTTGATACTTTGTCTTCACTATTTTCACACTTGTGAATGTTTTTTATACATGTCTACAATTTTAAATCTATATTCTTAACTGTACTACGACCAGATTATATTGACATGTACTTTGCTATTTGATATCTAAAAATCTTTACTCATTACAGAATGCTCAATCATTCATCTTTCAATTAATTTGCATATAGTTATGTAAATGTCTCAATTGTTTCCTTAAAGCTTACAACAAACAATTAAACCAATATTGTCTTAATTTTATTTTTTTTTTATAAAAAAAAAAAAGTTTTAAAAAATGGTTCAAGTTCTGGTCGAGTCATGGGTCAACCCATTTTTTACTTCGGGTAAAAAAAAATTGGGTTCAGGTTACGTATTTTTCAGGTTAAACCAAGTCGGGTCAGAAAATTCTGACCCGTTTTGCCATGTCTACTTCAAACCCGTGTGGTGCCTAGTATGTTATCTAATAATCCCAATTCAATTGCCTCTATCTAGTAAGTCTTACTCATCCATCTGTTAGAAGATGGGGGAACCCTGAAGCCCATATGTTACTTATGATTCATGAGGCTAAAGTGGATAACAAGATGGTGGTAAGCCATTAGGCTTTACTATCAACCGATGCTGCCATGCCCCCATGTTAATTCTTATGTCAATTGAAAGGAATCATTAAACAAACCTTTGACTAATATAGACAGAATCCTAAAAATAAAAGGGAGATATTGCTTTGGTTAAAAAGTAAAAACTAAGATTCCCCAAATATTCTTTACATGGTGAATAAGGGCCGTTTGGTAATGTTGTTCTAGTAATGTTATTTGTATTTTTTAGAAATACATGTGAATGAAAAACTATGTGAAATTACATGTAATAGTGTGTAAAATATGTGTAATGTTGTTTAAATACTGAAAATTGTTGTTTAAACAACAGTAACAAACAGGCAAGTTTCTATAACGCCTATATCCACCTACTGCCCACAACATGATCATGAACCTTACGTTATAATGCTAATGTTAACATTATTGGTCAAGGTTCTGAATTTATGATATTCCAACATTTAAGCACTGCCATTGAGAACTCCTGAAGGTATATATATATATATATATATAACTATCAACCTTTCTTTTTCTGCTAAATTTAAAGATTTTAATTATGAGTATTAAAGGAAAAATGAAGAGTAATGCTAGGACCTCAACTTTTGCCACAGCGGCACAATTTATTCACATGGTGAGTTGTGAGTGGTGGAGTTGTGGATCCACATAGACTCACTACTTTTACTTCACCACTCATAACTTGTCACGTAGACAAGTTGTGGTCCTAGCATTTTCCAAAAAATGAAACCAAAAGTTATTTTTATATCATAATTTTGTTCCTTAAAGAGGTGTAGTCAAATCTTACTGCCTTTCCAAATGTAAAAACCTCAGGCCTTAAAACTAGAAGTTATTCGATTGCCTTTTCAAAATTTTGAAATTAAGTTTTAGTATTTCAAAGAAATTTATGCATAAAGAAAGGTAATGAATATTTTTTTCAACAGTTAATTTCTTAATGGACATTGAGGATCCTGTGAATGCTACTTAGAGCAATCAATTAAATATTTTTGTCTATCACATAAATAATAATAAAATAATTGAAGTTTAAATCCATGATTGGAAAATCATTAATCTTAAGTTAATGCCTATACATATAAAATCATTCCAGAGAAGGATGAAAGATAAATTCCATTAAACATATATTCAGTGTACATTTCACAAGAATACTACACTAGATATCAGACAAAGTTGAAAACTTCATACTGGTTAGTAAAGAAAAATAAGAAGATGCTTTATCACCGCTCTTCTTTCCTAATGTGTCTTGCTAAACTAGGAAAGATGAAATCAAAAAGTATTATTTTCTTGCTATAGGTTGCATTTTTACCATATTTATTATATTGGCTATCTAAGAAATTTATATTGAGCCAGCTGATATGAATTTTAAATTAATTACCATAAATTGAAGACTATTTAAATTCCTGGGGTTTCGGATTTATATGATTTTCTAAATATAAAGAAAACTGTAAAAAAAGTTTGGTTGCAACAGTAGTTTTTATTTAATTTAAGGCATATGTGTGCTTGCCACATTTTTATTTTTTAATTATTTATTTATTGGTTTATGTAGCATTCTAATTTTTCTCTAATATAATTATAGCAGAATATAATAATAATCAGAATAGTAGTATAGTACTAGTGCAAATTAAGAAGAACAAATATCTTTGAAATGGTTATGGTAAAATATATATATATATATATATATATCTTTGAAATGGTTATAGACAATGATGAATTAATGTAGTATATTATAGTGACATATAACTTATACATAAATTATTAATTCTTTTTGTTAGGTTCTAAGGATTTAGGATCTTAATGTATTAGAACTTCGATGTGTAATGTTAGCAAACCATGATCAAAACATAGAGTCTAGAATTAGGCTACTCAAGGTGTGTTTATATGTAAAGTTAGAATCGAGTGTATTGCAGGATTTATTGTGTGAATTTGGCAGGCTCGATCAATCAAAAATTAGACTCGATCGATCGAAGCTTGTGTAGATTGTTTTTCTATATAATTTTCCAACTCAACCCAAACTTGTATGACTTGTAAGGTTTTATGTTTTGCTTTAAGTATAAAAGGAAAAACCCTAATCACGTTTTGTTGTTGTTGTTTATGCTGTGTGTATGAATCTCTTGTGAGATCTAGAGGTGTTTGCCTTCATACATGCTTAGGGTTTCCAATTTCAACATTGATGTCGAGAGCTTGGTGATCACTTCAGTTGCTCCATAAAGAGCTAAAAGAAAACACAAGTGGGAGTACTTGTGGTTGCTGTGAATCCAAGAAAGAAATAGTCCATGGACTCAGAGCTGTCATGTGGTCATGGTAGTAAGTTTCCTACTCGAGGTAGCAATAGGATGTTAGTGGTCTAAGTCGCTATTGTGTAAACTTCAATTCTTTCATAGTGGATCTATTTTACTTTGATGATAGCTAGGTTAAATCCTCCCTAGGTTTTTTACTGGTTTGGTTTTCCTAGGTTATCATATCGTTGTGTTATTTATTTTCCACACTGTTTCAATGATATGATTTATCTGTGTTAACCTAAAACTGAATAATTTACCTAAGTTAATCATTTGGCTAAATAACTAGATTAATCTGTTTGTGTTTAAGGGGTCTAAAAACGTATAAGTGGTATCAAAGTAGGTTAGCTCTAGTATCTAGATCTTTTGATCTAAGAGTTGATCCTTGACCCCTGTTGTCATGGAACACGGTCACTCTCTTGTGATCCCACCTCACTTTGATGGGAATAACTATGCCTACTGGAAAGTAAGGATGAAAGCATTCCTAAAATCTATTGATGAGAGAGTCTGGAACTCCATTGAATACGGATGGGAGAAGCCCACTACTCTAGTGAGTGAGTGGCAAACTTCTCAAAAAGAAGCTGCTGCTTTTAATAGCAAAGCCATGAATGCTATTTTTAATGCTGTTTCTATGGAGGAATTCAAGAGAATCTCTAATGTTGAGGTTGCTCATACTGCTTGGAATATTCTCCAAACTGTGCATGAAGGCACGAAGACAGTTAAGATTAACAAACTGTAGTAGTTAACTGTTAGGTTTTTAGACCCCTTAAAACAATAAAAAAATAAACCTAGAGAATTAGCCAAGTGATTAACTTAGTCAAATTAAGAAATTCTTGGTTATCAAAATCAAACAATCATATCAAGAATGTAAAGCAGTGGAAATATAAAGAACACAATGATATGATGACCCAGGAAACTACGTGATAAAAACCTGGGGAGGATTTTACCTAGCTATCCTCAAGGTAAACTTGAATCCACTATATGAAAGAATCGAAGTTCATATAAAAGGACTTACAAGCTCCCCGCTTGACTTCCTAATGCTACCCATCAGCAGAACTTACTGACACGACCATGTGCAAGCTCCGAATCCATGAACTCCTTCTTTCTTGGATTCTCCACAAGATACAAGCACTCCCGCTTGTGTTTCTTTAAGCTCCAATGGCAGCAACTGAGTTGATCATCAAGGTGTTGATAATATCTCTACCTTGAAAACCCTAAGTTCATGTGAAGGAAAGCTCCTCAATGATCTCATAAGAGATTCACACAAACAGCAAAGTATGAGCAACAATACAACCAGAGCAACTCTCAAAAACGTGGCTAGGGTTTTGCCTTATATACCTAGGACAAAAACATAAACCCTAAACGTTTAATGAGATAGGGCTGAGTTGGAAATTCTGCAGAAAAACATTTTGGCCGACTTTCGATCGTTCGAGTCTATCCTTCGATCAATCGAGCCAAGCCGAAATATACTAATACATCTGCAGCCTCTCAATTCCAACTTTACATGAATTACACAACTTTGAGCAAGCCTAAATAAGACTAAACATATTGTTTTGATCATGATTTGCCAACATTACACATTAGAGTTCTAAATACATAAAATCCTAAGTCTTTAGAACCTAACAAACTCTCCCTTTGGCAATCCGTGACAAAACACAAATTAAAAACTCAAAGTTTACAAATGAAAGCCCTTTACAAAAATAATGCTCACAAACACAAATCCAATTCTAACTATTATCCATCAGTTGCAAGTGTAGACAGCAGCTTAATTGAATCAACCTGTATATTCCTGAAACACTCAACAAACGCATAAACACATGTGTGACAGAAAAAACAGAAAATCAACAAGTACGTAAACTAACTCTCCCCCTAAGTTAGATACAACAGAAATACAGCATTCTTGTATGTTTCACACAACACAAAATAAAGATATATATCAAAGAATAACTTAATGAATATAAATCAATAAGCAATGAACACAAGAATCATATATCAAAATAAATGTATCTCCCTTAACAAGAATAGCCCCAAAAATGATATCAAAAGAAAGTATACATGGTGAAGCACCTAGATACAATCTAATATCATCACTAGCTCCGCAAACAAAAGAAAACTCTCCCTAACTACAAAATCTCCTTTATAAGTCTCAAAACTCTACTCCCCCTTTTTGTGACGGAATGCCAATGGACAATCACAGGCCATCATCAAAAGGAGGTGGTGAGGGTGAACGAAGATGCGCCAAGTCAGCTCTCAAAGCACATAGCTCATCAAGCAAGTCCACCAAAATCTAACCATGAGCCGCTTGAACGGTCATGACAGTCTCCAAGGTACGACATACATCAAAGTCATCCGAAGGAGGTAGAGGAACATCAGCAGCAGCAGCAGCACCAGTAGGATTAGTAACATCCTCACCAACAGGACCTGTAGAAGAAGAATGAGGAGGTGCGGTACCAGAAGGCTCAAACCTAAGGTGTTTAGAGCCAGCTCGAAAATGAGCAGCCCTCTGTCTATGAAAAGACGCACCTATGGGAGCTATAACATGTACGAGCTCAGAAGAAGGGAAATCATCTAGACCAAGATATAACAAAATCCTATGAATAAAAATATGATGACCAAGAGCATGAGTAGAAGATAAACTCCTATAAACCTCGTTCAAAGAACGAAGAAACAAGTGAGGAAAACTGATAGAAGCATCAGTAACAAGAGCATACAAAAAGACACACCGCTCAAGAGGAATGGTGTGAAAATGAGAAATAGGCCACACAGATTGATAGTGGTGATTCATGGATCAGAACCCCACTAGATAGAAGACCCAGTGATGTATGACATGACATCATCCAAGGGTGGAGACTCATCATACGGATAAACAGGGTGCTGGACCAAAGGAACCCTTAGAGCATCAGCCACTACATCAGAAGTAATGGTGAACTCTACACCTCGTATCCAACTTTTTCCAAAGTGTTGGAATCATAGATGCGGATAGAGGTGTTCGAAAAGAACTCTCTAATCAGGGTAGCTGGAGGAGGAGAATCAGAAATATCCAGCAGAGGTAACCAGCCCCGACGCTCAAAATTTTCCCTAATGGCAGGATCAACCTCATCTAATAAAATAGAATGCTCAGCCCAAATCTTTCTTTTAAGGTTCAGCTTCTCAAAGGTCTCTTGGTTTTTTTCACTAGGAAACCTCTCACGGTTAAAGTGAGGAGGAAGAGGTGAGGGAATAGACCTATGAGCTCTAGTCTTCTTAGGCATGATGCTAAGGAAAGGACAAAGACACACAGAAAGAACCAAAAGAACAAAAACAAAAACACAAACCAAGGGCAGACTGCAAGTTAGCACAAAAAAAAGAACAAAAAAATCTATATGATGCATGAACAATCAAAATGCAATGATGCATGTACTAATGCAGTAAAACAAAGTTCAATTTAAGTTCAATTTCACAAAATTGGCTTGAGCAAAGAGTCCTTTAACAAAAACCCAAAATCTAAAACCACTTGTTAAGATTTTGAGAAAAAATCGAGAAATTGATCATCACACAAGATAGAATACACATTATAATGATCAATTACATCAAATCAACAAGCCAATTGCATCAATTGAACCCAATTTGAACAAATCCCCAAATCGGATTAGAACAAACCCTAGAAATTTCAATTTCTCACAAATCACATAATTGATCAAATTAAACCTTCAAGATCAAGTTTATAACATCCTAGAACAAAAACCCAGTGATCAATTTCATAGAAAAATGTTTGAATCATCAAAAATCCCAAAATTTGTTAAGTCCGAAAATTACCCTTTGATGCATGAAAAATGCATGAAAAACTAAAAATAAATGAAAAACAAAGGGTATAATGGACATACCAGCCCTTGGAGAGAGAAACCTTTACCCTTCAATGCATGAAAAATGCATGAAAAACTAAAAATAAATGAAAAACAAAGGGTATAATGGACATACCAGCCCTTGGAGAGAGAAACCTTGCAAGAAATTCATCGGAAAATAACAAAAAATTGATCAGTAAGCTTGCCGAGTCGGAGAGAAAGAAAGAGGTTTGAAAAACTTTTTGAAAAGTGATTTGAACAAGTCAAAGTTTGAGTTTTAAAAAACCTGATTCACGATATTTGATTGATCGAAAATTACCTTCGATCGATCGAATAAACCCGAGACTTATAAAACATTTTAAGCACATTTTCGATCGATCGAAAAATAGAATGGATCGATCGAAACAGGCAGAGGCTTACAAAATTTTGAGAAAAATCACAGTTTTGAAAAAAAACAACACAAGTTGGGCAAACAACTCCTCAAAGCATTAATATTAATGAACAAAATGCATGAGTATGAGATGAGAATGCTTTTTCAACAACCCATGTTTTGAACCCAGTTTTCCCAAAAAAAAAATTCAATCATTCTCCCTTTAAATTCTCCAAGCAACAAATATGTTATGCATAATAACTCAAGGTATTTTCAAACTTGGTTGGTCAGACCAAAAACACACATAATAACATGTACAGTGTTTAGCAAAGAGTAACTTATATAGTGTGTGCTACTAGTAAAAACTTTGAGATACATATGAGGTGATATGTGAATAGCAATCAATCACAAAGTCTACAAAATTCATCACATAGAATTTAAAAAAGACTTTCTCCTAAAGAGTTACATCATATAACTCTTACATCTCCTAGAACAAAAGCTTGCAATCATGTAAATTTCTTGATTTTTGCCTCATAATATACACACCAATTTTAATTTTTTAGAAACTTATTAAAAGCCGGGATAATGTACACACCAATTTTAAGCATTAAGCAATTAATCCAAGACCACACCTTATGTTCTTTTTGTGCAAGTGCTACACTTTCTCAAGCACAAAATCTTACGATATGCACTAAAGTGTTCATGATTGGCTAGTGAACAATGGTGAGATGGTTATTTATGCCTTTCTCAAAAGGATCAAGTCCGACAGTCAAATAACATGTGACTTCAAGATTAAGACAAAGTGATAAACACCATAAACATCTTTCCCACACAATATGCACTACAAAACTTTAATTAGTAAAGTGTAATAAAGAAGCTCATCAAAGCTAAACAAGGTACACAAGATATGTTATGTGTAAATAAATTGACTAACCTTGTTTTCAAAAACCAAGCAAAATAATGCCAAACACAATTTTGCTTTCCCTTTTTTTTTTTTTTTATTAAAAGAGAAAACAAAAATAAATCCTAGAATGAAATGCATGAATGTAATGCAATGCAAGTCCTAGAACAAAAAAAGCACAAGAACAAAGAAACAATGGTCTCAAAGAGTAGAGCAATGAAGCACAAGGACCATGTCAGAAAGATTTAATTAGATCGAGTCTTTTGCATCCAAAACCTTTTAGATGCACCATGAGCATTGGAGTTCCTATTCACGTTTGAGTGATTTCCAACTCCAGGATTGGAATAAAGGTTTAAAGCCTTTACCAATTCACCAATTAGTGTCATAGGATCTTGTGCTTGAGGCACAGGCACTTTTGGTTTGTTTGCACTCTTAGCAACTTGAAGCTTGTAACAGTTAGGATGTATGTGTCTAGACTTTCCACAAAAATGACAAACCCAAGCAGGTTTACCATGCATCTTGTCCTTAGAAATGATAGACTCTTAGGTTTAGACTCTTTCAAATCAACCCTAATCTTCTTAGATGGTGAAACTTCTACAGGTTTCACAACCTCACTCACAGGGGGTTTGACAGTTTCACTCACAACTTCACTCACAGAAGGTTCAGAAGAAGATGAAGGAACAAAGTTTGTGGAATGGGGTGCAAACACAAAGATACTTTCAACAAAACCTAAACTAGATTTGTCAGAAGGATACTTTTGAACACTCAACATTTGATCAAGTTTAAAACTAGCAGATCTAGCAAAAAATAAATCAAGTTCTAAAAATTTAACTTTATCAATCAACAACATATTCTCAGTTTTCACATTGTACAAAAGTTCATTAGCATCAAATAGTTTAACAAGCAAATTCTTCTTATCAAGCTCAAGAGATTCAATTTTCTTCAGGCCAAGTTCAACATTCATAGCATCCTTTGCAGAAACTTTGCAAAGTTTATTATAGGCCTCTTGAAGATCTGCATCCTCAGAGAGTTCCCCATCAGAAGGGTTCTCTTCAACAGACACGCTTTCGTTGACTACAACAGTAGCAGTGAAAGCAATGAAGTTTCCATCCTTGTCACATCCAGACTCATCATCAGAAACCTCATTATCATTAAGGGTTACAGCCATAGTTTTGCCCTTAGACCTCAAGAATGTAGGACATTCAGATTTAACATGACTATACCCTTGACAACCAAAAAATTGAGAATCCAAAGAATTATTTGAAGATTAACCTACTTTTTCTCTAGGTTTTTCAGTGTTGCTAACCTTAGTGGGATCATTCTTCCTAAAATTTCTAGGTTTAGCAGTGTTTGTGTTTCTTACCCTTCTGTTACTATTCCTAAGAAAGTTTCAAAAGTTCTTGGCAAGGTAAGCAATCTCTGTAGCAGAGAGCTCATCATCAAATCCACCAGTCTCAGTATCATTAACTGACTTAAGAGCCATTGACTTGGATTTGCTAACTTTGGGTAGGTCCAACTCATAGGACTAAAGAGATCCTACAAGTTCATTAACAGGGATGGAGTCCACATCCTTGCTCTCAGTAATGGCAATCACTTTGGGTCTAAAGTCTTCAACTAAAGATCTAAGAATCTTCCTAACAATTTTAGGTTGATCATAGATTTCACCCAAATTATATGCAGAATTAACAATATCATTCAGTTTAGCATATAATTTATCAAAAGTTTCATCATCAGACATCTTAATGCTTTCAAATCTAGAAGTTAATTGCTGCAATTTATTAATCTTAACTGCCTTTGTGCCTTTATGCACAGTCTGGAGGATATTCCAAACAGTATGAGTAACCTCAACATTAGAGATTCACTTAAATTCCTCCATTGAAACAGCGTTAAAGATAGCATTCATAGCTTTGCTATTGAATGCAACTGCTTCTTTTTGAGAAGTTTGCCACTCACTCACAGGAGTTGTGGGCTTCTCCCATCCGTACTCAACGGAATTCCAAACCCTCTCATCAATAGATTTCAAGAATGCTTTCATCCTTACTTTCCAATAAGTATAGTTATTCCCATCAAAGTGAAGAGGAATAATAAGAGAGTGTCTGTGTTCCATGACAACAGGGGTCAAAGATCAACTCAGAGATCAAAAGATCAACAACAAGAGAGCTACCCATTCTGATACCACTTGTTAGGTTTTTAGACCCCTTAAAACAACAAAAGGATTAACCTAGAGAATTAGCCAAGTGATTAACTTAGTCAAATTAAGCAATTCTAGGTTATCACAATCAAACAATCATATCAAGAATGTAAAGTAGCGGAAATATAAAGAACACAATGATATGATGACCTAGGAAACCACACGGTAAAAACTTAGGGAGGATTTGACCTAGCTATCTTCAAGGTAAACTTGAATCCACTATATGAAAGAATCGAAGCTCATACAAAAGGACTTACAAGCTCCTCGTTTGACTTCCTAATGCTACCCACCAGCAGAACTTCCTGACACGACCATGTGCAAGCTCCGAATCCACAAACTCCTTCTTTTTTGGATTCTCCACAAAATACAAGCACTCTCGCTTATGTTTCTTTAAGCTCCAATGGCAGCAACTGAGTTGATCATCAAGGTGTTGATAATATCTCTACCTTGAAAACCCTAAGTTCATGCGAAGGAAAGCTCCTCAATGATCTCACAAGAGATTCACACAAGTAGCTAAGTATGAGCAACAATACAACCAAAGCAACTCTAAAAAATGTGGCTAGGGTTTTCCCTTATATACCTAGGACAAAAACATAAAACCCTAAACGTTTAATGAGATAGAGTTGAGTTGGAAATTCTGCAGAAAAACATTCTGGCCAACTTTCGATCGATCGAGTCTATCCTTCGATCGATCGAGCCAGGCCGAAATGTACTAATACATCTGTAGCCTCTCGATTCCAACTTTACATGAATTACACAACTTTAAGCAAGTCTAAACAAGACTAAACATATTGTTTTGATCATGGTTTGTCTACATTACACATTAGAGTTCTAAATACATAAAATCCTAAGTCTTTAGAACCTAACATTAACTTCTAGATTTGAAAGTATTAGAATGTCTGATGATGAATGTTTTGATGAATTCTATACTAAATTGAATGATATTGTTAACTCTGCTTATAATTTGGGAGAAATCTATGATCAACCTAAAATTGTTAGGAAGATACTTAGATCTTTGACTGGGGACTTTAGACCCAAAGTGACTGCCATAATTGAAAGTAAGGATGTAGACTCCATCCCTGTTGATAAACTTGTAGGATCTCTTTAGTCCTATGAGTTTGACCTACCTAAGACAAGCAAATCCAAATCAATGGCTCTTAAGTTTGTTGATGATGTTGATGTGAATGGATTTAATGATTAACTCTTTGCTATAGAGATTGCTTACCTTGCCAAGAACTTTAGAAATTTTCTTAGAAACAATAACAAAATGGCAAAAGGTAAAAACAATGCTGAACCTAGAAATTTTAGAAGGAATGAACCCACTAAGGTGAACAATAATGAAAAACCTAAAGAAAAAGTAGGTCAAACCTCTAATAATTCTATAGGTTAACAATGTTTTGGTTGTCAAGGGTATGGTCATGTGAAATTAGAATGTCCTACATTCTTAAGATCAAAGGATAAGGCTATGGCTGTAACCCTTAGTGATGATGAAGTTTCTGATAATGAGTATGGTAGTGATGAGGATGGAAACTTCATTGCTTTCACAGCTACTGCTGTAGTTCATGAAAGTGTTGTTGTTAATGAGAACCCTTTTGATGGAGAACTTTCTGAGAATGCTGATTTGCAAGAAGCCTATAATAAGTTTTGCAAGGTTGTTGCAAAGAATGCTATGAATGTTGATTTAGGCTTACAGAAAATTGCTTCTCTTGAACTTGATAAGAAGAACTTGCTCTTGAAATTGTTTGATGCTAATGAATTGCTTGATAAGGTGAAGATTGAGAACATGTTATTGCTTAATAAAGTTAAAAATTTGGAACTTGAATTATCTATTGCTAGAGAACAAACAAATAAGTCTGCTATTTTCAAACTTAAACACATGTTGAGTATTCAGAAGTCTCCCTTAGACAAAACTGGTCTAGGTTTTGAAGATAGCATCTCTGTGCCTAAGAATCATTCCACAAACTTTGTTTCTTCTTCTGAGCCTCGCGTGAGTGAGATTGTCAAACCGGTTGAAGTTACTCCTCCTAGAAAGATTAGGGTTGATCTTCAAGAGCCTAAACCTGAGACTCCTAACCCTCCTAAGGACAAGTTGCATGATAAAACTGCATGGGTTTGTCATTTTTGTGGAAAGTCTAGGCATATTTGTCCAAACTGTTTCAAGTTGCAAGCTGCTAAACGAGCAAATAAACTAAAAGTACCTGTACCTCAAGCACAAGATCCTATGGTATTTATTGGTGAATTGGTATAAGCTTTAAACCTTTATTCCAATCCTGGAGTTGCTCAGCATTCTAATATGAATAATAACTCCATTACAAGAGTTGTATCTAAAAGGTTTTGGATGCAAAAGGCTTGATCTAATTGAGTCTTTCTGACATGGTCCTTGTACTTCAACTCTTTATTCTTTGTGACCATTCCTCTTTGTTGTTTTTGTTTTCTTTGTTTTTCTAGGATTTGTATTGCATAACATTCATGTATTTCATACTAGGATGTTTTTGTTAGTCTTTTCAAAAATAAATAAATAATAATAATAATAAATAAATAAATAATGGAAAAGGGAAGAAAAATGTGTTTTGCATTAATTTTTCTTGGATTTGAAATCAAGGTTGGCCATATTATCTTTATATAACATGTTTATGTACCCTGTTTAGGTTGGATGAGCTTATTTTATTACACTTTACTAGTTTAAGCTTTATAGTGCATGTTGTGTGGGAATTGTTTATAGTTTTTGATCACATGATCTTGATCTTGAAGTCACACGCCTTTGATTGTTGGACTTGAACTTAATGAGAAATGCATAAATAACCATCTCACTACTATTTACTAGCCAATCATGAACACCTTAGTGCATATCATTAGATTTTGTGCTCGAGAAAGTGTAGCACATGCACAAAAAGAACATACAGCGTAGCCTCAAATTAAATGTTAAAATTGGTGCGTACATTATTGGGCTATAATAACTTCACAATCAAATAAAATTGGTGTGTACATTATCTTGGCTATTTTAACAAGTTTCAAATCAAATAAAATTGGTGTCTACATTATGAGTCAAATCAACAAACTTACATGATTGCAAGCTTTTATTCTAGGAAATGTGGGAGTTATATGATGTAACTCTTTAGGTGATAGTCTCTTTCAAACTATGTGATGAATTTTGTAGAAAGTGTGATTGATCACTATTTACTTATCACCTCACATGTATCTCAAGTTTTTGCTAGTTGCACACACTATACAAGTTACTCTTTACTAAACTTAGTACATTATATTGTGTGTGATCTTGTTGTGGCCATCCAAGATTGAAAGGTCCTTGATTTTAATACAAAATATGCTTAAACTTTGAGATTTGAGGACAAAATGATTGAAAATCTTTTTTTTGGAAGATCTGGGTTAAATTCAAGGGTTTTTGGAAAACTTTTCATCTCATACTCATGCATTTTATTTATAAAATATTGTGCTTTAAGGAGTTTCTGTATTAAAATGCTTTGTTTTTCAAAAATTTGATTTTTCTAGAATTTCAATCGATCGAACCTATTGCTCAACCGATCGAAATTGCGATTAAAATTTTGGTTTGAATCTACCTAGCTTGATTGCTATTGGATCAATCGAATATAATTTTCGATCGATCAAATCTGTTTTTTGATCAATCGAAAATCGTTCAGAGAGTTTTTTTAAAACTTGAGTTTTTTACGTGTTCTTCACTATTCAAACTTTTTCAAAAAGCTCTATCTCTCTCTCTTTGACCGATCCAGATTCAAAGCCAATTTTTTGTCATTTTCTCTCAAATCTTTCTCAAGTTTCTTTGTCGTCCAGCATCGATAAGACCCTTTTACCCTTTCTTTTTTGATTTAATTTCATTTTTCATGCATTTAAGGGAAAATTTCAAACCTATGAGATTTGGGATTTTTGATTTTTGAGATGTTTTTTGTCCAAATTAATCAATGGGTTTTTGTTCTACAATGATGAAAACATGTTCCTCATAGTTTAATTTGATCAATTTGATGATTTGAGAATAATTGGAATTTTTAGAGCTTGAAACTACCCGAATTGGGGATTTTGTTCAATTAAGCATAAATTGATGAAATTGGCTTATGTTATTGATTAATCTTATCATTATATATTGTTATCTAAATTATGTAATGATAAATTGATCAATTTGATTGGGTTTTTTAAAGTGGGTTTTCAAAATTTGGGGTTTTTGATATAAACTCTATGTTCAAGCCAAATTCTGTGCTTTTAAAGTGAAATTGAACTATTCTCACTGCATTAGAGCATGCACCATGTGTTAATACTGTTCATGCATCATATAGATTGTTATTTTATATATTGTTTTTGCTCTAACTATGTCTGATGCAGTCTACCCTTGGGTTTTTCTTGTTTTTGTCTTTTGTCTCTTTTCTGTTTATCCTTTCTGATCTTTAGCATCATGGTTAGGAAGACTAGAGCCCATAGGACATCCACCTCTTCTTTTGCTCCTTCTTTTGATAGTGAGAGGTTTTTGAGTAAGAAAACCAAGAGATGTATGAGAAGTTGAACATTCTTAGGAATGTGTAGGCTGAGCAAAAGGTAGTTTTAGATGAGCTTGATCCAGAGATTAGGAGAAAATTTGAGCGTAAGGGCTGGTTGTCTTTGTTGGATGTTAACCATCCTCCTCTGGCCACCTTGATTAGAGAGTTTTACTTGAACCTCTATGTCCACTCCAATGATTCCAACACTCAGTTTTTGAGAAGTTGGAGAAGGGGTGAAGAGTATACCATTACTCCTGTAGTGGCTTCTGCTCTTGGGGTGCCTATGGTCCAGCATCCTGTCTATCCTTATGATGAGTTTCCTCACCTTGATGACATTATGTCATATCTTACTGGCCCATCTCTCATTTGCATACCATTCTTATCGAGAGATGTGCATTTTTGTATGCTCTTGTCACGGATGCTCCTATGAGTTTTCCTCATCTTTTCATCTGATCTTTGGTTGAGGTTCATAGGAGTAGTTCTACTGCACATGGTTTCTTCTTTCCTGATTTTATTCATCGAATTTTATTACAATTAGGATTAGATGAGTTTCCGGCTTCTGAGCTCGTACATATCATAGCTCCCATAGGTGCCACCTTCCTTAGGCAGAGGGCTACTTAGATGCAAGCGAGCTCTAAATGTCCTAGAGTAGATTCTTCCTCTTCGGGTGTTGCACCTCCTCCTCCTCCTCTTTCTACAGGTAATCTGGCTGCTAATGTGTTTATTAATCTGACTGCTGCTGCTGCTGCTGCTCCTCCACCTTCTACTTCGGATGATTCCAACATTCGTCGTATGTTGGACACTGTCATGACCGTTCAAGCGGCTCATGGTCAGCTTTTGGCAGACGTTCTCACAGAACTTTAGGCTTTGCGTGTAGAGTTGGCGAGTTTTAGACGGTCACCTCCACCACCTCCTTTTGATGATAAGTCTTGATTGCCCTTTGGCAATTCGTCACAAAAATGGGGAGTACATATGGTTGGAGTTAGGGGGATTTTTTTTTTCTTTTTTTTTGGGAGCTTTGGAGCTTTAGATTGTATCTAGGTGCTTCACTTTGTACTTATTTTTTTTGGCTTATGATGTAGTTATTTTTAATGTCTTTATTCTTTTATGAGTTGTATATGATAGGGGGAGACATCTTGTTTTTATTTTTGTTTCTTGTTTCACATTGTGCTACATTGATTGTTGAGTTATATTATTGAGGTTATTCATGATATATGTCTTTTATTTTATGTTATGTGAAATCAAAAATTTATTTTGTTTTACTTGTATTTTCCACACATGCTTTTTTGTGTTTGTTAAGTGCTACAGGAATATAAAGGTTGATTCAGTCATACTGCTGTCTACACTTGCAACTAATAGATAGTAATTAGGGTGAATTGTTTTTGTTGGGCAATTATATTGTAATGGGCTATTTTTTCTAACTTCGAGCATTTTGCTTACTATGTGTTTTGTCACGGATTGCCAAAAGGGGAGTTTGTTAGGTTCTAAGGATTTAGGATCTAAATGTATTAGAACTTCAATGTATAATGTTGGCAAACCATGATCAAAACTTAAAGTCTAGAATTAGGCTACTCAAAGTGTGTTTATATGTGAAGTTGGAATCGAGTGTACTGCAGGATTTATTGTGTAAATCTACCAGGCTTAATCGATAAAAAATTAGACTCGATCGATCGAAACTTGTGCAGATTGTTTTTCTGCAGAATTTTCCAACTCAACCCAAGCTCGTATGACGTGTAGGGTTTTATATTTTGCCTTAAGTATAAAAGGAAAAACTCTAGCCACATTTTGTTGTTGTTGTTTATGTTTTGTCTATGAATCTCTTGTGAGATCTAGAGGTGTTTGCCTTCATACATGCTTAGGGTTTCTAATCTCAAGATTGATGTCGAGAGCTTGGTGATCGCTTCAATTGCTACATAAAAAGCTTAAAGAAAACACAAGTGGGAGTACTTGTGGTTGTTGTGAATCCAAGGAAGAAATAGTCCGTGGACTCGAAGATGTCACATGGTTGTGGTAGTAAGTTTCCTACTCGAGGTAGCAATAAGATGTTAGTGGTCTAAGTCGCTATTATGTATACTTCAATTCTTTCATGGTGGATCTGTTTTACCTTGAGGATAGCTAGGTTAAATCCTCCCCAGGTTTTTTGCTGGTTTGGTCTTCTTGGGTTATCATATCATTGTGTTATTTATTTTCCGCATTGTTTCAATGATATGATTTTTTTGTGTTAACCTAGAACTGAATAATTTACCTAAGTTAATCACTTGACTAAATAACTAGGTTAATCTGTTTGTGTTTAAGGAGTCTAAAAACGTACACTTTTCATCCTTTCACGGCATAGCGAATTCATGCATAAATGTAGCCACAGTACATATTGCACCTTTAACTAATTGTCTCATTTTCCCCTTTCATGATATTGTTTGTTATGAGCTAGAATATAAAGATTTTAAACCGTCCATATCATCTGAGCTTAAACCCCTCTTCTTTTGTCCTTTAATAGAGGGATACATAATGGATGATTCATTAGAACTATGACCAAGTCCAAGAAGGTGCCCTATCTCATGAAGTGAAACACCCCTCAGGTCAATTTGGTTTGGACTTACAGTGTTACCGACAGTCCAATTCTCATCTGCATCATAATGCAACCTGCCATTTGTTGGAGGCAACACATGAGCTAAATGGCCATCGGGCCCATCGAAAGGAAAACTATCCCCATGATCACCGCGATGGAATCCTAAAATAAGGTCAGCATTCCTAACAGCACCTGTGAGTTCAAATGTGAAATTTGAAATTTTAGCCCACGCTCTGAAAGCATATGAGCCAGCTGCTTTCATTTGGTGCACGTTCACATTAGGTCCAGTACTGGATACAAACGCGTATGTGAGGTTATGCTTATTATATGGCCATATTGGTTTTCCAGGAATAAATGAAAACTGTGGTTGTGTTAGACTACCATTCATAATATCAGGAACTCCACATCGCGGAATTGACATCTGTTTGATGGTGTTGATGTCAAGCTTTCCCGTAACCTTCAAATGAAAAAATTTCTGGTATGCTTTGATGGCGACCTCCATGGCTTCATCAAACTCATCTTCTTCAAAGTTGTTTAAATCTTAGTAGTTTAAGTATCTGTACTTGTTGAGATAGTGCTTGATTTCGTGTAAGCCTTGCAGCGTCTGACCCTTTTGGGATTCCTCTAGGTCTTTTAAGGACTTGGAAAATTCTGGGATCCGTTTGGCATTTGTAAAACTACCTAATTGAATTGCAAGAAGCTAAATTAAGAGAAGAAGGGAAGCTTTTCAAAGATAAAGTAGTTTCTTAGCCATTTTAAGTTGTCTAGGTCTGTATTTGTGATGGGAAAACTAGAATGTGGTTGGTATTTATATACTACTCTCATTAATTATTAAATTAAAATTTTATTAATTGTTAGAATATATTTTGTCAAATTAATGGATAAAATTTAAAGATATTTTAATTTATATTAAACTTTATCATTTAAATTTTAACAAATTTAAATTCTATACATACTAAAATTCTACTATAATTTTTTTTTTTTATATAAATTTGCTTCCCTGTAAAAATATAAATAAATAAATAAATTTTAAACATAATGTTAGGTTCTAAGGTCTTAGGATTTTATGTATTTAGAACTCTAATTTGTAATGTTGGCAAACCATGATCAAAACAAAGTATTTAGTCTTATTTAGACTTGCTCAAAGTTGGTTTATTATTATAAAGTTGGAATCGAGTGGCTGCAGAAGTACTTTGGACTTTCGGCCTGGCTCGATCGATCGAAAATTGCACAGGTTGTTTTTTCTGCAGAATTTCCAACTTAGCCCTACTTCATTAAACGTTTAGGGTTTTATGTTTTTACCCTAGGTATTTAAACAAAACCCTAGCCACGTTTTTGAAGGTTGTCCATATTGTATTGTTGCTTATACATTGCTGTTTTGTGTGAATCTCTTATGAGTTCTTAGAGGAGCTTTCCTTTACACAAAACTTAGGGTTTTCAAGGAAGAGATGATTTCAACATCTTGAAGATCATTATAGTTGCAACCATTAAAGCTTAAAGAATATCAAGTGAGGAGCTTGTAGCTGATTGAGGAATTCAAAGAAAGAAAGAGTTTGTGGATTCGGAGCTTGCACGTGGTCGTGTCAGTAAGTTCTACTGGTGGGTAGCATTAGGAAGTCAAGCGAGGAGCTTGTAAGTCCTTTTGTATGAACTTCGATTCTTTCTTAGTGGATTTTGTTTTGCCTTGAGGATCGGTGGGTCAAATCCTCCCCAGGTTTTTACTGTGTGGTTTCCTGGGTGATCATATCATTGTGTCTTTAATTATTCCACCGCTTTATTATTTTGATATGATTATTTGATTGCTTTAACCTAGAATTGCTTAATTTGACTAAGTAACAACTTGGCTAATTAACTAGGCTACGTAATCTGGTTGTTTGTAAGGGGTCTAAAACCGTTCAAGTGGTATCAGAGCAGGTTGCTCTCTTGTTAGAGATTTTTTATCTCTGAGCTGATCCTTGACCCCAGTTGTCATGGAGCATGGATACTTTCTTGTTGTTCCTCCTCACTTTGATGGAAACAACTATGCTTATTGGAAAGTAAGGATGAAAGCATTCCTGAAATCAATTGATGAGAGGGTATGGAACTCCATTAAATACGGATGGGAGAAGCCCACTACTCTTGTGAGTGAGTGGCAAACTTCTCAGAAAAAAGCAGCTGCATTTAATAGCAAAGCTATGAATGCCATCTTCAATGCTGTTTCTATGGAGGAATTTAAGAGGATCTCAAATGTTAAGGTTGCTCATACTGCATGGAAAATCCTCCAAACTGTGCATGAAGGCACAAAAGCAGTTAAAATCAATAAATTGCAACAATTGAATTCTAGATTTGAAAGCATTAGAATGTCTGATGATGAATCTTTTGATGAATTCTATGCTAAATTGAATGATATTGTTAATTCTGATTTTAATTTGGGTGAAGTCTGTGATCAACCTAAAATTGTTAGGAAGATACTTAGATCTTTAACTGAAGACTTTAGACCCAAAGTGACTGCCATTACTGAGAGTAAGGATGTGGACTCCATCCCTGTGGATGAGCTTGTAGGATCTCTTCAATCCTATGAGTTTGACCTACCCAAAACTACCAAATCCAAATCAATGGCTCTTAAGTCTGTTGATGATGTTGAGATTGGTGGATTTGATAATGAGCTCTCTGCTACAGAGATAGCTTACCTTGCCAAGAACTTTAGAAATTTTCTTAGAAACACTATTAGGAGGGCAAGGAATACCAACATTGTTGAACCTAGAAACCTTAGTAAGAATGATCCCACTAAGGTGAATAACTTTGAAAAACCTAGAGAAAAAGTAGGTCAATCTTCAAATAATTCTTTGGGTCCTCAGTGTTTTGGTTGTCAGGGGTATGGTCATGTCAAATCTGAATGTCCTACTTTCTTGAGAAATAAGGGTAAAACTATGGCTGTAACCCTTAGTGATAATGAGGTTTCTGATGATGAGTCCGGTTGTGACGAGGATGGAAACTTCATTGCTTTAACTGCTACTGCTGTAGTCAATGAAAGCGTATATGCTGAGGAGAACCCTTCTGATGGGGAACTCTTTGAAGATGCAGATCTTCAAGATGCCTATAACAAACTTTGCAAAGTTGCTGCAAAGGATGCTATGAATGTTGAACTTGGCCTAAAGAAAATTGAATCTCTTGAGCTTGAAAAGAAGAACTTGCTTGTGAAATTGTTTGATGCTAATGATCTTTTGAACAATGTTAAATCTGAGAACATGCTTTTGCTTGATAAAGTTAAAACTTTGGAACATGATTTATTTGTTACTAGATCTGCTAGTGCTAAACTTGATCACATGCTGAATGTTCAAAAGTATCCTTTTGATAAATCTGGGTTAAGATATGTTGAAAGCATCTTTGATTCTGGACCCCATTCCACAAATTTTGTTCCTTCTTCTTCTTCTGTTCCTTCTGTGAGTGAGGTTGTTAAACCTGTAGAAGTTTCACCACCTAAGAAGATTAGGGTAGACTTAAGAGAATCTAAACCTAAGGAGCCTACTAAATCAAAGGACAAGAAGCATGGTAAACCTGTTTGGGTTTGTCATTACTGTGGAAAGTCTGAACACATTCGTCCTAATTGTTTCAAGGTTTAAGCTGATAAGAGAGCAAACAGACCAAAAGTGCCTGTGCCTCAAGCACAAGATCCTATGGCACTAATTGGTGAATTGGTAAAGGCATTAAACCTTTATTCCAATTCTGGAGTTGGGAATCACTCTAATGTGAATAAGAACTCCAATGCTCGTAGTGCATCTAAAAAGTTTTGGATGCAAAAGACTCGAACTAACTGAGTCTTTCTGACATGGTCCTTGTGCTTCATTGCTCTATTCTTTTGTGACCATTGTTCTTTGGTTTTTTGTGTTTTTTGTGTTTTTTTTTTTTTTTTTTTTTTTTTTTTTTTTTGTTCTAGGACTTGCATTGTATTACATACATGCATTTCATTCTAGGATTTATTTGTTTTCTCATATAAAAATAAAATAAAAAATAAAAAAAGGGGAAAGCAAAAACTATGTTTGACACTATTTTTCTTGATTTTTGAAAACAAGGTTGGTCAATCTTTTTACACATGTCATGTCTTGTATACCTAGTTTAACTTTGATGAGCTTATTTACTGCACTTAACTAGTTGAAACTTTGTAGTGCATGTTGTGTGGGAAAGATGTGTGTGGTTTTTAATCACTTTGCCTTAATCATGAAGTCACATGTTCTTTGACTGTCGGACTTGATCCTTTTGAGAAAAGCATAAATAACCATCTCACCACTATTCACTAGCCAATCATGAACACCTTAGTGCATATCATAAGATTTTGTACTCGAGAAAGTATAGCACATGCACAAAAAGAACATAAGGTGTAGCCTCAATTAAATTAAAATTGGTGTGTACTATTAGGCTTGATGCCAATTCACTTAATTCAAACCGGTGTGTACTATTAGGCTGAATGCCAATTCATATAAATAAGAGGCAAAAATGCAAGAAACTTACATGATTGCAAGCTTTTGTTCTAGGAGATGTGGGAGTTATAGGATGTAACTCTTTAGGTGATAGTCTCTTTTAAAATTCTATGTGATGAATTGTGTAGACTTTGTGTTTGATTGCTATTCACATATCACCTCACATGTATCTCAAGTTTTTGCTAGTATCACACACTTCACAAGTTACTCTTTGTTAAACTCTGTACATGCTAGTGTGTGTGTTTTTGGTCTGACCAACCAAGCTTGAAAATATCTTGAGAATTGTGCAAAACATACTTGCTGCTTAAGGAAATTCAATGGAGGATGATTGAAACTTGTTTTTAAGAAAATTGGGTTTAAAAATTTTGGGTTTTTGAAAAAGCATTCCATCTCATACTCATGCATTTTGTTTTCATTGTTCAAATGCTTTGAGGAGTTGTTTTCAAAATTAGGTTTGCGTTTTTCAAAACAGTGATTTTTCTCAAAATTTTTGTGAGGTTCTACACAATTCGATCGATCCATTCTGATTTTTGATCGATTGAAAAAGTGCCCTAGATTGTTCTAAAATGACTGTTTCATTCGATCGATCGAATGTAATTTTCGATTGATCGAAGATCGTGGAAAGGCTTTTTTAAAACATCTTATTTGACTTTTTCAACTCACTATTCAAAAAGTTTTCAAACATTTTCTTTCTCTCTCCGACGAGGCAAGCAACACAGTCATATTTTTTGTCATTTTCCTCCAAATTTTTTGCAAAATCTCTCTTTCCTCAAGCTGGTAAGACTCTTTTGCCCATTCTTTTGTTTTTATTTTCACTAGTGTTTAACCCGCGCAATGCGCGGGATCATTTGAAATCTCATAAGTGGCAGAGAAATTTGACTAATAAAATCATTTTTTTAAGAAAAAATTTGTTGCAAAGTGTGTAATTAATCCAACCATTTTTTTTTTGGGAAAATGGCAGTAACATATTTGTATCTAAAAAATCTTGAGATTTTATCAGAACATATGTAAGTAAATAAGTTAAAAAATTTAAAGTTGAAATTTAAAAGCTAATCCAAATGGTTATGATGGTTGTCAAGTAATATAATGTTTTTTTTTTAATTTTAACTGAATTATACAAACTATGTTGTCATGATTAAAGGATTCTTATTATAGCTATCCAAATTAAACAACACAAAGGACAACTAATTTCAAGAATACATTCAAAAACCGCACAAAAGATAGTTGTTGGGATAGGAAAAATAAATAAAAACTCTTGAAAAAGTTTAATTGTAGAGTTTTATCAATATCAATCACTGTACTACCTCATAATAAAATAAAAGATGGTGGCACTAAATCAAAGTTACCTTTGTGAAATTTCACAGAGAGATATACAGCTACAAATTCCTTTCCTAAGCCATGTACATTTGGTTGATGCTTTTTAGCCTACTTACCTACTCCTAACAGCAATTAACACCTAACAAAGTAATATTAACATAAATTAGATAATGATGCACTAATTTTGGGTACAATAAACACATGCATGTACAAAATTTTGGGTATAATCAAAAAATTTTTAAAAAAAAGCTTGTAACGTTGAATGCTCATAGGACCAAGACTTAACTGATTTAAAAGGTAAATTCAATGTTCAGTAAGTAATTTGCATATCAAGAATGTTTAGCAAGGATTATATCATAAACTGCATATCAAATCATAAACTGATTTAGGAAAATCATTATTTGCTACTATCTTTTAAGTTGAAAATATGAGTTTCATTTTGATCATTGAAGAAAATGCAATTCCTTTTATACCTAGTAAACTATTCAGTCAAAATCGATAAACAACAATCATTACCCAAAAGAAAAACTCAATCATCCAAACTTTTCTCCAACTCTCATTGACCCCATTCTTCATCTAGCTTATTGAAATCAACCACTTTGAGACCATCATAGTTTCTAACATAATGATAGTAAAGCTGTCCTATTCTGTCAGCTTTATCCAGCAATGTTTTTTGCAAACATCTGGTACATGAAATAGGTTAAAATTACTGAATTTTCAGATTTTAAACAGGTTAAAACAAAAACATATGTATATTGGAGATTTAATTTGATAATTCGTAAAGGAAATATGGCAATCGCAGTAAGTTAACAATACATTCAGTTTACTCTTCTAAGGACATTTTAAAAAAACTAACAATACAATAAAATACATAAGTCTCATAGAGTTAGGTAGTATATACATTAAAGTTCACTTTTTTTTCTTTTTTGATGGAATTTGCTTAGTACCCTTTTGACGTTTTTGAAGAATTTGGAGCGGCATTCTTTTATGACCAGTTCTTACATCTTCAGCAGTTGTAGGAGTAGTTAATTCAGGTCTTTCAATAGATGTTTCTCCTATTTCTATATTTTGGTTGGCTATGTACTTGTCCTTCCTTGAATTTCTTATAACTTCCTCCATTGTGTCCTGCAATAGTTTGCATTCTTATGTATCAGTAAGATATGTATAGTAAATTCTGTGTAGACTAACGTTTGAATCATATAGTAAGCAAGGCGAAGTATGCTTTAATTACCTGATGTTTTTCAACTTTATGTGAGTCATTTTGCTTATGTGAAATGTCCATCTCCAAAATCTTCGAGACTGTGTAATTTTCTTTTCCATACTTCAAATTATATTCATCAAGATGCAATTGGAACAAATATTCATTGCCAATAATTTTTTGAATCTCTTTTGGCAAAATATTCTCATCTAATTTCAAAATCTGTATGAACAAAGTATCATACAATTAGCAAAATATGTATATATACATGTATCATATCTTGTGCAATTAGCAAAATATGTATATATAGGGCTCGCATTTATATATGAAATTACCTCTTCTTGCATCTCTGCAAGTTCTTTTGCAGTTTTAGATATAATTTTCTCAGCTCCTTTGTCAAACAATATGAATGTGGTTGAACCGGTCTCATCTTGTACTTGAACTTGTATTCTATAGCTATTTTAGTTACAAAGTTGTTAGTAGAATATTATATATAATTTTGTGTGTGTTTGAAAATTTACAAATCTTTTTTTTTTTTCATTACCTTGGGACTGCAAACTTTGGCTCATTTTTACAACGTTCACACCATAGAACTCCTTTGACTTGTTTCACTTTCGTCTTGCATATAAGACATGCAACATAATACCATCCATATTTGTTGTTGATATTAATGATTTTGGCATTGCATGTTACCAATAAGTCCTATAATACAAAGTTTAGTCAGTTTATAAAATAATATCTTATTATAAAACACATAAACAAAGTCAATTGATATAAAGTCAGTTTATCATAATGTAAGAATATAGTTGATACCTTTGTCTCTGAGTTCCATTCCAAGTCCTTTATTTCAGCAACAGTTTTTTTATTATGTAAGACAGATTCTTCATCTTGTACTTTAGGTAGTCTCTTTGGTAGTATTTCTTTTACGTTTATGTCCTTTGTGGTGTTCAATCTATGCATCAACATTAACATTAGTTAATATATATATATATATATATTTTTTCTAAATATTCAATTTTTTAGCATAGTTGTGCAAATCATAAAAAGGAATAGATAGTATCTAACCAATATTAATACACATATAGGAGTATCTAGGCAAAATTTAAGTATAACTCATTAAAACAATAACAAAACAGTTTCTACATATTTAATTATTGATATCTAGTATTATATTAAAAAAAAATTTGCCTCATCATTTTCTATATGTATATATATCTAAACAAATTGTAATAAATATGTTTTTCTTAAGGATACCTGCTGGTCTCTTTTTTTTTTAAACTTCTATAGCATCTGTTTTATACAATTTTATACTATCTATCATTTAAGAAGTATCGCAAAGTAGGTACACCCTCGAAAAGAAAAAGTCTAATAGTAGTTACTTGTTTCTAATTTCTGCAACTTCTGGAATGTCTAAATTGACATATAGCTTTGTTCCAAAAGTGGACGATAGTTGATAGTCACCTACAAAAAAGTTGTAAAAATATATAAGTATTATAATTACATAATTATTATGTATTTGATAAATGAGTCAGTCAATTGTTACCTCTGAAAGTTTTCACAATAGTTGAAGTGACTATTATAATGAATGGCCCTTTATTTGTTTTGTAGAAATCATCATCTATTTGTTGTGTAGCATTTCCCCACAAAGTTGTTTGAATTGATTTGTTCCTGAAGTTGTTTATATATAAGTTTGAGTTATTTAAAAATTATAACATATGAGTTTAAAAAAATGTATATATATCTTACTCTTTTAACAGTAGTTGAATGTTTCTTAGCTTTGTTGAACGCCCTCTTGTTTTGGTCTCCTCAATGGCTCCAATGTAGTCCAATATGCCAATCACATCTGTTAAGAACACATTTTTTTAAAAAAATTAGAGTTAGTATTAAGTTATGAATTGCATTTTTTTTTTAGCTCTATAAAAGTAGATGTTTGGCTTGTAAAACAATTAAAATTACCAGTCAAGTAAGTATTGTCATAGCAACGGGAAGCTATTGTTCCATAATCAGCAAATTCAAATTGGGATTGAGGTATTGAATGATCAAATTCGCTGAATTTTGAGATTGAAGTTGTTGAATTGAAAAGTATTTTGAATTTGTTATGTACTGGACGGTAGTTCCCTTTATTTTCTTCAACCAAGAAATTTGTAATTGTATATATGCTCCCTTCATTTAGTTGTGGACGATAACTTTGAGCAAGATTCTTTCTAATGCTTGCATGTATCAATGTTCCCTACAAACATTTTAAATGAATTATCCCTTAATCAATAGGAGTAGTAAATAACAATCAATTTACATTAATTGGCTGCAAATTTTAATAAAATAATATTTGAAAAATCAATTCTAAAAGGAAATCAATTATCAATTTACCTCTTTGTCAACCAATATCATATCGAGGCTGATCAGATCATGGTTGTTTGCTATATTAATTGCATCCCACATTCGTAAAACTCTAACTTTCACTTTTGAGTTATCTTTGTCCCTCGATATCTGCTTCAAAGTTGTGTATTCCATATTCGTATGAATTCGTATTATCTGCATAATTTAAACATCAGGAAAATTTATATATCATTATAGAGTAAAATCTATCATTTGCAATATTAGTGACAATCTAACTTATATTATTGACAGCTTCAAATTAATGAACTGTATGTGTTACATCTGCATAAACCATTGAATGTAAGGGGAATTAATTAATTGGGACATAATAATTATACATGTTAATTTAATTAATAAATAAAATTTTAAATGAACCCAAATAAAGATGACATAAACAGGGAAAAAAACAGGCTGTCTCAGTTTGATTTACGTAATAAAAATCTGTAAAACAAAAACATTATTTAATCACTACAACAATCAAACAAAAAGAACTCAAGAAATTGAAAAAATAAATGTAAAATTAGAGAAAAAAGTTGCCAAATCTTAGATCTTATTGAGTAATGCAGCAAAACAGTATTTAATATGCAATAAATCATTCTAGGGAAACCATTAAACACTAAAGATGTTTTAAGTTGACCTAAAAACAAATACAGATAATGTTCAACTTTTAAGATTAAAAATGGGGTTGAAATTTTACGTTAAATGGATTGTAATTCAGGGTCACTAAAAGTTTATGATTGAAGAAGGAAAGTTTACTAAAGAATTTCACAACATAAAAACATTATATGAGCCTTCTAAGTCTGACTTATAAGTATAGACTAAAGAGTTCATTGGTTTAGTTGTAAACTATTTAATGTTTTGCTCAATATAAATGATTTAAATACTCAAGTTAATATAATTCCAATAATATTATAGAGATAGAAGAATTCCAATAATTTTTTGAAAGAGAAAGTTAATATGAAGACATATAATATCAGAGTTTAATCCTAACAAATTTAAACCATATGCTTTAGCCATTCCAAGCTGGAAAATATAATGGAGTAAATAGAGTCATTATCAAAAAGAGTTCAATTAAAACTAAATGTACAATATCCACGAAGTAAACCAAAAGCACCAAGAAAATTGACTATATAAAGAGTTCTATAACCTGAAAAATTACTGCAGGAAAAATGATGGTAAACTCTATACTGTAATGCAACTAAGATAGAAATGATAAATATTAAACATGACCAGACAATGTAAAATTCAATCTAAATCACTAATAACGCTCAAATTTAAAAGATAAAAATAAAAATCTTTAATAGTAACGAATTCGGCAGTCTGAAGGTGTACAAAGGCTCATATTTTTCTCACTGTTTTACAGTCTCAAATTTCCAAATCACTATTTTAACAGCCCCAAATTAATTTTTTCTGTTTGATACTGAGACGGTATTTAATTTCAACAACTCTTAGGGACTGCAGCTCTGCCCTTCAACAATAACAACTGCCAAAGAAGGGTTGCAGGAAAAAAGCAAGGAAGAGAAACAAAGCATCTAAAGAAAGAGAATGAACATCTAAATTTCAATTCAAATTCAAACACAGAGAATTGACATGTCATTATCAAAAAGAGTTCAATTAAAACTGAATGAACAATATCCACGAAGTAAACCAAAGCACCAAGAACATTGACTATATAAAGAGTTCTATAACCTGAAAAATTACCGCAGGAAAAATGATGGTAAACTCTATACTCTAATGCAACTAAGATAGAAATGATAAATATCAACATGACCAGACAATGTAAAATTCAATCTAAATCACTAATAACGCTCAAATTTAAAAGATAAAAATAAAAAACTTTAATAGTAACGAATTCGGCAGTCTGAAGGTGTGCAAAGGCTCATATTTTTCTCACTATTTTACAGTCTCAAATTTCCAAATCACTATTTTAACAGTCCCAAATTAATTTTTCCTGTTTGATACTGAGACGGTGTTTAATTTCAACAACCCTTAGGGACTGCAGCTCTGCCCTTCAACAATAACAACTGCCAAAGAAGGGTTGCAGGAAAAAAGCAAGGAAGTGAAGAAAAATCAAATAGAATTCATTGGATGAAATTTTTATAAGAAGAAAGAAGAAAACAACAGCACGAACAAATGGAATATACAAATCTGAAAAATGAGAAGAAGAAAATAGAAGTAGGTCTATTCTATCATGTCTTTTGCTCTATGACCTCTCATTATTCTAGGGTTCTGCCAATCTTGTCCATGCCGTAAGAATTAATATTCACAACAAAGCAACTAAAGAAAGAGAATGAACATCTAAATTTCAATTCAAATTCGAACACAGAGAATTGACATCAAACCTAAATTGACAGCAAACCTAAAGAAGACAATAGGGTAAGAGATTAAACCAATTCTGACCCGTCTATTTACATAAATTAAACAAAATTACTCCTAACCAAAAAACCAAAATCATAACCAATCAAACCAAAATACCTGAATCATAAATAATGCCCAAATGATTCTCTCTCAAAAAAAAAAGGCCCACTTTCTAAAATTAAAAACAGAACATATGAGCTTTGTGTGTGTGTGTATATATATATATAATTAAAAAAAAAAAAAAAAACGGTTAACGCAAAATAAACAAAAGGCTTGCAACTAAAAATACTTAGCGATACAGAAAGGGAAGGAGAAAGAAAATCTGAATACCTGAAAACCTGAAAACCTCTGTTCGTAATCTGCGAAGAAAACAGAACTTAATAAACCAAGGAAAAAAATGTCGGAAAAGAAAAAGGAAAAAAAAGGAGAAAATTAGAGTTCATATGTTTTTCAATAAAGATAAAAGAAGAACCCTCGAAAATTAAATTCAATGGAGGGAAAATGATCTGTGGGCAGTTATAGAGAGTTGGAAACAGAAATTGAATAGAAAGAAAGAATACTTACTTTCTAAATAGTCAATTGTTGCAGAGAAGGCTTCTGAATAGTTTGCTGTTGTAGTGAAGGAATGGCGGTTGAAACAATTGAGGGAGAGTGTCTCTATTTTTGTTTGTGTGTTTGGCCGAATAAAAGTAGCGCTTGAAGATTTAAGTTATCGCACCACTTGAATGGTTTTTATATATTTTCACGTTTTTAATTTTTAATCTTTTTGCACGTTCTTTCCTGGGAGCTTTACAGATTTTAAAGTATATTTTTTGGTTTTTTAAAATAAAAAACATCTATTTTGAAGAAAATTATAAATAATAATTATGATCATTTTGTAAGAATTCACAGATAAATGGCTACATATTAAGAATAATTATTATCTGAAAAAAGTAAATATATTCAAATAATTTATGGTAAATATTTGAAGTGAATATGAATTATTGAATCCAAAAAATTCCTAAAATATACATATATTTTAGCCAGCAAATTCAAAAAAAAAAATGAAAACAAAATAGCAACTGAAAAAATAGCAACAGTGTTTATCAAAAAAACAAAAAAAAAAAACAACAGTGCGGTTGAGAAAAAAGGACCTTGAGATGACTCTTTGCCGATGATTTTGTAAAATAAATTTAATTAAATAAGTATGTAACTATTGTATTAAAATTATTAATTTTTAAATTAAAGATTTTAAAATAGCACTCTAAATGTTTAAAACAAAATCAGAATTTAAAACTAATTTTCATCATAGGTTTAATATTTTTTAAATCTTAAGATTTCTCTCTCTTCCATCTCTCAAATATGTATTATTTTTGCATTTTTTTTTTTCCGGAGGAAAAAGGCAGTAATATATTTGTATCTAAAAAGTTTTGGGATTTTATGAGCATGTACGTAAGTAAATAAGTTAAAAAAAAAAACTTAAAGTTGAAAGTTAAAAGCCAATTCAAATGGTTATCATGGTATATAAAAATTTGTCTTGTCAAGTAATATAATTCTTATTAAAAACTTGAATTTTTTTATATTTTGACAGCATTATTTGTCCGTTTGACATACTGTAAGAATTAGAAAAACTGTAAAAGATATTCCTTCAATAATTTTAAAATATAAATATAAAAAAAAAAAAAAAAAGGTTGTAATGTTTGGTTGCTAAGAGAATTAATCATAAACTAAACTACAATTAGTGCATCAAGTTCCACATGAAGATTATAAATTCCAGAATTTTGTTGTTAATATGCCAAATTCATGACACATTAGTGTCTAGATTGGCATGGCAATCAAATTGGTTCATTTTACAAACTTTAAAAATTACTATTGCTTATGAAACACTTCTAATTAATTATTACGTTTATGTTCCTTCTTCAACTTGGATTTTTGCCCAAAATATGGAATTTGTACCATCCATTCAACTCTTTTGAACCTGTGTGGGAAACTACAAAGTTGAAGTGCAGGAAGAAGCATGAACACAATTTTCGGCAAGCCACACACACACACACACACACAATATCATATCCTCTCTACCAGTATCCAATTTAGCTTTCCACACCATCCAGCTGATTGCTTTCACATGTTAAAAACATGGTGAAAATAGCACTAAATTGAAAATTCCATATGATCATTGACAAACAGATTTTTAAATGGTCTTTAACCATAATTAGCTGACCCTGATAATTATGTAGTAAGAGTGGAATATTAAATAAAATCAAAGGGATAATCAACTTTGTATTTAAAACATTACAGTTTCAGATTTCAAAGTTCTACAATTTCAATAACTCTTCAAAAACAGCAAGTCAGGTAGGTTGGAAAACAAAAACTGAAAATTAAATTGAAATTTGTAGTTGCTATTTTCCCTTCTGATCTTAGCGTGCTAGTTGCTGCATCATTTCAAATAGTAATAATGCTTTCCTTAGCATTGGTAAGTCCTTTGTTGTACTGTAGATCCTTAAGCAAAAAATACCCACTGCACCACAACCATACACATTCCACAAAATTTAATTCAGAATGAGATCAATAAGATGCAAAAGAAAAAAAAGAAGTGTAATAATCATGTGATCACCAAAATGAACTCCTTATTTTAAAAACAAAACAGAAATTCTCCCCTTTTACAATCAAATTTAAGGAATTTTTGCAGACATTTATCTGGCCTAAGCAATTATAGGTATTGACTTTACTTCCAAAATGTGTAAATAATTGTACCAGAACTATCCTCTAACATTGCTATAGCTCATAAACCAACCCCAATGTTAGAGTATTGCAAATGTTGTTTGAATTTCTCTTATTTGACAAAACATACTGCAGAATCTCAAAAAACTTTGTTTGGCCAAAACTCACAGCCTTTTGCCAATACAGAATTGTAATATCCCCAGCCTTAACTCTCAACTAAAATAATGTGTGATCAATTTCCCCTTCATGTCTAGCACATAAGGCCGAAGAAAGAATTATAAAAACATGAGGTTCCCTAGAAAGAATTAAAAATAATTATGTCAAAAAAAATGTTAGGGATGAATAAGCTAATTGAACAACTTTGTTTTTGCTAGCATGACAGCAAGTACAGAGTCCCCTATTAAAAGAAATGAACCATAAGATCAATAGGATGCAAAAGAAAAAAAAAGGGAAGTGTAATAATCATGTGATCACAAAAAACGAATCTCTCATTTTAAGTATTCAGCAACTTTCAGATTCTAAAAGGCCAAAAAACTACACTACAAATTATATCAAAAACAAAACAGAAGCTCTCCCCTTTTACAATGAGACATCCCTCTTTACCCATGTATGAATAGTTCAAGGAAATCTCAATCTTGACATAGATGCATCAATATACTTCCTTAAAATACTAATGGTTGAAATCATAAAACTCCATTAACTCATTCTATAAAAACCAACCAATCAATCAATCATAATATTTTGACCAACCAATCCTAAGAAATATAATAAACAATACAAATTCTGTTAGGTTCAAACAATAATATAATAATTGATAAGAAGTAAATCACAGCCCAAATTCTAGCCATGGTTTATTAGTTTAAGAAGTTGAAGACATGAAGTTTTTTTTTTTTTTTTTTTTTCCTTTTCAAGTGAGGGAGGGGAGAGGTATGAGCTCAGATTCACCCAATGGGGAGACAGTACAGTGCTGCCAAGCCATAAAGCTCGTGGCTAACTTTGATTTATACAGAATTAGTTGAAGGCCAGTTACCTGTAAGTTTCTAAAGTCAATATTGCCATGGGCAGGCCAATTTGAAGGAGCAATGCAATCTTTAAATTCCCAAGCTGCTTCTGATGTAATATTTGTAAACTGTTTTATCCTCTCAATAGAAACCATTCGATTGTCCACAAAGCAGTTCATATATATGGCCCAGAACAGCACAGAGTTTAAGGGCAATCCATAGGAGAGAGATAAACCAACATGTTCTGCATGAAATAAGCATAAATTAGATAGTTGATTTTTCTCTTTTACACCAAGATTTTCTCAAAATTAGTGCTCTTCTTCTTACTATTAGATCTGAGATCTATTATTAAATCTAAGATCTTTTAGATAATCCATTCAAGTATTATATTACTTCTATGCTCTTCACTTTTTACTCAAACTTGTTTTAATAACTCAAATTTAAACAATCACAGCAAAAACAAACCTAAAGAAAGCATGATCTAAAACATATAAAGTTTTTGTTTTTTTTCTTCACTATATTTAACTATTGATGCTTATAGTAAGGATAAGATCAAAGCCAATAAGACTTTGTGAATTACTCTGGCCAAAAATTGCTTTATAAAATTTCAGACTTGTACATGCATAGAGTAGAAGGCCTTCAATTTATCCTATCATATTATATCAAAAAGGGATATGGATTGATGTGCAACAAAACAAATATTCTTTCAGTTATTACTCTAACTTTAGTTAAATACAATGTTAGTACCTTGTCTTAACAAATAAAGTTTGCCTAACACAGCAATGCCCTAACTCCAACTACTTAGGTTCAGTGCTAAACCATATAAAAGGGGCTCAAAAAAAAAAAAAAAAAAAACATTGTTGTATAAGGATCAAGTATACACAGTTTCTGCATAATGAACTTACCTGTTAATTAACCGAGATCATAGCATTATTGATTAGATCATGGTTGTTTGCTACGGTAACTGCATTCCACATTCATTGATATTTGCTTCAAAATTTTGTACTTCATTGCGAGATGAAACTATAATATTAGAACATTATAAACATTAGTAAAGTTTATATAAAACAATGGAGAAAAAATAAACTATTTACAATATAAGTGACAATCTAATTTACATTATAAACAATTTGAAATAATTTTAATAGATGGTATGTGTTACCTTTAGGCAAATTATCGAATATTTCTTTGTAGACGATATTTTTTGTATGAAAACGATCACCATAATCATCTTCTCCAATAAGTATCCTAAGGCCATCTTTACTTGTAACTCTGGATACGGCAACATATAATTGTCCATGACTGAAAACTGGTCTATCTAAATAAAGCCCAACACGTTGCAAAGATTGACCTTGGCTCTTATTAATTGTCATAGCAAAGCAGACTGATACTGGAAACTGCCTTCTTTTTAGTACAAAGGGCCATTTGGAATCAGAAGGAGATAAGACTATTCTTGGAATAAACACTTTTTCTCCAATATGAGTTCCTGATATTATTTGAGCCTCCAAAACCCATTTTGATAATTGAGTTACCAAGAGTCTAGTACCATTACAAAGTCCATTACTTTGGTTTAAATTTCGAAGTAACATTATTGGCAGGCCTACTTTCAATCTAAGTTTATGGTTTGGAATACCAGGGAACTTCAATGAATTGAGAAACTCTATTGGATACATGACATCTTGGTCCAGAATATTGCTTGAAGCTTTACATAATGAATCTGCACTAAGATATGTCTCTTCATCAACATCAATAAGATCAATCATGTAACCATTTATGTCTTCAACTACTTCATTTGTTGGAGCTAAAATTGCTCTCCCTTCTAAATACTTGGAATCATTAAATTTTGTATCGAAGTCAGGATAGGTAGCTTTTACAATATCGTTGAAAGGATGAACACCAGGCTGAATTAGTAATTCATGCGGTATTTCAATCAATGCTTCCCCTTCACTATTACTAAGTTCACCATCACCAATTTTCAGTATCCATTCAGCAAATTCCCTTGCTACAATATCACCTGGGTTTTGTGTCAACCTCATATTTATTGTTAGAATGAAAACTTTGCAACTGTTCCATAATGATGACTTATTAATTGATGCCTCAACTATTTGTTCTCTTCGTCCTTTAGATACCACTGGTAATATTTGTCTGAAATCACCACCAAGAACAATAGTTTTTCCTCCAAAAGGTGTCTCCCCACTATTTGAGTTAGAAAAACGCAATATATCTCTTAATGACCGATCCACAGCTTCAAAACAATTTCGGTGTGCCATAGGAGCTTCATCCCAAACTATAAGACTTGCTTTAGTCATAAGTTCTGCAATTTGTGAACCTTGTTTAATACCGCAAGTTGAACTATCTGTTATATTTATTGGTATTTGAAATCTTGAATGAGCTGTTCTCCCTCCAGGCAACAATAATGCAGCAATTCCAGATGATGCAATTGCAATGACAATCTTCCCTTCTGAGCGCAATCGGCATATAATGGTTTTCCAGAGATAAGTCTTTCTAGTTCCTCCATGCCCATAAACAAAAAAGAAGCCACCTTTATTCTCTGAAACAGAATCAATTACTTCATCATATATATTTCTTTGATCTATATTAAGACCAGTAAGAAGTTTAATATGTTCTGCTGCCAAGGAGTTTCTATCATAATCCAATTCTTCTTGTAATACTCTATTGTTGCTTTGTCTGAGAAGTAATGTATTTGGATATGGTATTGTCTCAAATTCATGCAAAGACCTGCCACTCTTTACCAAAATCTGTTCAATTTCACATAGTGCATAGTTCTGTAATTGGAAGTCATCAAGATGTAGGTTGTCATATCGTAAAACTGTTCTTTGACGATGCAGAATGTCCTCAGATAACAACTGCCAATTTGAAATCCATAATTTATATGGGTCTGCAACCTCACAAAAAATCAACATTGTAACAAAAAGTTCTCGTAGTTGCTTCCCTGAAGCCCAGTACGATGCATGATTTAAAGCTTCATGCCACTCTTTATCGTCATCAAGCAAACCGAGTGCATAACATGTTGACCTAAAAGTTGGATACACAACATTGTTTATAGTTCTCATTTCCTCAAACGATCTAGCTCCTTTAATAACATTGAGTAGCATCCGCAAATAAAACCGTTCTCCACTTGCAGGATGAGCATAATATATACGCCCAATACATCTTCCAGATTTTCTTAATTTCCATTCTTTGTCTCTTCTATGCCAAACCCATTTAGTAGGAAATTCAGAATAAGTTAATTCCCTTGCTTCTTCATACAATGCATTTGCTTTCATCCATTCTGTAAATTTGCTTTTTCCAATATCTGGCTTGTCCACAACATTATTTAAATAATCAGTATCTTCAAAAACAACTGGTTGTTCGTCCTCATTATGAAAACTGAGTCTTTGAACAGCAGGCTCTCGATGGTGAATTGCAAACTCAAATATCCTCCAACATGCCTCTACAGCAGACACATATCTACAATTTAAATATGTCTTAACTTCATCAGTATCTGTCATATGTTGCACCCCAGTAGAAGAATCAACATGTAAATTTTCTTCAAGAATCAAAGTTGCACGATCAGGTCCTTTTGATATATATTTAAATAAGTACTTGATAGATCTTGAACGATTACACCACTCGACATTAATGTGTGCCTGAAATTTCACCAATAACTCAATATTGTGTGGAACTATAAATCGATTATCAAGTTTGACTTCATTTCTTTCAACAAATCTTCCATTATTCCTTCTTCTATATATTGGGAAGCCATCTTCATCAACAGTGGTTTGCGAACAAAATTTTTTAGGGAAGTGCTTTGTACATTTGTTTTCAATCATACAACCTGCCCTTGAATTAATAGAGCCGCAAGGACCATGGACCATATATTGTTTGACAGCTTCATAAACTAAAGGTTCTTCATTCAAATCTGGAATTTCTGCTGAAATAATTCTATCAATTTCTGCTGGTGTGGGATGCTTGTCATCATGATGTAGAAAGAGTAAAATATGCGCATGAGGTAACCCTCTCTTTTGATATTCAACAGTGTAGACAACTGCCACCAAAACAGTAAGTTAGTAACATTTATTTAGATTAATTATTAAGCCAAGTAGAGAAGAAAGAAAAAATATTTAAAATGTAAAATTTAGAATACCTGCAATTACTTTCCCAAAGTGTTGACCATGCTTTAAATCATTTAAGAGTTGATCAAGCTTTATCTTGAACACTCTTGCAACCACATCAGGCCGATCTTCTACTTTCTGCCCAGGTTTCCTAGATAGGAAAAGATCAATTTCTGGCCATCTTGTGTTGCAAGTGAAGGTAATAAATAGGTCCGGATAACCTGCCCATCTACAGATCGCCATTGCATCTTGATAGTTTTCAATCATATACCTTGGACTTCCAGTAAAGCTTGAAGGTAAAACAAATCTTTTGCCTGAAGATGCAGGGGTGGTATCTCCTCTCATAACTGCATCTTTTAGTCCTCTATACAATTCTATCCTTAATTTGTCTTGATTTTGTTTTACCCACATAAGACGGATTTCTTCAATACATGTATAGGCATCTACATCAAATTGTTGAAACAATCTACCACCGTTTACCAAAGTATGTCCCTCATGTTCACGTTCTTGCAATCTATATGCATAGTATTCTCTCATTGTTACAAAATCAGTTGTATCAGATCTGATTCTGTTTACATTACTATACAAAATACCGAGCCTAAAACCATCCTCACCATATGGGAACAAAAGGGGATATTGTAATGCCATGTATGAAGGATGCAACACATTAATACGTTGTAACCCTCCTCCTTTTAACTCAACAATAATATCACGATGTGCATTCTCAGCACCAATATCACCAACGATAATTGCTGCAATTTCTGAACATGTAGGTAGGTTATATTCTCTTCCATCTGTAGTTCGAGAGCCAATAAGTCGTAATCTTAAATGGTGAACATCAGTATCAATGAAACGGTCTCTAGACATTCGAAATACCTTCACCAAAGTGTTTGATTTATCAAACATTTGGACCAATGCATCAACAATAGATGGATCAAGGTCACTATTAATTTGACCATCGCTAAAGACGTTCATTCTATGTTGAACTTCATTTTCAGTATCGTAGAAATATAATTGTGCAAATTGTGGGTCCTGACCATCATTAGGAAGAAGAGTTCCAATTCTATGATGGTTTTGGCCATTAAGTTTAAAAATGTAAGGGTGTCTTCCATCGTTAATTCTACTATCTACTTTACCACCCATAGATGTCATTGCGAACATTGCATTGTAACTTCTGATTAGAGTTCTGAACGATTTAGATCGTTGACTACCAAGAGGATCTAAAAGCTCATCAATAAGAGGAGGTGGTTTCCTAAGCAAAGGTAACTTAACCTTGCCCTCCATACAACAGAGAGAGAATTTTGGGTTCCTAGGCCTCTTAGATTTGACTGTTCTCTCTTCATACCATAGAATTGAACCGCAATGCACACATATATAAGAAGGCGAGCCAAAATTCCAAGGTTCAGTCAATTTTCCTATATGAATTTTGAAATATGAGAACAACAATAATGACGTAAACAAAAATAAATATCAATATTTCTTTCCTTGTAAATTTAAGTTAAGTTATTTACTTGGAAATTCTTCACAATCACTCTCATTTTCTGATTCTTGGATTTCTTGAGGTATATCACAATTATTGAATCCATCTTCTACCAAGGTATCATCTGTACTTATGTTCAATCTACTTACTTCATAGGAATGATCCATGTCAACACCAATATCTAATGATCAAATGTGAATTGAAAGTATTATTTTCAATTTTTTATGAAGCAATGTTTAAAGAATTTATAAATACAAAGTGGCAGAAAGAAAAACGAACCTTTTGATGCATAAAAATCCATATTTGTACCAGGCAAATGCAACGTACAGCAGGCATGAGTTAATGTTGTTCTATCCCTCTTGTTTTTTTCCCTCTTTTCAGCAATAATCATTTTCCTGGATTTCCTAGCCTGGGAAAATTTATTTTGTAAACTTTTTTTCCTTTCCTGCCATTTTCTGCTAGATCGCCTCTCAAACATTAGCATCCGTCTTTTTAATCGCGCTTGTCTTGCATTTTCCATTTTTTTTTTTTATTTTAAGTCAGAAATGAGCTACAACAAAAATAATTATAATTATTTAAAATTCAGAAAGTATGGCAGGTTTATATAAAGGAAATATATTACAAACCCTTTATTTAATCAAATATTCCTTCCTCTTGAATTTCTTCTTAACACTTTCATGAAAGCCCAAACATAAAGAAACAATAGCACCTAAACATAAGCACTCAATAAAACATCAAAAATTAAGCTCAATTACATTAAACTTCCTCAAATTTTTAGGCTTTGCTTCAAAATGACACAGAGATAGATTAGATTATACACACACCCAAGTAATGGAATTCATGAAACTTTTCACTCACTATTATGTAATCTTAATGAATAAAATTAAAGCATCTATAAGCACTCAATCCAAAACTCTAAGATGCACACAATTAAAAAAAATGAGTAAACAAAATAAACAAAACTAACAACACAACATTTTAAAAAAACTGCCAATAAACTGAGCCTAATAGCCTGAGCAATACAAAAATTAAAAAAAAAATAACATTAAAAGCTCACAAATAACAGTAAAATTAACATTAAAAACTCAGTTATTAACATTTAAAACCAATAATTTTACTTACTAAAAATTACAAAATAACTTTACTCCTCAAACATTCAGATCTTAAACCATTCATCTCACAAATATGGCTATTAACAAAACATAGAATACAAAATATTGATGATTAGAGATAGATGATTAAAGATGACATCACAAAAATCGCTCTAATAGCCATATATAAAAGTAAAGCCAATAGGAAATAACAAAACGCTATTCTAAAAGAGAACCAAATAAAAGCATTGTTAAATATTGTGTGTGTATGTGTGTATATATATATATATATATATAGGTAAAGATTCCCTTAGGAAAAATTATTGCAGGCCAACACAAAAAATCTTAAAAGAAAACTACGACCTATTAAGAAAATCAACCTTTAATGGACACATATTATAATATAACCTCTGTTAGTAGTCTCAAAATGTTGTATTGCTAAAGCACAACCCTAAAATTTCATTACTCATCAATAAAAAATCAGCCCACTAACTTCTTTTTATCTCTTCATTGGATTACGTAGAAAAATTTTCAATAAAAGTTCAAGAACTAACACCAAAGGGTAGATGCACGCACATATGAAAAATTATATGAACATGGAATTTTTTACGAATCATATACTTATTCAAAGCAGCCCAAAACACCAAAACCTACAAACATTGAAAAAAAAATGCTAAGAAATCAACCATTATTGAACAGCTAACATGTTTTTTCCTACACGTATTCAAGAGCCAAAACTCTAAATTATGATAAATCAAAAAAGAAATCATCTAAATAAAGAGTATAACACAATGACTTATATTGTCCCTAATGAATAAATGCAGATCATCTAATGACTTAGATTGTCCGTAATGACAGTAAATAATCAAAGATTATAACTTGAGGCCAAAACATTGAAAGAAAGAGAATAAACATCCGGATTTTAATTCAAATTCAAATAACAAAAAATAGCAGTGAGGATGTGCAATAAGTAAAAGGGAGAATTGGCTGAAGAAATCAATTTGTAAAAACAAAAGCTGGCTAAAATATGCAAATCAAAGCCAATTAAAACAGGATTACAGTAAATGAACAAAATGTAATACAAAGTATGAGATAAGTAAAAAGAGAATTAGTATTCAAGCAAAATGTATTAAATTATAAAATGGTTTTATCTTTCAATTATCTTGTCAATGTTCCTTTTAAATGAAGATGTTGATCTTTTTCTTTTACAAATCAGCGTATGTAGAGGTCGAGATTTATAGATGGTCTTTCATGATTCTAGGTTTTTACTATTCTTGTCCATGCCATAAGCATTAATATTCATAACAAATTAATAAATAACAGAATACTGGAATTGTTTTTCCATGAAATCAAAAAACCAAAACCAACAAACAACAAAGAAGAATAAATGTTGTAAAGGCCACAAACCAAATATAAAACCTGGTTTGAAACTGAAATTAATAATTACATAATCATCACAAATGGAAATTCAAATCCTTCAAAACCAACACAATGTAATCATTGAGCTACACTAAATAGTAAAATTGAACAAAAACAAATAAGCCAAACTTAATTGCAAATCCGAGGAAACATAATAATCAAGATCCATGGACTAATGTAAAACATTAATTGAAGAATAAGTGAATTAGTGAATCAATAGAAGCACGCAGAAGATTGTTGTTCTTTGATCATCCAGATAGAACCAAGAATTAAAGACGTTTGAATGATATTTTATTGGCTTTTAAAATAAAAAGGATTTTCTAAAGAAGTTTTTAAGAACTGCAGCAAAGAAAGATGAAAGAGAGACTACAAAAGAAGTGAAAGCAAACATTGAAATATGGTTTGAGTTGCAAAAAATATGAAAGATTGTTTTAGTTTTTAACAATCCATCAGCTATTTCTCATATGATGATGGCAAAGAATTTGCCTTCCATTAGCCAAGGATATATAAATAAATACTTAAAGCAAAATTAACATCAAACAATAACAGTAATTGGCACAAACTTGAAATGGAAAGTTTGTTTTCGTCTTATACATTAAGATTTTAAACAATCCAATGGTGTCTTTTTTTTTCGCATCTCTCTAACTCTCTCAAAGAGGGTTAATCTCATTACCAGTAAAGAGTACAATCACAAAAACCATCAATTTTCACTTCTTTCTTTCCCAATATCAATCATTAAACCTGGGCGTAAATCTAATTAGCTTTGGCCACAACCAAACAGTACAAACTGAAAGAGTGCTAATAAGTTATCAACTAATTTTGTATGATAATGCTTTTACCTTCAAATATTTTGTAAATAAAACATAATAGTTCAATGTCATATGACCAGTGACTTTTATGAATAAATAGACTTAGTATATATTTACACTCATTCAAAATAACAGCAACAACCAATTGCCTAAGGTAAATTGTAAATGCCAGCTTCTAAATTTTAGTGTATATTTAGTGCTTTATCCTAATTCCATAAACTTACAGATAAATATAGTCACTATTCTACTAACAAATGTGCAATTAAACAATTAGGAAAGAAATACACTAATACATCAAAACAAAGCACCATAAACTTTGCATATGAAAAATAATCCAACAAATTTAGACAATATTTATACATTTTGGTGAAGACAGATTCAGGTCTTAACAAAAGATGATGTTGAACAACATTTAACAAACAATCTAAATTATGAAAACAAAGACTAATAATGCAGTTTACTAAACTATCAGGTTTGACTGTAATTCAATCATAATTAATATCAATCTTAAAAAGAATAAGAATTTTAGAAGTTAGGAGGTTAACTACTATTCAACATTATTGGCACCATATGATCTGGTATTGCCTCTATTTACCCTTTGAAAAAAATATTCAATGGATATGTAAGCCTCTATTTTGGTTTCATATTATTTCATTATATGGCGTTCTTATTGTTAAAGAAACCCTACATAATAATAGAGTAGGCATGAAGATGTAGTAAAATCCGGAATAAATATGTTTTAATATAATTATTTAAAAACTTTTATAAGTTAGGTTGAAGCAGATCACTAAACACCAATCCAATCTAACTAACAACACAAATATACATCAAAATTGGATCTCACATCAAATATTCATTTTTAAATTGCTACACTTTTTAATGTCAGCCTCTCATTAATTCTTCCCCATTCAAATATTTATATTTACTGAAAAGAATAGTCTTATCTCCTTCTGATTCCAAATGGCCCTTTGTACTAAAAAGAAGGTAGTTTCCAATATCAGCCTGCTTTGTAAAGAACCTGTGATTGGTGTGATTCAACACCATTTCAAGCTCTTTAACAAAAAAGCAATAATCCCAAAAAGAATTAAATCTAACCCAAATACCCAAGGCAAAATCAATTCTGACCCAAAGACCTTAATTAAAACAAAATCTAACCCATATAATAATGGACTGATATAAAACAACTTATAGTTAAAAAACAATAATTAATTTCCGCACATGAATCCACACCTCATGTAACAATGTTTAAGATATTAACAACTGTTATTATAAATAAAAGGAATTAAAACAGAAATACACAACTTATTGACACATTGAACAGTTCTTGTAACACAACAAATAACTCAACAACAGTAACATGACGAACAGGCAGAACAAACAAACTGAAAAGTATCAAATACACAGAACTACATAACTAATTAACTTATTCCATGAACAGTGTAAAGCCAAAACCCAACTCTTCATGGCTTTTATATTTTATATCATAAGAAAGCACATGATACGTTGCTGCGATTTTGAACCCAACAAAGTAGGCTGTAAGTGTCTGTAACACAATAGTATTTATAATATAAATGTCACTTTATTTTCCAAGTACTTAAATGCTACATTCTATTTCAATCACCCATATTATACCAATCACATAAAGAAACATAAAAATTTGTGTCCTGTGACCTCTTTTGCTATTTTTTTAATGATAAAATGATAAACTTACCTTAATAGAGACTTAAAAAACATCATGAACTTCTTCTGGCACATACTTATGCAAATTTGCAATAGTACCCAAACTTTAAAATTTGTATTCAATTTTTTTATCTAATTGATCTAATGCTCTACATCATAAATATATCCTATTTACTTAAAAAAAAAAAATTCAGATTCCTTGTTTTGGTATTAATTTTTGTTGGTCATGAAAATTGTTTAGAAACTTTTTATCAAACAGTTGGTGCGCGTCAATGGAAAGTGAAGCTATTTTTGCCTTTAGGAAAGTTATCTAAACCTGGGTGGGGTTGAAGGAGAAAAATAAAAAAGAAAAACAGAGGATGATGCAGCAGAAAGTATAGAAGGGAGAATGCATGTTTTCAAAAAAATGCTCTAATTTGCAATAAAGTGCAAATTAAAGTATAAAACCAAATTCAAAAATACCGTAGTGAAACAACTGCAACAACTATGCACAATAAAACCAATTCTTACTACTTTATTATAAACCATAATCTTACCCCAAACCAATTCTAACACCATTCGATTGTTTGTTCCTATCGTTGTTTAGATTGTGTATTTTTTAATAGTGATGAATCCGTTAAAAACTGAATGGTACACCGTTTTGTTCAAGAGGTATTTAAAGTGTGTTTTGTTATCCCTCTCCAAACCTAAATCATATATAACCCCAAATTTCAAAAAATCAAATCAAGACCCAATGTTATCCAAATACCTAAATTAATATCATATCCAAAACTAATTCATATTTCATACCCATACCCAGATCCAAGAAAGAATGGAAAAAAAAAAAAAAACTTATGCAGGAAAATTACTGTGGAAATTTGAAGAATCAATATTCTAGGGTTCTGCATTATTGTCCATGGCGTAAGAATCAATTTTCACAAAAAAGCACCAAAAGGAGAAGAATGAACATAGAGAATTGATGCGTACCTTTCGTCGGAATAGTGCCGATCTCTATCTCCGAAACTTAAAATCTCTGAGACGTTTTATCGTATTTAGCCTTGACGGATGCCGGTTGTGATGCTCTAAGTCCGGAAGGGTATGGTGGTGTTCGGCCGTACGAATCTCTACTGGATCGCAGATTTTGATGAGAAGAGAGTGGTAGGTTTTTTTTTCCTTTTTCCCTTTCTCTATATCGCAGTATCGGCAGGGTTTTTTTTTTTTAGGGACAGAAAATGATAAGCAGCCTGAAAAGGTCGCTAGAATTTTTTTTTATTTCTACGTTTTTTTTGTTTTTTTTTTTCTAACACCGTTTTTTATTTTATTTTAAATATAGTAAATGACAGTCTAACGGTGTATGCTTTTGGAAATCAATGTGAGGTATCGCTTTTTTAAATGGAACATGGCAAAATTTTAGACAGCCACTTTTCTGATTTGTCACTACCTCCTTAATTCTAGGCACTCACTTTCTCTCAGCTTTGTCTATTATATATATATAGAATATAGATATAGAATATAGATATAGATATAGATATAGATGTTTTCATGCATTTTCTCATGCATTTAAGGGAGAATTTCAGACTTTGCATAAATTGGATTTTCTATTGATTTAAGCTCAATTTTGTGCAATTGATCATTGGGTTTTTGTGGGGACACATCATAAACATGATTCTTACCTGTTAATTTGATCAATTTTGAGTTTGGTGAAAAATTGAAAATTCTAGGGTTTCTAATTGATCCTAATTGGGGATTTTTGTTCAATTGAGTTTAATTGATGAAATTGGCTTGTTGAATTGATGAAATTAGTTATTCTAATCTGTTTTCAATATTGTGTAATGATTAATTCATCAATTTGTTGCAAAATTTTTCAAGTGGTTTTTCAAATTTTTTAGGGTTTGTGTTAGAAACTCTATGTTCAAGCCAATTCTGTGTAATTGAACTTAATTTGAACCTGTTTACTGCATTAGTACATGCATCATGGCATTGCATTTGTTCATGCATCATATAGATTTTTCATTCTATTGTTTTTGTGCTAACTAGCAGTCTGCCCTTGGTTTTGTTTTTCTTGTGTTCTTTTGGTTTTCTCTTTGTGTCTCTGTCCTTTCCTTAGCATCATGCCTAGGAAGACTAGAGCTCGTAGGACTATTCCTTCCCCTTCTCCTTCCCCACCTTCCTTTAACCGAGAGAGGTTTCCAAGTGAGAAAAACCAAGAGATTTATGAGAAGCTCAATCTTCAGAGGAAGATTTGGGCTGAGCGTTCTGTTATAATAGATGAGCTTGATCTTGCCATTAGGGCAAACTTTGAGCGTAGGGGCTGGTTACCTTTGTTAGATGTGTCTGATCCTCCTCCTCCGGCTACCTTGATTAGAGAGTTCTTCTCGAACATCTCTATCCGCGTCTATGATTCCAACACTCTTGTTAAGAGTTGGATATGAGGTGTAGAGTACTCCATTACTCAGGTAGTGGCTGATGCTCTAGGGGTACCGTTGGTTAGTCATCCTGTCTATCCTTATGCTGACCCTCCCAAGCTGAGCGATATTTTGTCTTACATCACTAGGACTACTGTCCAGTGGGGTTCTGATCCTAGGATCACTTCTACTGAGCTCTCTGGGTTGCACTATCTATTCTTTAGGATAGCCTGTCATTCCATCTGGCCCATATTTCATGTTCACACCATTCCTCTCAAGCGGTGTGTATTTTTATACGCTCTAGTTACTGATGCTCCTATTATTTTTCCTCATCTCTTTCTTCGTTCTTTGAACGAAGTTTATAGGAGTTCATCTACTTCTCATGCTCTTATGCATCCTATTTTCATTCATAGGATTTTACTTTATCTTGATATTAGTGACTTCCCTTCCTCTGAGCCCGTTCATGTTATTGGTCCTATAGGTGCGTCTTTTCTTAGACAGAGGGCCACTCATCTTCGAGCTGGTTCTAAACACCCTAGGTCTGAGCCGTCTAGTAGCGCACCTCCTCCTTCTTCTTCTACAGGTCTTGCTAGTGAAGATGTTCCTGATCCAGTTGGTGATGATGCTGCTGCTGCTGATGTTCCTTCACCTCCTTCGGCCGACTTTGATGTTCGTCGTACTCTGGAGACTGTCATGACCGTTCAGGCGACTCATGGTCAGATTTTGGTGGACTTGCTAGATGAGATTCGTGCTCTGCGAGCCGACTTTGTGCGTCTTCATTCACCCTCACCACCTCCTTTTGATGGCGACTTGTGATTGCCCTTTGGCATTCCATCACAAAAAGGGGGAGTGGAGTTTTGACTTGTAGAGGAGGTTTTGTAGTTAGGGGGAGATTTTTCTGTTAGCATGAGATCTTTTTTATTAGCTTGTGGAGTTTATTAGATTGTATCTAGGTGCTTCACTTTGTATATCATTTTTTTGGGGATATTCATGTTAAGGTGAGTAACATTGATTGATATATTGATATACATGATTTTTTTATTTGATTCTTGTTGTCTCATGATTCACTGCTTATTGATTTATATTTATGAGTTGTTCATTGATATATGTCTTTATTTTGTGTTGTGTGAATCTTACAAGAATGTTATACCTGTTTATATACTATTTTCTGTCACACATGCGTTTATGCGTTTGTTGAGTATTTCAGGAATATACAGGTGCATTCAATTTGGCTGCTGTCTACACTTGCAACTAATGGATAGTAGTTAGGATTGAATTTGGTTTATGAGCATTACTTTTTGTAAAGGGCTTTCTATTGTAAACTTTGAGCATTTAGTTTGTGTTTTGTCACGGATTGCAAAAGGGGGAGTTTGTTAGGTTCTAAGGTCTTAGGATTTTATGTATTTAGAACTCTAATTTGTAATGTTGGCAAACCATGATCAAAACAATGTATTTAGTCTCATTTAGGCTTGCTCAAAGTTGGTTTATTATTGTAAAATTGGAATCGAGTGGCTGCAGAAGTACTTTGGACTTTCGGCCTGGCTCGATCGATCGAAGGATAGGCTCGATTGATCGAAAATCGCACAGGTTATTTTTTCTGCAGAATTTCCAACTCAACCCTACTTCATTAAATGTTTAGGGTTTTATGTTTTTACCCTAGGTATTTAAACAAAACCCTAGCCACGTTTTTGAAGGTTGTCCATATTGTATTGTTGCTCATACATTGCTGTTTTGTGTGAATCTCTTGTGAGATCTTAGAGGAGCTTTCCTTTACACAAAACTTAGGGTTTTCAAGGTAGAGATGATTTCAACATCTTGAAGATCATTATAGTTGCAACCATTGAAGCTTAAAGAATATCAAGCGAGGAGCTTGTAGCTAATTGAGGAATTCAAAGAAAGAAGGAGTCTGTGGATTCGGAGCTTGCACGTGGTCGTGTCAGTAAGTTCTACTGGTGGGTAGCATTAGGAAGTCAAGCGGGGAGCTTGTAAGTCCTTTTGTATGAACTTCGATTCTTTCTTAGTGGATTCTGTTTTGCCTTGAGGATCGGTGGGTCAAATCCTCCCCAGGTTTTTACCGTGTGGTTTCCTGGGTGATCATATCATTGTGTCTTTTATTATTCCGCTACTTTATTATTTTGATATGATTATTTGATTGCTTTAACCTAGAATTGCTTAATTTGACTAAGTAACAATTTGGCTAATTAACTAGGCTACGCAATCTGGTTGTTTATAAGGGGTCTAAAACCGTTCACATAAAATTTGGGTTTAGAAGCCACCAAATTGCTTCACTAAATTGCAACAATTTTTTCTAAGTTGTTGTAGGGTTAAGGGCCCAGAATCACATATTGAGCCTTGGGCTTGATTCAAGGACATAGACTTGTCCGAGAAGGGATAAATAGTTGTGGGGGACTCCGATTTTAAAGTCTCATAAGTGAGGAACGAATGGAAGGTGGTCCGAGGAGTAACTCCTCCTTGGATATGATGAATGCAGCTCAAATCCTTATTCCAACAATCAAGGTGATCTTCCAGAAGGCTCCAGCAATAAGGACGGGCATCATACACGTACAGAGTGATGGGAACTTAGAAATATCTAAGGAAAAGCTGCTACCACCACTTTAAATGCACTGCAGCTACTTTTCTGGCCGCATTTATGTGGAGGAGACCCTTGAATAGTGCTATCTTGGCCACCACGACTCACAGAAAGCTAGAGAGGGTGTCTGATGAGACAGACACTCAAGTGAGGGCATAAATGATCAACAAGTGTAGGATCAAGATGATCCAGAAGGAACTATATAATGCGAGAGACCCTCCATAAGAGAAGGATCGAAAAATTAGAGAAAGAATACTGTAGCAATCAAAATTGAATTTGTAATCATTTGAATTGATTTATGATCAGATTTGCCTCCTTGGAAATTAATTCCATTCAACCCTATTTTCCTTGTTCTTGTTTGATCATCTTTTGAAGCCCATACTAGCCATTGTCAAATTCATTACGGTCTAGTTCTCAAACCCACTCTCTACAAATTTTATTGTATTGGGCTCACTAGGCTGAGGTCCCATACAACTTGGGCTTGGGCCGTAAATTGTGTCCCTACAATTGGCGCTGCCCATAGGAAGAACTGGTGCGATAGTGAGTGCAACATCTAACTATGGTAGGATCAAGTCCACACAAGCAGAGTCTTTGGGATCCCAGCATGGTGACCCTATTGTCAACCTTGAGCAAAGAGGTGACCGCAAGGGAAGTGTACATACCCGACATACTAGTAAGAGTCAGCCACGAGGTGGAAGTCGTATCTCCCATGCAAAGAGCTACAAGGGCATGCAATTAGAGATTGACTAGTTAAAGAGGAAGTTGCGCCATGCACGGCGAAGACAAACCCTCTTCGACTCTGATATTTCTTATGAAGACGAAAAGGACGAGAACTACAGGCAAAGGTCTCGAACCCCACCTAGCGAATCATTCTCCTACAAGGAGGAACAACGTCACGAATGGAGAGTTCAAAGCCCACCTCGTAAAGGCATAGGAAACGAGGCTATGAACAGAGCCTTGAACCAAATTTCCAAGTTTCCCTTCACACGCAAGATCAAAGGGGTGAGACTTCCTCGACAATTCACTCAGCTTGCTTTCACTATGTACAATGGTAGAATAGATCCCGTGGAGCATGTAAGCCACTTCAATAAGAGGATGGCTGTCCATTCCAAGGATAAAGCCTTGATGTATAAGGTTTTCCCATCCAGTTTGGGACCCGTCACGATGAGATGGGTCGACAGCCTGAGAGCAGATTCCATAAGTTCCTTTAAGGAGCTCACCTAGGATTTGGTTCCCGCTTCGTCTAGCAGGGTTCCTCGGCCCTTGGCTTCCCTACTATCTTTAAGCATGCGAGAGGGAGAGACCCTGAAGACGTATTCGGATCAATACTAGGAGATGTTCAATGTAATAAATGGTGACTTTAATGATGTGGTCATCAGTACCTTTAAGCTCGACCTCTCGGCCGATCACGGTTTAAGGAAATCTCTAACTGGCAAATCTGTCACTAGCGTGCACCAACTCATGGACCAAATTGATAAGTATAAAAGGGTCGAAGAAGACCAACAACAGGGGAAAGGAAAGGAAAAGGTTATCCCTCAGGAGAGAAGTGATTTTAGGTCGGATTGATACAATAACAACCAACCACGGAGAGATTTTGCTAGGCAGTCAAGATCTGCCAATCCTCAAGCAGTCAATGTTGTGTTCTGAGAGCCAGTGCATCAAGTTCTGGAGAAGATTAGGCATGAGCCTTTCTTCAAATGGCCAAACAAAATGGCAGGAACCCCTGCAAAGCGCAATCAAAACCTCTATTGCCAATACCACCAGGACCATAGACATATCATGGAAGATTGTAGGAGTCTGTGGGATCACCTGGACCAGCTCGTTCGTGAAGTAAAGTTAAAGCAGCTCTTACATCACTCTAGTGGCTAGGGGGGCCAAACAAACTTGGAATCCCGAAGAGATGATTTTAAAAGACCGCCATTGGGAACAATAAATGTCATCTTTGCTACTCTAGGGAGGACCAATTCCTGCCTGTCCAGGGTGATGTCGGTGGCTCGGCTATCCGCTAAGAGCGCTAATCAAGAGCCAAAGAAGGCTAGGATGGAGAGCCAACCAATTCTGGGCTTCTTGGACAAGGATAAGATCATAACCATCCAACCCCATGATGATGCTTTGGTGGTCACACTCAGGATTGGGGGCTATGATGTAAAGAGAGTGTTGGCAGACCAGGGCAGTGGTACTGAGATTATGTACCCTGACCTATACAAAGGGCTAAATTTAAGATTCGAAGACCTAACAGCGTACGATTCGCCCCTAATAAGTTTTGATGGGAAGGTCGTCATTTTGAAGGGCCAGATTAGGCTACCCGTGCAGACTGGCTTAGAGGTGGTGGAGGTGGATTTCATCGTGGTGGACACATATTCACCTTACACAACCATTATGGCCAAACCCTGGCTTCATACCCTAGGGGCTGTTTCTTCTACTCTATACCAGAAGGTGAAATACCCGACGAAGGGCCAGGTTAAAGAGATCCTAGGAAGCCAATCCACGACTAGGCAATGCCTAGTGGCTACCATCTCCCATCAACTTGACGTCGAGTCCTCAGCTTCTGCTAAGGGGGCTTATAGCAATTAACAACCCCGACGTTACCTATCAACGGATCGGCCGAGGAGGCGAATTGTGAGGATTTGGAAGCAGTTGTTATTGGTGATGATTCGAAAAGGTTCTTTTAGGTCAGGTCTCAACTGCCTCCTCTAGAGAAGGAAGAGCTGATAGAGTTCCTCAGAAGAAATATTAATAAATTTCGCATGAAGCGCTTATGAGGCCCCAAGGGTGGATTCGAGATTCATCTGTCATCATTTAAACGTCAATCACTCTATCACCCCTAAAAAGCAACCGCCTTGGCGCTCATCCAAGGATCATTCTGATGTTGTCAAAGATGAGGTGGTGAAGCTAGAGCAGGCGGGGGCTATTAAAATGGTGTTCTACCTTGAGTGGCTGGCCAATACTATGGTGGTGAAGAAGAAAAGTGGGAAATGGCGAGTATGTGTAGACTTCACAGGTCTAAATAGGGCCTGCCCAAAAGACCCCTTCCCTATGCCAATGATGGACTAGCTGATGGATGCAACTGTAGGCCATCCTCGGATAAGCTTCTTGGACGCCTTTCAAGGATACCAGTAGATACCACTAGCCCTAGATGATCAGGAAAAAACAGCTTTCGTCACACCCACTAAAAACTACCATTACAAAGTGATGCCCTTCGGTTTAAAGAATGCAGGGTCCACTTATCAAAGAATGATGACAAGGATGTTTAAACCGCAATTAGGCAAGAGTATTGAGGTCTATATAGATGACCTGGTGGTGAAAAGTAAGGTGGTGTCCAAAAAAATTAGAGATCTTGGGAATATCTTTGGAATCTTAAGGAACCACAAACTGCGACTCAATGCTTCCAAATGTTCTTTTGGTGTCGGATCAAGCAAGTTTTTGGGCTACATGGTCACTCATCGTTGAATTGAAGTCAATCCTGACCAGATTAAGGCGATTAACAACCTCTAGGCACCTCAGAATCCCAAAGAGGTTCAAAAGCTAACATGGATGACTGCTGCCTTAAACCGATTTACCTCTTAGTCAGCGGATAGGTGCAGACCCTTCTTCCTACTGATAACCAAGTGGAAGGGGTTTGAGTGGACCGAGAAGTGTGCTTTGGCTTTTCAGTAACTTAAAGAATATCTATCTCGGCCACCTATCCTATCCAGTCCTAAGGTGGATGAAGTCCTGTTCACTTATATTACCGTGGCCCCTCATGCTATAAATTTGGTATTCATATGAGTTCACAGCGGTGTACAACGACCAGTTTACTATGTAGCAAGTCACTGCATGAAGCCGAGGTGCATTATCTACCACTGGGGAAAGCCATCTTGGCGGTGGTGCACGATAAACGAAAATTTTTCCACATACAATTGTCGTCTTGACTCCGCTTTCACTCAGGGCTATACTTTGAAATGCTGGCTACACGGGGAGGATTGCCAAATGAGGCACAGTTTTAGGGGCTTTTGACATCAAGTACATGCCTCGTACCTCTGTCAAGGGTCAAATCCTCGCAGATCTAGTAGCCAAGTTTGCTGACCCCCCGTTAGAAGAATCGGCAGAAGTGTAACACATAGATGGAAAATTGGTTGGCATGATCTCCCAGTGGGTCCCTTGTCCTGGAATGTGTATGTCGATGGTGCAGCGATTTAGAAGGGGTTCGGAGTGGGGCTAGTCCTTATCTCACCCGAGAAAATCACCATTGAGAAACCATTAAGATTTGGATTCTCGGCCACAAATAACGAAGCCGAGTATGAAGCTCTGTTGATGGGAATGACCATGGTTCAAAAATTGGGCGGAAGAATTGTACAGGTGTTCTCGGATTCAAGATTGGTTGTCGGTCAGGTAAAAGGGGAGTTTGAGGCCAAAGACAAAAGAATGCAAAGGTACTTAAGTCAGGTTAAACGTTTGCAGTTAAGCTTTGAATCTTTCGACTTATTGCATGTCCCAAGAAGTGGAAACACACATGCTGATTCCCTAGCCACACTTGCAAGCTCCTCGGCGCAAAGCTTACCCCGAGTCATCCTCGTAGAAGACTTATGCAAACCCGCAGAAGTGAACAGAGAGGTGGTTCATGTTCACCAAGTCAAAGTAGAGCCTAGTTGGATGGATCCCATAATACTATTCTTGAAAGAGGACATCTTGCTAGAGGATAAATTAGAAGCTGATAAAGTACAGAGAAAGGCATCTCATTTCTAGCTATCCGAGGACCAAAAATTGTACCAGCGCTCCTTTTCTGGGCTATACCTACTCTGTATTCACCTTGAGGCATCAGAGCTACTCCTTGAGGAACTACATGAAAGGATTTGTGGAAGCCATACGGGAGGTAGATCTTTGTTTCACAGAGCCATCACTCAGGGTTATTGGTGGCCAAATATGCAAAAAGATGCACAAAAGTATGTCAAGAAGTGTGATCAATGCCAAAGATTTCTACCAAATATACATCAACCGGGTGGAGTCCTTAACCCCCTATCCAGCCCCTAGCCTTTTGCTCAATGGGGATTAGATATCATTGGCCCATTCCCTAAAGCAACTGTAAACAACAGATATTTGCTGGTCGACACAGACGACTTCACCAAGTGGGTGGAAACTGAGCCTTAGCAAATATCAGGGACGTGGATGCAAAGAAATTTGTTTGGAAAAACATCATCACACAATTCGGGGTCCCTCATACCCTCGTCTCAGACAATGGTCTTCAATTCAACAGCAAATCTTTCAGGAGATATTGTTGCGATCTGGGAATTATGAATAGATACTCTACCCCAGCTTATCCCCAAGGGAATGGACAAGCAGAGGCTGTTAACAAGGTCATAGTGAGTGGACTCAGGAAGAGGTTAGATGATGCGAAGGGAAAATGGGTGGAGGAACTGCTACATGTCCTCTGGACGTACAAAAATACACCTCGCAGATCAACCGGGAGACCCCTTTTTCAATGACTTATAGGGCCGAGGCTATTATTCCTTTAGAGATTGGCTTCCCTACACTCAAAACTAGCTCTTTCAATCTAAGCAGTAACAATGAATTACTAGAAAGGAGCTTAGACCTTATTGAAGAAAGAAGATAAAATGCAATGGTTAAATTGGCATACTACCAACACAAACTCAAGCCGGGTTATGATGCCAACGTGAATCTGAGACCATTAGCACTTGGTAATCTGGTGTTGAGAAAGGTTCTGGGTACTACAAAGAACCCAGCGTGGGGAAAGCTAGGGCCTAATTGGGAAGGACCATATAGCGTCACCTCGGTGGCTGGTATAAGAGCATATTTTTTTGAAGATTTAGATGGACATGTAATACCACGCCCGTTGAATGGAAACAACCTGAGAAGATATTATTATTAATGAAAGTCTCATTTGTCAACATGTTCTTTCAATAAAGGCATTATATTTCTCATTATTCAATCTTTATAGGTGTTAAACAAATCCTAAGTTATGTAAGGTCTATCAGACCACATACTTGGGTGAATTAACACTATGACATCTCTTATAAGTGTTTAAATTGAACCTTAGTCATGCATGAAGTCCTCGGACCAGATGTTTTGGGGAAATTAGCACTCTATGACATCATTTATAAGTGTTTAAACAGAACCTTAGTCATGCTTGTGTCCTCGAACCAGATGCTTTAGGGAAATTAGCACTCTATGACATCTTTTATAAGTGTTTAAATAGAACCTTAGTCATGCTTGTGTCCTCGGACCAGATGCTTTGGGGAAATTAGCACTCTATGACATCTCCTACTCCTACTCTTTACGAATTTTGTCATTTATCTTCATTAGATTCAACCTTCATTGTATAGAGAGAGTAATTCACAACACCAATAGAGGGTAAACCCCTTCAACGTTGGTACTTAGTCAAATTACATACACTAGTAATAGGGAACCAGTGTTAATGTTTATTAAAACTAAGGTGGCAACAGTTAAAGTTTATCTATATCAGTGATAAGCTTGAAATCATGTAAAGCAAAGACACAAGTGATAGAAAGAAAAATCCATTCATTAATCAAAAAGAGAAGAAGTACATTATATTATGTGACAAAAGTACCATTACAAAAAATAAATAAATAAATAAACTACAAAAAAATAATAATAATAATTCCGAATTCCTGAGCCTTGGCCTTGAGGGCAGGAGGGTCCTCTTTTTGGCTCGATTGAGAGGTGGCAACGTCCTTGGCCTTAAGATCAGCTCCCTCATTCTTGGCCTCTGCTTCCTTAACCTTGGCTGCAACTTCCTCAGCCTTAGCAGCATCTATAGCTTCTAAGGTATGCTTTTTCTCCTCGCCCTTGTTCTTGGCCCCTTCAGCCCCTTGGCCTTGGACACCAGCTTGGCCGGACTCCTTCGAAGCCTCAAGGAGAGGGAGAGCAGCTTACACAATTTAGGGCTGCTCAGCAGTCTTAGGAGCAAGGGTAGAGGTAGAAATGGTGGCACCTGGGATTACACAGATATCTGGGTGGTAGTACATGCTCCCAGGCTGCCTCATACCGAATCTGCTAGGACGCCTGCAACATCAAGGGCTCTATCCCATGATACGTTGCAATAGTCACTACAACAAAATGTATTTTTAGTGACAAAAAAATTCATCATTAAAAGTCCAGTTTTTTGTCACAAAGAACCTTTAGTGACGAAATTGGATGTTTAGTGACGAAATTGGACTTTTAGTGACGAAATTCGTTTCGTCGTTGTAGCCCCATCACTAAAAGTCCTGGCGATGAAAAATTTCATCACAAAAAAAAAAAAAAAAAAAAAAAAAAAAAACTTTTAGCCACGAAAACCTTTCGTCGCTAAATGTTTTCCTCGCTAAAAACAGTATTTAGTGACGAAAATATTTTGTCACTAAAACCATTTCAGTTTATTAAATCATATTTAGTGACGAACAATTTCGTTAGTAAAACTATTTTCGGGTACATATAGTGACGAAAAAATTCGTCACTAAAACTATTTTTAAGAAAATCCAAGCACATATAGCAACGAAAATTTTTGTCACTAAAACCATTTCTTACAAAATTCCGCTACATTTAGTGACGAAATATTTCGTCACTAAAACAATTTTTTGTTGCTATATTTGTGACGAAAAAATTTGTCCCTAAAACTTATTTTCTATTTTTATTATTTTCATGGATATTAACATGTAACCTGTCATTACATTATTAAAATCTCACATTTGATTAACACATTTATTTCAACAACACATTTGTAAAAAATTGATCCATACATTCCACAAGTTAAAATTAAAACAAGTATCCAATTCAAACTCCTTCCATACAATAATTGTTTGCAACACATACAATAACTTAAGATGTTTTATAACAATACAAAAAATGTAGCATAATATAATTAGATCCAACGGAAGATGTCCTCATATGTCTTCAAATAATGCCAAAAGTAAATCCCCTAAAGCCACCAATAAGAGATCTGCACAAATACAAAAACACTACTACATTAAAATTGTAAAGTAAAAACATTAACTATGTTATAAGAAACATTTCTAACAATGAATTAAGAGTAGCCACACCAATAAATTAAAATCACAACTCCTAATGTATAAGTTGTAGAAAGCAAATATAAATTTTCAAGTGTAATATAATACAATTAGTTTCAAATGATACATAAAAAATGAAGTGTTTTAACTTAAAGATAAAGTACTAACCAATAAGTGATTTAACTTGAAGATGAACCACCCTCATAGGTAAAAGAGTCATCATAACCCTTGCTCCTCAAAAAATTAAAAATATTCTTTTGGACCTCATCTTGCTTAGCTCGCGCCTCTTGCTCCTTAGCTCACTCCTCTTCGTCCCTAGCTCTTGCCTCTTTGAGCTCAATTACCTCATTTTCTAACCGATGAATATACTCCACCGAGGAACTAGATGAGGCAGTCATTACTAGAGAAGAGGAAGGTCTCATACCAAGTCCTTTTACAGTACCAGATTTCTTCCTAAAAACCAAGTTTGAGATCTCCTCTTGTGTAAGGGGAATTGCATTAGGATCTTGACAATGATCCTCTTGCACTTTGAGAATAGTTTCCAACCATTTGAAAGAGAAAAAAGCAAGTAATCATAACATTAATACTACATATGTTATAGCTTTACAAACATGATAAGGATGGAATAATAGGGATAGAATGATACACATACATATGTCGCTTCACCCTCATGGTGTATCCATCTATTTGTATTTGGATTGAAATGAACATCTTTGTAGATTTTTGCCAATTCAGGAAGTTGACCACCATTATTATTTGTCTAATTAATTAACATTCGAGTGTTAATTATTTATAGTTAATTAATCACAACATGCAATATACTAAGGTTTAAGAAAATGAAAAAAACATGCACCTCCTCATCAACCCTAACAGCAAGTGCCTTTGTCCCGCATCTATGTTTGCGTAAAGTTTTGCTCCTATTTTCAGAGTTAATTCTTGATTTTTCCTAATAAAGAACATTCAAGATATTTATTAGATCATGAATAAAACAATATACATTTACTTCATCTAAGTATTAATCTAATCATTTAACAACATAATATAGTAAATATTGGATAATAATAATATACGCATAAATAATTTATCAGCCAGTTCTTATTGGTCCATTTCCCTTCAATAAGTCCAGTCCACTGCTCAAGTACGACATTCTTTGGCGGGTGGCTTTTTGCATAGTCAGCACCATGAGATTGTACGAGCTTTTTATAAGTCTGATACAACTTGTTAGAGCCGCTACTCAATAATCTTCCATATTTTGTATTTATTGTTTTCGTTACCAAGTTGAAATCTCCTTCTAGCTCAAACTGATCCTGTAAAATGAAGTATATATGTATTATAAAAATATTATTATATGAATTTAATATGCTTAGTGATAACAAGGACGAGTTAGACGTTATCAATATAAATTTACCGTGATATTTTGAAGCACCACATCTCTAGTAGCAGCATCAACACTTTTCCAATTTTTTATGTTGTAACGGGACAAATTACTTCACACTTGTATGCCAATTTCATTGACAAGCTTGCACGCATTCTTCCCAACAAGAGCATCATACTTTGCAGCTATATGTACTGGCAGTTTACCACTTTTTTTAACAAGTGCCCGTACTACTATATCACGTGTTATTCCATGGGTATTTCTGCTAGTAGATCCTATTTAAAAATTATAAATGTTAAAAAATTATACATTCTATTTAAATTAAGTATAACCTCAATAGTAAAGACAGGGTGCAATTCTAATTAAGTATGTTCTATGTAATTACCAGTCATTCTAGTTAATGCATCAGTAGCCTCCACACTAGAAGAATTTTAGGCGGGAGGATTTGTTTCAGGAGGTGTTTCCATAGATTGAACCGTAGATTGGATCACCGGGATAGATGCCTCACCTTGTGAGTGTGTAAGACACCCTACAGACCTCAGATAGCTCATCAGCAAGCCTAACTTGTGTTTCTTCCATGTCGAGCAAGTAGGACACTTTCTTCTCGGCCTCGGCTGCCTCCTTGGCCAATTAAGCTGCCTCTTTAACTTTTTGTAGTTCCGCTTTTAGATCCAGCACCAACTTCTTCGAAGTGGCCAGCTCTATCTCAGTCTGGTAAAGCTGCTTGCGCTGGTCTTCAGCTTGTGTCTCGGCATTCTTTAATCCTGCCTGAGCAAACTTTTTCTCTCTCTCCTCAGTAGCAAGCTTAATGGCCAACTCCTTGTTCTCCTCCTTCGAGGCCTCCAAGGCTCTTTCAGTGTCGAGGCGGAGGTTAGCCTCGACCCTTACATCATTTCGGGCCCTGAGGATCCATTCCTCGGTAACAAAGACCTCCTGGGTGATCTACACAAGGACAATATAGTGACCCACGTGAGCAAAAAAATAAAATAAAATAAAATAAACCATACTTAAACAGAAAAAATGAGAATGAAAACTTACCATTGCAAGGTCCCTTTTTAAGGACATGAAGAGCTCGAGCTGCTTCTACTTCCTCACAGCATCCATGTCCTTGGGCAAAAGCAATGGCTGCTCTAAGACCTTATCCACGTGGGCACCATGACCCCTTTGGAAGTCCCTAATCGAGGTGTTCCAAGGGATGGCAGCCCCGTCCACCTTTAACTGAGGAGCCCATACGCGTGGCGGAAGGCACACATCAACCCTGTTCTGCTCCTCTCAACTATCCACAGAGGTGGACCTCTTATCCCAAGGATCGTTGGCCACCTTCTGTTGCTTAGTCCCCTTCCGAGGGCCCACTTCCCCTTCCTCAAGCTCCATAATCGGCCTTTTCTTCTTTAGATCAGTGTTGACCTTCAATCCGAGGTCGGTAGAGGGCTAAGGAGGGGGAAGAGGAAGAGTAGGAGGAACCTGGGACTTAGGAACTTCTTATGAAGTCATCCCCTTGCTCCTCGCACCCATGAGCTGCCTTAAACTCTTGCCCCCCTTGTTCAATGCCATTTCATCTTCTTCTTCTTCTGAGGTATCGTCTAGATGTGCAATCAGCAGAGTTAGAGGGTGAACACCTGACTATCTATCAACCTCCTCTTCAGCGTCTGAGATATGAATTATTGGTGCCCCTTAAGTCTCTCCTTCCATGAAGTGAAACTTGTCAATCTCCTCTTCAAGGGATAGGCGTGAAGGGGCAATTTTCTCCTCCAGCACTGCTATTGCTACGGGCAGAACTTGACAGGGGGTAGCATGACTAGTAGGAGATCCTCTTGAGCAAGGAAACTTGGGCGTGCCACGTCAATCCGAGCCAGCCACTAGTCACCTGCTCTTATGGTGAGGCCTACTTCCTAGAAAATTTCTGAGATAGGCTTGAAGTCCAAAATTAGATAGACTGCTCTCAATTACCCGTCCTCGCTTATGAAGATCTCGGACCTCAATAAATAATTGAGGGCTTTGATGTTTATTAAACTGAGACAAGGTGCTATGTAATTTTTGTCTGCAAATACAACCGAGGAGCAAAACATGGTTAGAAGATTAAAATTCATCATCAAAAGAAAGTAAAATGAAAGATCAATAATGACATAGTTCGGTTTGAAGAATCTTAATTTCTTGCTAAGGGGCCTAACTCTAAGATATTCCACCTGGCTCTCCCTCTCATACTTGGCAATGAAGGCCATCATGCTACACTCCCGAAGTAATTAAGTAGTCGTCTGTCATCCCTTTGTTCGATTTAGGGAGGCACGAGATGAGCCTGACAACATCAGATCAGGATTTGAGGTAAAATCCTACTCCTTTAAGGTTATGACACTCGTACATGTGGACCATATCGTGCCAAGTGAGCCCCAAGCCCAGATACTTGTTGAGAGCATCAACACTACCTAAAACCCTAAACAAATTGGGCGCGCACTAATGTGGGCAGATCCTATGGTTGAGGAGGTAGTCCCATGTTATCCTACCCATGGGGAGAGTCATCCCCCCTTCTATGAAAGCTATCATGGGTATGATGACCTCCCCCTCCTCTCTGTGTGTCACTATTTACTCTGAGGAACAGTATCATAGGGCTACTCCTTGTGATATGTGATATTTATTCTTAAAGGCCTCTATTTTGGCAGGAGTATCTACTAGATCTTAAATCTACCCATCTGAACTAAGCAAGGAGGAACAACTAAAGCTGGTAAATGAAAGAATAAGAAATGGAAGGCCGAGGAGACTGGCCGAGGAGAAAAAATAAAACTTGAAAGAAATAGAAACTTACAAAAACTAAGACGTGTGTTAATCACTGAAACCTTTAGACAGATTTTGAAGGATTACTTAAAGAAAGAGTTTGAGAAATTTTGTAACTTAGAGGGCTTCGTGAGTTTGAGTGCTTGGGATCTCTGGAGAGCTTGAAGACTTGTGAAATGAGGGGAGAATGATTTCCCTCATGGCTTTATATAGAGGGTAGAAAATGAGTGGGAATAATCCCACTCAGAATTCTAGAAGAAATGTCCACCGTTGGATGAGTGCCTCACCGTTGGATGCAGGGGAACAAAGCGCCGCCTGGAGCAATAAATGACGATTCACAAACTCCGAAGTGTCAGAAACAGTTATGAAGCGCATAAAATGGCACTTCTGCACGTGAAAGCTAGAGAAATAATTGGCCTGGTTTCTTAAAAATCAAAACCCCACTTTTTCTCTTCGAGGGAGAGGGAAAAATCGGAATTTTGAGGGGCTATTGTAGGGTTAAGGGCCCAGAATCGCATATTGGGCCTTGGGCTTTATCCGAAGAAATAGACTTGTCCGAGAATGGACAAATAGTTATGGGGGACTCCGATTTTAAAGTCTCATAAGTGAGGAACAAATGGTGGGTGGTCCGAAGAGTAAATTGGTAGATGAATGTTAATTAATGACCAATTATGAAAATTAATGGCAATATTTTCTTTATAAAGACATTAATGGCACTAACAAATGCCCTATCGTATCCAGACCCAATCATTAATGGTAAATGTTAATTCAAGTTTGATTGTATATATATAATACTCCTATATTCTTAAATTTTCAGGGATTAGAATGAGAACTTGTCAAGAAGATCCTATTAAGAAGGAGATTAAAGGTATGTGACACCACGTCTCTATCCATGTATAATGGTTAATAGTTGACACTTGACACTGTTCTATAAGAGTCTGGCGATCACTCTAATAAACTAAACATGGAATTCAATGAAAATTTCCATTTTGGGGCTAATACCAAGAGTCCTGCCACATGTTGCCATGACCGTGAAAGTATCCAAAAGTAATGAGCTCACCCGTCGCAAATAGTGATTAGTCTCTGGTTGAAAGTTTTGAGGATATATTGTGAGAAACCAAAAAAAAAAAAAAAAAAAACATTATTAAAGAACCAAACATAGACTTCATACAATATAGTTTTGTCCCGTTAATATTTAATGCATAAGTTACCAATCTGAACATTTTTTGGGTTTATGACGATGTTCTGATCCCATTATCAATTCCTAAATTTTATCTCACATAGTTATTGCGTGTGATATTACAATTATGAAAGTTTATTTTTCCTCTAAAAAATCATGTTTGATATATGTGTTTGAAACCTTGATTATCCAAAATAATCAACTGTTTTTGCTTTTGCCTTGATACTTTAAAGAAGTGTATAGTCAATAGTTTCAGTCTCTACATATTATAGAATACTTCTTTATGATTCATATAGAGTACACATCATCAAATGACATCCATTATTGTGCAACAAACAATTGCCTATTTGTACATTAATTGTCATTCCCAAATGCAGCTAGCTCTATCAAAATGACTCGTCTTAAATGACCATGGTCAAAGCACTCCTATCAAAACTAAGATTAAGGATAAAGAAAGGAAAATAAAGGTTCAAAACATGATAGATATTCATTTGGTCATCGTGGAACAGGAACTGCACCTTTCATGTTTGAATGGAGGCAACAAACTAAGAATGAGTAAATTTCCATTTTATGCAAGAAATTCTTGTCAATTTGTAAATGGATGTCGAGACACAAACAACTTGTAAAGAACTTTTCCTGGTCTAAGAAAGTCATGGCTTTTAGGATTCTCCATCTACAATTTGGTGCATATTTGTGTTCAAACATTGCCCCTCAATTACATTTGACAGTAAAAGTCCAAAGTTTCCCATTAATCTTTCCACGTACATGCTCAAAATTGACGGCCTTCCCAACATTGTTTTGGCCAAAATGCCGTCAATTGACGACCTTCAATTCTCTCAAGGACCAGGTGAATAGTTACAAGCATTATATTGTAGCACACTGACCAAGAATTCTCTCTCTCTCTCTCTCTCTCTCTCTCTTTTTTTTTTTTTTTTTTTGAGTTGATTAGCATAGTTTAGAATTTCAGTGCTTAAGATTCAAAATTCGTCATAGTATTTTTCATAATATTTCCAACCATAAATGACATTGGGTTTACTATAATCCCATTTTGTTTGACCTTATAATCTAATCTTCCCATACCTATCAAAATTTGCCAAGTAAGAAGGAGAATATCCCAAACTAAAGGCTTACTAAGAAGCTAAACAGTACCCAAAAAAAGCAGAAACCTATTCGATCAAAGTTCTCAACCAACTCTCCACGCTCAAACTCAAGCTTCGCTTTTGTTTATTTTTCCTACTATTGGCAACATGGACAACATATTATTCCTTGGATCTGGACCTGTTTGTTTGAAAACTTATTTTGAGAATTTTGTTTGTTTGTTTGGTTCCCTAGAAAATGTTCAAGAAAATGAAAAATATTGAATTTTTTATTTTCTGGTATTGGTTCTTATTTTAACTATTTCAAAAAAATAAGTTCTTATTTTCATTATTAAAATTTGTAAGCCTATTTTATCTGACATATGGAATAAGTAAATTCACGTGTTATGTTTCATTTGGATTAATCAGTACACTTCATAAGCTTAAACGGCACTTAAGGAACCCATCATAAAAAATTAAAATTAAAATTTAAAAAAAAAAAAAAAAAAAACTAACAGAGGGGCTGCTGATGCAAACGTGGTATAAATTTAGATGGTAAAATTCAAATTATGAAACTTTTGGGTGTAAAATTCAAAAACTCTCAAACTTTAAGGTGTAATTTCAAGGGAGTCAATACTGTATTGGTGATGGTTTCAGTTTGGTCAAGGAAACAAAATATTTCGATATGAATTGATACTAGTATACCTTTTTGGGGTTAATCTGTGGTATATATATGAGATTAATTTTTATAAGGATGTGCTATAAAACCCAAGTTCTTCACCTCCAATCCCAACAAGTCATATCATCTTATCACATATTAAAGAATAAGCACATCCATACTCAATCAGTTCTAATACCCATCTAAAAAATTCAACAAAATTGGAAGTTTATTGAGATATTATTAGGTGTGATAGAATGAATTGAGTTTTAAATAAAAAAAAGTCAATGTGACAATCTATTATTGGATAGTGTAAAACATGGGTTTAAGCTCATATCTAGAAGCAAGGTGCATTGGATAGCCGTGAAATATTTGTGGTGGCCTAGACAGATATGGATGGACCATGCTTCTAAATTTAATCCCAATCTCAATTACCACAAATAACCCTAACCCCCAAACCGTCCTAAACCAAATGGTCAGACAAATATTGAGACTAAGATTGAGTATGTACCTTGTGATTCGAAATTGAAGATGCAAATCACCAACTAAAGACCTCGATATCGTCAACGTCGAGATTGAGAGTGAGAGTACAGAGCGAAGGCAAAAGGGAGAGGGAGAGTGAGAGTGAGAGCGAGACTGAGAGGGAGACTAAAAGTGAGTGGGAGATTGAGAGCAAGGGAGATTAAGAGCGAGTGGAAGACAAAGAGCGAGAGGGAGACTAAGAGCAAGATTGAGAGAGTGAGAGGGAGATTCAGAGGGTAAGACTGAGTGAGAGAGAGCGAGATTAAGAGTTAGACTGAGTGAGTATTAAAACAAGGAGTGACTTTTTAAACTTGCATAGTACTCGAGTTCATAATACTCGAGTCTGTGGAGCCTGCTACCCGAGCCAAACCCGAGTTCATGAACTCGAGTATGGTGGACTACAAATATCCTGGAACCCGAGCCGTACTTGAGTTCATTGAACTCGAGTACAGTGGACTACAATTTATCTTGGAACCCGAGCCAGACTCACGTTTGGGGAGCTCGGGTACTGTGTATGTAAAATAACACAGTATGTAAAATAACACAGTACTCGAGTCAAAGGAACTCGAGTTCAGTCAACAAAGTACTCAAGTTTGATACCATCAAGTCCTAGGTGACATTTTTTAATGTCCAAAATTCCAGCTTAGCCAGTACCACGGTGGCAAACTCACTAGGAACTCAATTCATTGAACTTGAGTACTGTTTAAAACTCGACTTTAGGAAGCTGAAGTACTAAAAAAGTGGTAGATTATTAAATATTTTCGAAACAGTGCTGGATTGACACAAAGATTGTAAAAACGTGGTATTTGGATATTTTTACCCAAGTCAAGCACTATCTCAACAAGTACGAATACTTAAACTACAAAGATTCAAATAACTTTGAAGAAGATGAGTTTGATGAAGCCTTGGAGTTCGCCATCAAAACATACCAGAATTTTTTTTTTCATTTGAAAGCTTGACACTAACACCATCAAAGGGATGTCAATGCTGCGTTGTGGAGTTCCTGATATTATCAATGGCCAAGCAAGGCGATATAAACATTAGGCCTAATGATGCCAAAAATCATTAGCTAGTTGCACGGTCCTCACATGCTCTAGACAAAACTTGTGAAACAAAAACAAAGAAAACCCTACAAAGAGCACTGGTGTGGTATCGACTAAATACCCTCCGAATGTTAAGTTAGAAAACTTTTGCAACTCTAGAGTGCTAGAGCTGGGGGAAATTATGCGTACCTTGGTTTGTGAAGGCTTTGGGGTTTTTATAGTAATGTAGAGTGGTCTTCATTTCTTGGTGGAAAATGTCTTTCCTTGTAGGAGAGATTTTCATTAATGCACATATTTTGTAGGATCCTTTCCTTTTAGAGATTCCTTTGACTGGAGTTGGTCATGGGACACAAGAAATTTCCATGCATAGACATTCATGGAGATCACGCTAAGCCATGCTAGACCTGTCGGCCTCTTCACCCCATCGATCACTCGCCTCGTCCGAAGGTTTCCCGTTAGCTTCATGGAAACGTTCATCAGGTGTCATGGGGCCATCGGCCATATGGTATCGTTGCTTTGGATCCCTATCTACTTATATGAAGACGACGGGTCCAGAGGGACCATCAGCTTCCTTATGTGTCATATCTTGAATCTCATAATGAGAACACCCTTATCAGCTGCCTCCTACTCCATGGCTCCATCAGCTCCAACTGACGGGTCATGGAGTGCAATCATTAGCTGCAACTTTTTTATCATCAAAAGGAGTGTCATTAATTGTTCTTGAGCAACCTTTATTAAATGCTAGGGGATACGTGGCGCTAGCCGGTTGGCCTCGTTTCTGATCAAAAATTTCACTTCGTTTCTCATGCTCCTTCGTCCTATAAATAGTTCCTCACCTTCTCCCATTTCTCCTCATTTCATCTTTGCGAGCCTTAAAAGAGACTTGTCATTCTGTCGTCCAAGCCACCGTCACTTTACTACCATCAATCTTCAAAGGACTGTCGCTTTCAATCTGTCTACTTGTTATCGTAAGTTTTCTTCTCCTCGTTTTTTATTTAAACTTTTGCAACCCACCCCCCTTTCTATGTTTTGAGACCCGTCAAGTAAGTTCTTAGAAAAAATACCTATGTCGCTTGTAGGTGGATAGATGTCAAATAAGGAAGTGACAAGTGAACTATCATCATCAGTCCGTGAGGGTGCGAGCTACGATGAGGTCTTTTCATCAGGGCGCGAGCCTGGGGAAGACTATCCTCAATCCCCAGAAAGGGAGCCATCCACCCAATCCTTGAGTGATGAAAATGAGGAAGAGGATGAGGGAGACGTTGAGGGGGATGATAATGACGAGGGACAAGTGGACGAAGAGGAAGGGGAGGATTTGGAGGATTAGGAAGTTGAGGATGATGAGGGAACCCATTCTGAAGGAAGAGATCTAGAGAGTCAAGCGGACGGTGGTGCCCGTCCATTCATTCATCCTACAATATGGACTGTCAACGATTTTTATCCAACGATGACCAAAAACATATTCAAGAACCTTCGTGATCGTTATCAGATCCCCGAGAATGTCCCCATCCATCTGCCTAGGAAGTTTGAATGGTGTTATTCTAGGAAGACCGTGAGTGTTGACATGTATGACGCCATGTTCACTGCGGGATTGAGACTGCCACTAACGGAACTGCACTGTCAATTGGCCAATTATTTGGGTTTTTCCATCATTCAAATAGCTTCTAATGCTTGGAGAATATTTATAGGAGCTGATGTACTTTGGGGTCATCTTAGTTGTGGGAACCGTTGGCTTACTCTCGATGAGTTCTTCTATTGCTATAGACCTCAGCACATCTCCTCATCCCAGGAGATCTACCACTTTCTAGTGAGGAAGGTGTCGCCCAGGCTAGTGTCTGTTAGGACATATGTGGTTTACATGTTAAGAGTATATGTCATACTTTTATGTAATTGGCTAATCCTTTGACAAAACTCACTTTACTTGTATTTTGGTAGATTTAGGTTGTGTTGAAATACTTCAAAAAACCATGTTTCAAGATCAAGTATTGAAGCCTTCAAGTCTGTTCAAGAAAACAAGCTGAAAGTGCAGATTCATTAAAGCTCAACAGCTGGCTCGACAGCTGCATCTATCGAGCTTCAGTAAGCTGTTTCAGCCCCGTGTCTCGATACCTTCTCGACAGATACTCGACAGCTTCTATCTGTCGAGGTTTATACAAAATTAGAATTCTGATCTGATTTCTTGGGATCCGTGAATGTGTCTTTGGGCCTTCTTTTCTCCTAACCCTAGACATATAAAAGGATTGTTTTAAGAGCCGTTAAAGAGTTCACAAGTTGCGTAAGCATTGAGCAAACTCTATTCAAGCAAATTGTGACCGAAGACGAAATTCTTAACCTAGTTCATCTCTTTTGAAGAAGTTGCTGTGTATGTGCACCTTTGGGTTTTGTGACCAAGCATCTTCTTGATCTTCATCATGTGTATGAACTGAAGAACTTTACAGCCAACCCTTATTTCTAATTGGTGATTGAAGTCGCGTACTAGGATCCGCGCATCTGGTTAGTCACGTACTTGGGAGCCATGCATCAGGAGGGGGAACTATCACTATAGAACAAGTCCAATTGGGTATTAGGGTAAGGGTTCAACTGTAGGTTGGTAAGGTACTTGGGATTCCTTTCCTTGTAACCGCTTGTTTTGATAATAGTGGAGTTTTGGGAGTGGTAACCTGAAAATCACCCGATGGGGTTTTTGCCGTTAGGGTTTTCCCCATTCATGAACAAATCACCGTGTTATTTATTTTCCGCTGCATATTTAGTTTATTGGTGATTTGTTTGTGCTGCCACGCATTTGCATGTTAATTAACTTAATTAATAAACTTGGTTAAATTAATTGGTTAATTAATCAAAAGGGGTCAATTCATTTATGGCCTATTAGTGTCGAACATGCCTGATTCAAATATAGGAATTGGAAGAATAGGTATTTCTTTGTCCAAGGGATGGACTAAGTGTGTAGACGGGAGGAGTGGGACAACATGCCCTATGGTTTTGACAATACTTGGGGTATTGTAAAGGGTTCAGGTCTGGTACTGTTTGCATTTTTACCTTTTCTCTATTTTTTTTGCTATGTATTTAACATCGTCTGTTTCCCTCTTTTTTTAGCTAGCATTCATTCGCAAATAACCAATTAAAAGGAGGCTTTCATCTGTCATGTGCCCGAGATCCCCTTCAGTCAAAGAAAGTGGAAGGACCTTATCACTCTAGACACACTCCACGCCTATTTGGTGGTCCTAAACCGACCCCTACAACTCGTAGATTGAACACTTACTCCCATTGGCATAAGTTTTTACTTTCTTACCCACTTCCTGCTGTCTGTTTCTACTTACACTAACGTCTGCTCTTCTAATGTCCGTCCTTTATCCTTGGCATAAATGGAAGTAGGGAGGCAGAGGGCTTTAGTAAGGCAGTCAACTGCAGCACGTAAGCAACAACAGAAAAAGGGGGTCTCGACATCCGCCTCCAAGGTCGTTTTCAAGGGGACATCAAAGCGGAAGAATAAAGGGAAGGATGACCATCGTCATAAGAAAGGGTCGAGCACCCCTGTTGGTGACAAGCAACCAAAGCGATCGTCGCCTTCTGAATCCAGCCACGGAGCTAGTAAAGGGATGATGACGGGGAGAGGTCTCGTTGCTCAAGGAGCTCTCTGTTGTCTGCTTACGCATAAGGAACATGCTGTCGAGATGGTTGAATCAATCATCAAGGAGAAGAATCTAGACCCTTGTGCTAATCAGACGACGGAGGACTTAGGGGCGTTGGGTCTCTTTGATCTGTCTAGGGTATGTTTCTCTTACATCATGTTTTTTCGCACTGTTTTTTCATTCTTTTATTAATGGACGTCTTGATCTTAGGCGTTGGTGCATATAAAGGCGCTTCAAGTCAAATGCGTCGCCTAGGAGGAGGTAATCCGTCGGTATCGGAAGCATCAGGAAATTGAAAATAAGAAGTAGGATCAATATAAGGAGGTCATCCGTACCCTCGACGAGGAGCTGATATCTGTCACTAAAAAGCTGAAGGAGGAATCTCGTCTCCTAGAGGAAGCGAAAAAGGCAAAGGTAGGTTTGGCGAAGGAACAATCGACCCTCTGTGAGCAGATGGAGAAGGTAAAGTTTGACGTCTTGGCAGAATTCAAGGCTTCCTAACCTTTATTGATGCATGTGGTGTCTACTACAATGACAGATTCAAGAATTGATTAAAGAAGGTTGGGTCCCTCTACCCAGCCTTTGACCTATCCAAGATCACTCTTGACGACCCCATACCAATTACTCTTAGGGGCGATGACACTGTCAATGAAGAGTCCGATTATTCCATTCATATGAAGGAGTAGGGTCCTGAAGATGAAGGTGTGGTTATTGCCCAACCTGCTCCTGATGGCCCTATTGCTACTTTGGTCCCATCTGTAGAAGACCTTTTTGCCCAAGTTGTCAAGAACCCGTCCGCCTTGGATGCCCCTTCAACTTAGTCCTTTTAATTTTTAAATTTTTATGTATTTCATCTTATTTTCAAACTATAGCAAGTGCCCTTTTGTTTTTTAGGCTTTACTGTAAAAACTTTTCCTTTTATGGTCTTTTTAATTATTCTCTCTTTATTATATATGTCTGCCTTGGTACCCTTTAGTACGTGTGGTTGCCCGTCCACATTGGAGGTTGGACCTAGTGGAAATCTTGAGACCAAGCACCCGTCAATGTCCTTGGTCATCTACCACTTAGTTAGGCCAGGTTTTAGTGTAGATTTCGCAGACTAGGTACCTCGTCAGTACCTAAGGTTGTCTGTCTACCTTGTTGATAAGAGTATTTTGGGGACTGTATGGACCGTCCACCTTATGTAACCTACTTATATGTAATTTAAGCTAACTCTTTCTTGTACCCATCCACTTTAGGACTTAGTAAACTTCAAGGCATCTCCTGGGATGCATCCGCCCACTTAAGGACTTAGTAAATTTCTAAACATCCCTGGGGATGCATCCGTCCACTTAAAGATTTAGTAAATCTCAAGGCACCCCCTAGGATGCGTCCGCCCACTTATGGACTTAGTAAATTTCAAGACATCCCTTGGGATGTATCCGTCCACTTAGGGACCGTCCACTTAAGGACTTAGTCGTAGATGCGGTCTTGTAGAAAGGTATATATGCATATGGTATATCTAAATAACTCCTCTTATTATGATAAATACGTGCATAAATAAAAAAAAAAATTTCTTGAAAAAATGAAACGTTGTCCTTTGGGCTTAAAAAGGTACTGTAGATAATAAAAATTAACTAAAAAGAAATAAACTGAAAATGATGAGTGGTGTTCTGCACGCCATCATCTACTGGTAGTATTTCTTCAGGTGCTTAGTGTTCCATGGATGGTGCAATATTTGACCGTCTAGCATCTCTAGGTGGTAGGTGTCTTTCCTCTACCATGAGGTGCTTCTGTAGGGTCCTTCCCAATTAAGTCCTAGCTTTCCCTTAGAGGGATCTCTTGTGGTGCCCGTCACCTTCCTCAAGACGAGGTCTCCAACTTGGAAATCTCTATGTCTAACTCTAGAGTTACAATGCTTAGCCATGAGGTCTTGGTATCAAGCTAGCCTTTGTCCACTTGTTGCTCTGACCTCGTCTACTAGGTCAAGCTGTAAGCGCATGGCTTCGTCATTCCTACTCTCATCATGGTTGTCCACTCTATAGCTTGTAAGTCCGACCTTAGCTACAATAATGGCTTCGCTCCCGTATGCTAGTCGAAACGACATCTCTCCTATAGGTGTTTTGGCCGTCGTCCTGTACGCCCATAGTACGCTTGGCAACTTTTCTGGCCATATACCCTTTGCCCCCTCGAGCTGAGTCTTAATGATTTTAAACAAGGATTGGTTCGTGACTTCAACTTATTTGTTGGCCTGAGGGTAGGCGGGTGAGAAGTAGTGATTATTGATCCCCAACTGTGAGCAACAATCCCTAAACGAGTCATTGTCAAATTTTTTTCCATTATTTGAAACCAAGACTCTAAGGATTCCATACCTACAGATGATGTTTCTCCAAACGAAGTTTTGTATATTTTTCTCCGTGATGGTGGCCAGGACTTCAACTTCCACCCATTTGGTAAAATAATCTATACCGCCCACTGGGAACTTCATTTGTCTTATCGCTGTTGGGAATGGGCCTATGATGTCCAATCCCCATTGAGCAAAAGGCCACTAGACCATCATCAGAGTGAGCTCTTCTGTTGGCTAACAATAATGTTGCTGAACCTTTGACATTTGTTGCAAGTATTGACATAGGCTTGGGCATCCTTCTTCATGATAAGCCAATAATATCCAGCCCGAATCAGCTTGTGCACTAGTGATCGTGACCTTGAATGGTTCCAGCAGATCCCTTCGTGGACTTCTCTCATGACATAATCTGCTTGCTCGAGGCCTAAGCATCTTAGGTACAGGCAGGAGAAGCCTCTTTTGTATAAGACATCCTTTATTAGGACGAATCGTGCCGCCTGAACCTTCAACTTCCTTATGACTTTCTTACCGTCAGGTATTGTACCATCTTTTAAGTAAGAAACTATCGATGTGGTCCAGTTGCTTCCCAAGTCTATTTCCTGCACACCGACGCCATCTATCAAAGGTGAAAGCTGAATAAAAGAAAGTACCTTACTGGGGATAAGAATGTGTTCTGCTAATGCGGCTTTGGCAAAACAGTCAGCTTGCTCGTTCTCTTCCCTTTGGATTTGGATAAACTCGGCTTGAAGGTCACCCACCCGTTTCCTTACTTGCTCAAAGTATCTCTTCATCCTTTCTCCTTTGCATTCGTAGTCACCATTCACCTGACTTATGACCACCTAAGAGTTGCAATACATAACCATACTTGTGGCCCCTGCTGCTTTGGCGAGATCTAGTCCTGACACTAAAGCCTCATACTCCGCTTCATTGTTGGTTGTAGGGAAGTCAAGACGAACCATACGTCCCTTTCTAAAGAATGAAGTACTATACCTGTTCTGCCAGCCTGCCTGTTGGACGATCTGTCCATGTAGATACTCCATTAAGAATGCTCTTCTGCCCCCTAGCCTTCCAAATTGGTGAACTCCACAATGAAGTCAGCGACCACCTATCCCTTTATGGCTGTATGCAAGCGGTATTGTACGTCGAATTCGCTCAACTCAATTGCCCATAACGCCATCCGTCCAGCGGTGTCAGGATTGCTCATTGCTCTCTTCAAAGGTTTGTTCATTAGAACGACCACAGTATGGGCTTGGAAATACGGCTTGAGCTTGCGAGCCTCGGTTACTAAGGTGAAGGCCAGCTTCTCCATCAGGGGTACCTCTCCTCTGTGCCTCGGAGTGCTCGGCTAGTGTAGCATATAAGCTTCTGCACCCTGTCTTCTTCTCTAACTAAGGCTACATTGCCGGCAGCCGAGGAAACAGCCAGATAAAGAAATAGCTCTTCCCTTGGTTTGGAAGGACTTACGAATGGTGGGGAAGAGAGGTATGCTTTTAGATCATCGAATGCTTGTTGACATTCAGCCCTCCCTCGAAGGACTTCTTCAACGTGAGAAAGAAAGGTAGGTGTTTATCCATTGCCCTTGACACAAACCTATTCAGCGCAGCTACCTTGCCTTGAGGCTTTGCACTTCTTTTATGCTCCTCGGTGGCGCCATTGCCATTATAGCCTAGATCTTGTTTGGGTTGACTTCGATACCTCCCTAAGACACCATGAACCCCAGGAATTTTCCAGCTGTCACCCCAAATGCGCATTTGCTCGAATTGAGTTTCATGTTATAAAAGCGAAGGGTATCAAAGGTCTCATTGAGGTCATCCAAATGGTCGTCTTCCCTTCGACTTTTCACTAGCATGTCATCCACATAGACATGCACATTTCTCCTAATCTGATGTGAAAACATTTTGTTCATAAGTCCACCGCGTTCTTGAGATCAAACGGCATTACTTTGTAACAGAAGAAGCCTTAGCTAGTGACTAACGAAGTTTTCTCCTAATTAACTTCATCCAACTTGATCTAGTTGTAACCAAAAAACGCATCCATGAAGCTCAATAACTAGTGTTTAGCTGTCCAGTCTACTAGGACATCGATCTGCAGGAGTGGGTAGCTATTTTTGGGGCACGCCTTTTTTAAGTCCGTGAAGTCTACGCACATTCTCCACTTTCCATTGGCTTTCTTGACCATTACTACATTGGCCAACCAATTGGGATAGTATACTTCTCTGATGAATTCTGCCTCCTGTAATTTATGAACCTTTTCTGCTATAGCCCTGTCTCGCTTCTAAGCGAACACTCGCTTCTTCTGACAAATAGGGAGAAAAGAGGGTGATACATTCAACCTATGGACCATGACTGAAGGGTCAATCTCAGGCATATCAAGGTGGCTCCAAGCAAAGACATCCTGGTTCTCTCTCAAGAATGTCGTGAGTGCTTGATAGACTGGTGGGCTGGCGAGGGTGCCGATTCTGGTCATTTTCTCAGGTTTGAAGTCATCAAGGAATATCTCTTCCAACCATTCAACGGGCTTTGCAACCGTCTATTTTTCTTCTATGCTCATGGTCTATAAGTGGTCATCCATTTCCAACATCACTATGTAGCACTCACGTGCTGCCACTTGGTCTTCACATACCTCTGCTACTCTGTACTCAGTAAGGAACTTGATCATCAGGTAATAGGTCGAAGTTATGACATTTCACGAATTAAAGGTAGGCCGGCCCAATATGGCATTGTAAGTAGACAAATAGTCGATGAAAAGAAATGTGACATCCTTAGTAATTTGTTGAGGGTAATCATCAACCGTCACAGGCAATGTGATTGGGCTAAGGGGGTATACTCTCGTTCCTCCGAACACAACGAGTGGTGCATTGTCGGTACGAGTCATTCTCTTTCGATCCTCATCTGCTAGAACGCCGAGTAATAGAGGATATCAACAGAGCTTCCATTATCAACTAGGACCTGATGAGTGTTATAGTCCCCTACCCGTATGCTAACAATGAGTGTATCATCATGCGAGTGGTGGAGACGTCGAACATCTTCCTCCGAGAACACAATTATGAGGTTGTTGACCCGTGCCATCTTTAGAACGAAACCCGTCAGCTGGACTTTTTGAACCATCCTAAGGTAAGTCTTACGTGCCTTTCTAGATGAACTAGAGGTTGTGGGGCCCCCTACAATCATCCTTTTGTCCCCTAGAGGTGGCCTAGGGCGTTCATTATCCTTTCTAGCAATCTGCTCCTGCGGTGGGTCTGCCCTTTCTTTGCTAACGAATCGTTGTAGTTTCCCTTGTCTAATAAGGGCTTCAATTTGCTACTTCAATTCATAACATTCAGACGTGTCGTGACCGTGATCCCAATGAAAACGGCAGTACTTGTCCCTAGACCTCTTACTAAGATCTCGTTTCAACTTGCCAGGCCACATTAAGGTCGTATCGTCCTTGATCTGCATCAGGACCTGATCGATCGGGGTAGTCAGCGGGGTGAAGTTTACGAACCTTCTAGCGGGGAGTTTTGAACGCCTATCCTCCCATCGATCTCCAGTCCTAGTCGTCTTCCGTCCCCTGTCTAGCCATGCATCTTCTTACCTTTCCCTCTTTTTGGGTTTCTCCTCTCGGGCTAATAGCGTGTTTTCTACGTTCATTTATTTAGTGGCTCGATAAAGCACATCTAACATGTTCTTCGGGTCGTTTTTGTATAAGGAGAACAAAAACTTCCCCTTCCATAATCCATTAGTGAACACAGCAACAAGTATCTTGTCATCAGCTTCATTTATCGAGAGGGCTTCCTTATTGAAGCGAGTTATGTAAGACCTCCGTGTCTCGTCCTCCTGTTGCTTGATGCTCATCAGGCATGCAGTGGACTTCTTATATTTGTGCCCCCCGATAAAGTGCGAGGCAAACTACACACTCAGCTCCTTGAAGGTACTGATGAAGTTGGGCGTCAACCTGCTGAACCATACCCTTGCGGGACTCTTCAGTGTAGTTAGGAAAGCTTGGCACATGATCTCGTCCGCCACACCTTGTAAGTGCATGAGGGTTTTAAATGACTCCAAGTGATCCAACGAATCCTTAAACTCTTCATAGGCTTCTATCTGCAGCATATGGAGCTTTAACGGAAGGGAGAACGAAGTGACGAGTTCCGTAAAGGACAAGTCCATCCGATGGACCAACTCGTCGAGGTCGTTTGACACCTGTCCCTAAAGGCTTTCATCATGAAGTCCATCTGTTCCTTCATCATCTGCATCTCTGCAACCATGTACGGTGGTGCCGTATCTACGATGGATGGATGGCTAGTGTCTTGTCGCTCTTGTTTGATTGGGGCATTGTTGCCTTCTAGTCCTTCTTGGTCCCTTCTTTCGACAATGGTACCTTCTTGCTCCTACCCATGATTGTTGGGTCCTACGTTCCTTCACCACAATTGTTCCTCCAGGTCATGGTTTTGCTTGGTAAGGGGTTCCATGGCCGTGGCGATAGTCTGTACCTGTCTTTCAAGGGCGATAGTACGTGGTTTGTCTCCTTGGTTGTTGGTGGTAGCCATCAAGCGAGTGAGTACCATACAACTCTTTTTCCAGGAAGTGGTAGTATGGCTTTTACTACAATGAAGTTATCCTTTCCCACAAACAGCGCAAATTGATGATGCCAAAAATTTTTAGTAAGTTGCGCGGTCCTCACGTGCTCTAGACAAAACTTGCAAAACAGAAATAAAGAAGACCCTACAAAGAGCACTAGTGTAGTGCCGGCCAAATACCCTCTGAAAATTAAGTTAGAGAACTTCTGTAACTCTAAAATGCCAGAGCTGAAGGAAATTATGCGTACCCTGGTTTGTGAGGGCTTTGGGTTTTTATAGTAGTGTAGAGTGGTCTTCATTTCTTGGTGGAAAAGGTTTTTCCTTGTAGGGAAGGTATTCATTAATGCATATATTTTGCGGAATCCTTTCCTTGTAGAGATTCCTTTGATTGGGGTTGGTCGTGGGACACAACACATTTACATGCATAGACATTCGTGGTGATCACGCTAAACCACGCTGGACCCGTCGGCCTCTTCACCCTGTCGGTCACTCGCCTCGTCCAAAGGTTTCTCTTCAGCTTCATGGAGACACTCGTCAGGTGTTGTGGGGCCGTCGGCCATATGGTATCGTTGCTTTAGATCCCCATCTACTTATATGAAGACGACAGGTCTAGAGGGACCGTCGGCTTCCTTCTATGTCATGTCTTGAATCTCATAACAAGAACACCCTTATCAAGGCCAAACAAGGTGAAAAGGCGGACAAGATTAGTATAAAAGACCAACAAAAACAATAAACATAAAACACATATTATAACGTCATACACAATGGGAATGCAAATACCGAGATCAAGGTTTTACTTTGTATTCCATCATAGAATTTAATAGACCAAGAATGTATTAACCTCTTATGGTAAATTAACCAATTAATTAAGTCAATTAACATACAATACGCGTGGTAGCACAAACAAATCACTAAGTTAAATGCAGGGGAAAAATAAATTTGACATGGTGATTTGTTTACGAATAAGGAAAACCTATAAGGCAAAAACCGCACTAGGTGAATTTAAGGTCACCACTCCCGAGAATCCACTATTATCAAAACAAGCAGATACAAGTAAATTGTTAAGGACATATTTTATGAGATTGGCTAATCCTTTGACAAAGCACTTTACTTATATTTGGATAGATCTAGGATGTGTTTAATACTTCAGGGAACATGTTGTTCAAGTCTAGTATTAAAACCATGAAGATTGGACCAAGAAACAAGTGAAGAAAAGGTGTTCAATAAAGCTGGACAGATAACTCAACACCTATGGACAAATAGCTCGACAGCTGATCGACACCTTCTCGATAGTTGGCTATCCATTAAGCTCTTAAGGTGTTTTCTTATCGCAATCTCGACACCTTCTCGACAGCTAATGGATCGATCGAGAAATCTTCTGTCTCCTCGACACCTAGCTATCTATCGAGGTTTAAAGCTCAACACCTCCCGATCAATCAAGGTATCTATCGAGGTTACGGGAATTTAGATTTTTAGATCTGATTATTAGACCAGACTTACGTATTTGTGTAGGGTTTCTTTTCTCACAACCCTAGACCTATATAAGGCATATTTTAGAGGCCGTCACATAAGAGAATACAAGGAAAACATATGCAAAAGGTAACCGATGCCTTATTCTCTCTAAAAGAAGCTACTGCGTCTTTGCGCCTTAGGGTTTTGTAACCAAGTGCTTCTTGATCTTCATTCTTGATGAAGTGAAGAACTTTGTAGCCAACATTCTTCTTCTAGTTGGTGATTAAGTCGCGTACTGGGATCCGCGCAACAAAAAGGGTGGCGTTCATATATTGAAAAGTTCAGAGGTTCTGAAGCGGTAGAAGGTTTCTGCTGTGAGTTCATCTACGGGGATTGTAGAGTCTAGGGATAAAGGTTTTGTACTAGATCTGAAACTCTTTTTACTATAGTGGATTGTTTTTCGGGAAGGTTTCCCTCTAGGTTTTTTACTGTAAAACTGGTTGGTTTCATTGGTTTTCTTGGGCCATCATATTTTGTCTTATTTACTTTTCCGCTGCTTTCATTATTGACATGATATTGATGTTTATTTGTTTTAACAAGTTTTATTAATAATAAATCTAATTAACAACTTGGATTTAAAACTTGTTAATTATATCAACCGGGGTTTAAATTTCCTAACAAGTGGTATCAGAGCGGGTTCACTCAGATTGGATTAATTTCCTGAGTGTGATCCATTGACCCTTGTTGTCATGGATAGAGGACAATCTTTATATATACCTCCTTTATTTAATGGAACTAATTATGCGTACTGGAAAGTTCGTATGAAAGTTTTTTTGCAGGCTCTAAGTGAATAGGTTTGGCAAGCTGTTGAAGTTGGTTGGATTAAGCCAAAGGAAGCGCCGGTGGATTGGGATGATGCAACAATCATAGCGGCAAATTTCAACAGTAGGGCCTTGAATGCTTTGTTTTGTGGGGTGACCAATGAGGAATTCAAGAAAATATCATCCACAAAAGTTGCCAAGGAAGCATGGACAATTCTTGAAACCACCTATGAAGGTACCAAGGCAGTAAAGACTGTGAAGCTTCAACAACTCACTAGCAATTTTGAAGAAATAAGGATGGAGGAGGATGAGACCTTTGATGAGCTCTATTCTAAACTCAAGGATATTGTAAATTCTGCCTTCAACCTTGGAGAATTTATAGCAGAATCCAAGATTGTTAGAAAAATCCTTAGGACCTTACCTGAAAGATTCCATGCCAAAATCACTGTCATTAAGGAAGCAAAGGACATTGATCAAATTCCTTTAACTGAGCTTGTAGGGAACCTTCAAACCTATGAAATGGGATTAGGCTCAATGGGAAAAGGTGGAAAGAGTAAAAACTTGGCTCATAAGGGTATAGAGGAAGAGATTGAGTACTCTGAAGATAAAAGTGAAGATGAGGATGAGGATTTAACCTTCATAACTGATAAGATTATCAAACTTCTTCAGTTTAGGAAAAAGAATAAGGGCAAACCTCCTAGGAAATCTCTATCCTCTAGGAAGGGCATGAATGAGCAACCCCTTATCAAATGCCATGAGTGCAAAGGTTTTGGTCGTATGAGGATAGAGTGCCTAAACTACCTCATGAAGGAAAAGACCGAGAAGCCAAAAGATAAAGGGTTGATTGCTACTTGGAGTGATACTAAGGATGACTCTTCTGATGAGTATGTGAATGAATGTCATCACGTTTTGCACTAGAAGTCCTCTCTAATTGAGCTCTAACGTAAAACAGCTCTGCTTCAAGTTTCTTGGTCTTTTTAGCCAAGAAATTGTTCTCAAACCGCAGTGCTCTAATGGTCTAATTAGCTTCATCAAACTTTGTGGAAAGCTCTTCTCGATCAAGTTCCACATCACTCAGCTTCTTGGTGGATAGCCTATATAGTTTCTCAAGCTTCTCAGAAACTTTGTACAATTTTTCATAGGCAGTTTAGATGTCATCTTGATCATCCATTTTCTCAAACTTAGAATCCACCAAGTCCTCTTCATTATCTACTATTTTTGAACCCCCATCAGTAGGATCAATTATAGCAGTGAAGGCATTCAAGATTCTCTCGTCATCATTGTCATCTGAATCATCCTCAAGCTCGGTGTCACTCAAGATAGCAACAAGGGCCTTGCTTTTCTCAATGGTGTTGAGATAAGTTGGACATTCTTGTTTCATATGTCCAAAACCTTGACATTCGAAGCACTTTGGTCCGAAGGGAATAGTGTACTGGCCGCTATCCCTAGCATCCTTCTTCCATCTATCTTGGCTCTTGAACTGTGAAGAACTAGATTGCTTACGGTCTTTGTCAAATCCTTTCGAATTGGCATTCTATATGAAATTTTTGAACTATCTTGTGATATAGGATTTCATCATAGAATCTTCATCATCGGAAGACTCATCAGTATCACTGCTTTTGGCCTTCAAAGCCATGCTCTTGCTCTTGCTTTATTTCCCGATCCTAGACAAACCCAATTCATAGGTTTGCAAGTTGCCAACCAGCTCTATCAAAGGAATTTGATCAATGACCTTTGATTCTTCAATGGCGATGATCATGGCGTGGAATATCTTCGGTAAAGATCTAAGCACCTTTCTGACAATCTTAGATTCGGGAATGGTTTCCCCCAAGATTAAAGGCCGAGTTAACTATGTCCTTAAGCTTGACATAGAACTCATCAAATGACTTGTCTTCCTCGATCTTAATCTCTTCAAAGCTCGTGTTAAGCCTCTGAACCTTTGAATCCTTAACAGCCTTGGTTTCTTCATAGGTTGTCTATAGGATGGTCCGTGCTTCCTTCGCAGTTTCAGTTGAGGATATCTTCTTGAACTCCTCATTTGTGACTGCACTGAATAAGGCATTCAATGCTCCGTTGTTGAAATTTGCCGCTTTGATTGTTGCTTCATCCCAATCCACAGGCACTTCCTTACGCTTAATCCAACCAACTTCAACAGCTTGCCATACTTTTTCACCTAGAGTCTGAAAAAAAAAATTTCATACGAACTTTCCAGTACGCATAATTAGTGCCATCAAATAAAGGAGAGATAATTAAAGATTGTCCTCTATCCATGACAAACAGGGGTCGATGGATCACACAGCAAAGATTAACCCTAATTAGAGTGTGCCCACTCTGATACCACTTGATAGGCCAAAAATGTATTAACCCCTTTATGGTAAATTAACCAATTAATTAGCCAAGTGAATTAATTAAGTCAATTAACATGCAATACACATGATAGTACAAACAAATCACCAACTAAGTTAAATGCAGCGGAAAAATAAATTTAACATGGTGATTTGTTTACAAATGAGAAAAACCTCCAAAGTAAAAACCCCACCTAGTGAATTTAAGGTCACCACTCTCGAGAATCCACTATTATCAAAATAAGCAGTTAAAAGTAAAGGAATCCCAATACCTTATACCAACCTATAGTTGAACCCTTACCCCAATACATAATTGGACTTGTAATGTAGTAACAATCTCTCCTTTCAATACAGGGCTCTAAGTACGTGACTAACCAATCGATACACAGATCCCAGTACGTGACTAACCACCAACTTAAGAATGATGTTAGCTGCAAAGTTCTTCAGTTCATCTATACGATGAAGATTAAGAAACTCCTTGGTCACAAAACCTTACAGCGTACAAACGCAGCAGCTTCTTCAAGAGAAAGATGAACTAGGGCAAATTGTCTCCGGTCACAAGATGCTTGCATAAAACCTTTGCATCAAGTTTCATCAAGTGAGACGGCCCTTAAAATAATCCTTATGTATGTTTAGGATTGTGAGAAAAGAAAACCTAAACACATAGCTTGGATATGCGTGAAAAACAGTTTTGAAAAACTGATTTTCGTAATTCTCGATAGATACAGCTGTCGAGTTTATCTGGTGAGCTTCACATCTTAAATCTCGATAGATACATCTGTCAAGCTATCTGTCGAGATTTAAAACACAGCACTTCTTCACTTGATTCTTGAACAGATTTGCATGGTTTCAATACTTGAACTTGAACTCTTGTTCCTTGAAGTATTAAACACATCCTAGATCTACCCAATTACAAGTGTGTTTTGTCAAAGGATTAGTCAATTCTAAACGACATATGTTCTTAACATAATTCACATATGTCCTAACAGAATTAGTAGTAGATATAGGGGGTTGAAGTTGCAGATCAGCTTGAAGCTGCAAGAGGTGGCATTTTATGAAATAGTTATGGTGTGGGGACCAATACATAAAGTCCTAGTACTCGGCGATCCAACATGAATTCTCAATCCATAGTTGATCCTCTCAGACCTTGAAGGAGTTGGAGGATCCAACGTTTTGTGGCTAGGCCCAAATGGAGGAATAATAGCACCTTTGTGTAACATCCCAAAATTGATCCTCTCATATTTCACATTCTCAAGCCTATATGGGGGTAATGGGGGAGTATCCGGAGACAATCCACGGCTAGGCCCAGATGGAGGAACAATAGCACCTTTGCGTAACATCCCAAAATTGAGCCCCTCAAAATTAGAACCTCATTTTACTTTCACATTCTCATCAATAATTCTAGAGGCCTCTACAGGAAAAGCTAGGACTAGAACAATCAACATAGCAAATAAGGCCGGCTACCACCACTTCTTATTCTGACCGGCTAACTCCATCTTTTTGCACAGGAATTTTTGAGTGATGGACACAATAGCCTGATCCAAAGACTTTATCGATAATAATAATAATAATATATATAGGTGTGAAGAAAAGCATGAACCATTGCAACCCTTCAGCTACTTAATCAGATAGGTCATTATGCAATGCATGGATGATGCATGCTTTCCTTTGGTAGCCACTAGTTGAATGACAACCTTACAGTTACTTTACCCAGTGAAAGACACGTAATCCTTCCTGGTGTGTTTGGAAATCATATGTGATGCATGCTTTACAAATGTCAAATGTTATGGTCACATTCAAATGTCAAATCATATATTATTACTATTTCCTACTTTTTAAAATCGAAATTGAAGCTTCAATTAATTCAATTGCTTTTCTGGATAACTTTGACTCTTTGGCAAAATGAATTGGTGATAAAAAAAATTGTTTTAAAATCCTATCCATAATCTTGCCGTAGATTTAAATATTTTCAAATTTCATAGTATACTTTTTTGATTCCACTTGATGTGGATTTGAAAATTCAAAGAGGCAAAACTTAATATGGTGTTTGGTACGTAGGAATCCACATTACTCCTAACATCTAGATTCTTAAGAATATGATTCTTTACAATCTGAATACTTAGGAATGTAACTATTCCTATGTTTGGTTTCATTGGGAATCTCTTAAAATTTCTAAGGATGTGAGATGATAATATTTCGTTTATTTCTAGGAATCTTAACTAAATTATTTATTTTTCTCATTCTATCCTTAGATTTGAATGTGAACTATCAAGTCCTTTAAAAAAAAAAAAAAAAAATCTTCCTCTAAATAAATAATGCAAAACAAAATATAAATTATTAATAATTTGTTGAGCAACACACACACAACAGCAAAAATGAATACCTAGCAATAATAGAGAGTCCCCTTTAAACTTTTTTTTTTTTCCACACGTGAAACCTAAATAGAACTTTGTTAAAGAATATATCAACAGAATTGTCTATCATGTTTATGTTATTTTGATGAGAAAATATAAAGATAAGGGAAAAGATATTGATAATTTGTTTTATATTTTATCTTAATTGATTAAATGATAAGAAAAAATTGTTAAAATTGTCAATTTATAAAAAATACAATTTCTTTTAAGTTTAGAAATCTGGATACTCACCTGTTTTAAAGGAAATTCACATTCCTGCTAAGAGGGGTTTAAAGTGGGAATCCAAATTCCTCTAGCATTTGATTCCCTAGCATGATTTGCAACCAAACATGGGAATCTTTAAACATTTCTGAGAATTCTAAAACATTACCTCGTACCAAACGTCACATAAATGAAATGTTTTAGAATAGGAAGTTAACAAATGATATAATCAGCATCTTCCTATTGAGGAGTAATACTTAGGTATTCCCAAAGCACGAAAAATGATGCTCTCTCCTCTTACATTTATAGTAGGGGTGTCAATGTTCGACCCAACCCGCGAACACGACACCAACCCGACTCGGGTTTTTTCGGGTTAGGGTTGGGCCTTAATGGGTTTGGGTCATAAACGGGTCGACCCGAAAGCGACACGATAAGAAACGTGTCATAAGTGGGTCAACCCGCGTAACTCGCAATAGACACGTTTAACACGCCAATTTATTTGGGTCAAACCCGAAATGACCCACTTAACACAACCCGTTTAACTCATATAACAAATAAATATTTATTTTATTTTAGATTTGTCAAATACCTTTTATATCCAACATATATTTTAAATTTAAAAAGAAAAGTGAATAATTACAAAAATTTATAAGGGATATAATTGAAAATTAAAACTTTATAAACCCTAAATCTCTAAACCCTACAAACCCTAAACTTCTAAACCTTCTTATAAATATCTAATTTTTTTATTATTTCAGCCGTACTATCTTCTCACACTAATTCTCAGGCTCCAGTGAAAACTCTGAACCGGTAATCTCTCTTTTTCTCTAGTGTGTTTATTTTTTCTGCATTTCAGCTTTTGTACAATAAACTTTGAAGTTTGCACCCATGTGGCTTGTTTTAGTTTTCAGCCCTACTATCTCTCTGAACTGGTTATCTCTCTTTCTCTCTAGTGTGTTTATTTTTTCTGCATTTCAGATTTTGTACAATAAGCTTTGAAGTTTGCACCCATGTGGCTTGTTTTAGTTTTCAGCCGTACTATCTCTCTTATTGTACAATAAACCTTTCAGCCCTACTATCTCATTTTGTACAATAAACTTTTCAGCCGTAATATCTCTCTTTTGTGCAATACTTGTTTTAGTTTCTTTGGATGATAATAAGACAACTTGACATTATAATAAGAGAGATATATGCTTGTTGGCCATCTTATAAACATGTGTAATTTCCTTGGATTCGTATATTATTTTTTGAAGTGTGTTTCATATGTTGCGGATTACAGAATTAACAAGTGCTTGTGACGGAAAATAATAATAAAACGTCAAGAATAGTGTTTATATTTGTATTGTAATGTGTTATTTATTTGCATTTTGTGAACTGTGTAGGTATAGATGGAGGAAACCAATAGCAATAACGTGGAAAATACAAATGATGTGGAGATTATAACTGAGGAAGAAGTTGATGACTTGGAAGATGTAACAGTTCTAACGGAGGGTCAAAAAAAGAAAAGGCGTAGGAAAACTTCACTAGTTTGGCCACACTTTGAAATGGTTTCTCCTGGGCCAGACAATAAGCCAAGATGCAAATGTAAGAGATTTGGACTTGTTTACTTGGTTCCAGGTAATTACGGAACTGGAAACTTAATTCGTCATTTGGAAAATTGTGTGAGAAGAGATACACGAGATGTGGGTCAATTACTTTTAAGTAAAAATGGTGGGGCTGTATCTAAATTTGAACCTGATAAATTTAGGGAGTTGCTAGTTGCTGCTATTGTTATGCATGACTTACCATTTCGTTTTGTTGAGTATACTGCCATAAGAGCTATATTTGCTTATTTATGCCCTGAAGTTACCATTATTACTAGAAATACTGCTAGGGCTGATTTGATTAAGATGCATGGAAGGGAGAAAGAAAAGATTAAATTCATGTTAAAAGATGCTCCAAGTAGAATTAGTTTAACATCTGATTTGTGGACTTCTGTAATCACTGATGGATATATGTGCATTACTGCACATTTCATTGATAGAAACTGGGTTTTACAAAAAAGGGTGTTGAATTTTTGCTTTATGCCTCCACCACACAATGGAGTTTCTTTGTCTGAGAAAATGTATAATTTGCTTTGTGAGTGGGAAATTGAGAACAAGGTATTCTCTGTGACATTAGATAATGCCTCCTCTAATGATGTTTCTGTTGACATCTTGAGAACTCAGTTGAGTATTAGGAAAGCACTTGTTTGTAATGGTGATTTTTTTCATCTTCGTTGTTGTGCTCATATTCTTAATTTAATAGTACAAGATGGCTTAAAGGAGATTGATATTGCTATCCAAAAAATTCGAGAAAGTGTTAAATATGTGAAAGGTTCACAAGTGAGGAAGCAAAAATTTTTAGAGTCGGTGAATCAAATGTCTTTAGATGGTAAGAGAGGCTTAAGACAAGATGTTCCCACTAGGTGGAATTCTACATTTCTTATGATTGAGAATGCTCTTTACTACAGGCGTGCTTTTTGTCACTTAGAATTGACGGACTCTAATTATAAGAATTGTCCCACTGTTGATGAGTGGAGTAGGGTAGAAAAGATTGACAAATTTTTGGCTGTTTTTTATGATGCTACTTGTGCATTTTCTGGAACCAAATATCCTGCTGCCAATTTGTACTTTCCATCAGTGTTCATGATTTATTTAACCTTGAGGCAACAAATGGAGAATGAAGATGAGTACATGAGAAGAATGGCAATCCAAATGCTTGCCAAGTTTGAGAAGTATTGGTTGGACTTCAATGTACTACTAGCTATAGCAGTTACGTTGGACCCTCGTTATAAGCTTCAGTTTGTGGATTTTTGCTATAAGAAGCTTTATGGATATAGTGGTTCCCCTGCATATTTGAATGTGCGTGAGAAATTATTTTCTCTTTCCTTGGAATATGCAAGTAATGCTCCTACAACATCAGCAGCTATTGGAAAACGTGGTGGAAAGGCTGTTCATGTGAGCCCAATTCAATCTTTTAGTAAAGAGACTAGAGCAGTTATGCAGGTAAAAAATTATTTTAATTTAATATGTTATTTTATATTGCTATTTTTTATTTTAATTTAATAAGTTATTTGCTATTTTATAAGAGTGATATTTATTGACATTGTTGTTTATTTAGGAATTTGATTCATTTGAAATTGATGAAGAGTCTGCCCATTCACAAAAAAGTCAATTAGAACTCTATTTGGATGAGCCAAGAGTGGACAGGAGTGCAAACTTAGATATTCTCTCATTTTGGAAAGCAAATCAGTTTCGATTCCCTGAATTAGCTTCCATGGCTCGTGATGTTTTGAGTGTTCCTATTTCTACTGTTGCCTCAGAGTCTACTTTTAGTGTTGGTGGGAGAGTGATTGATCAATTTAGGAGTTCATTGAGGCCGGACACTGTTGAGGCATTGGTTTGCACTAGAGATTGGCTATATGGAGAGAAAGGTAATCTTATTTGTTTCATTAGTTATTATTACTCTTACATTATTATTATTTAGTTCTTATAAAACTGTTGAGGCATGATCATATTTTGTAAATGCTAATACTTATTTATTTTTATTTTTTTGGCATAGAACTTGCACAAATGAAATTGGATGAGCTTGTGGAAGATGTTATGAATTTGGACATCAACAAAGAATCTATAGATGATAATCATGGTCATAGTCAGGAGTAGTCTACTGTTTACTCAAATTCTTTTAATATTGATACTTAGCATTTGGCGAGTTCTAAGGATGTTATATTTTTGTTGAACTATATTATTTTATTTTTGTTAAACTATGTTATTTTGAATTTAGGTTGAAATGTTGCACTTCTTTTGGAGTGTAAAGAACTTATTTCTAGATGAATGTTATATTTTTGTTGAAATATATTATTTTGAATATAGGTTGAAGACTTGAAGTGTATGCACTGCTTTTTGGGATGTAAAAAATTATTTCTAGATGGATGTTATATTTAATATTATGCAGGTTAAAATGGGTTGTGTTACATTTGGGTCAACCCAACACGACTCGTTTATTAAGCGTGTCAAATGGGTTGGGTCAGGTCAACCCGCCTTATTAACAGGTCGGGTTAGGGTTGAAGGATCCTGACACGATTATTAAATGGGTCGGGTTAGGGTTGAGCTATTTAGTCGAATACCCCTACCTCGACACAACACGAACCCGACACGCTAACCCGTATTGACACCCCTAATTTATAGTAGGATCCACTCATTAAATTTATGGTAGGATTCATTATGAATATGAAAGAATGGTGCACTATTTATCCATGTTTCGGGAGTACCTAAGAATTTTTCCCTATTGAGGAGAGTCTTTGAATTTGAAATTTGATAGCTGATTTACACGAAAATAAATTAAGGAGATAATAAATTTTCCTAATGAAAATTAAATATCATTTTTCAAACAACTAATTAAAACCCTATATTTTCCTTATTGGTTTTTTAGATTCAAATACCCAAACGGCCAAAACAGATATCTAAGGAAAGAAACATGATATATTAACTACATTCAATAAGGAAAGAAAACATAATGAATTACACCCTAAAAAAATTAAAAATTAAAAAGAAGCTAACATAATTATTATGATAAATATTTTTTGATAATAATTATCATAATAAATATCTATCAAAGCAGAATAATTATAATATACCTATTAATTATTAATAAATAATAACTGCCATGATTATCAAATTTCATATTTAATATTTTTTATATCAAGAAAATCAAAATAAATGTTTATCAATAATTATCGTAATTATCAAATTTAATATATATATATATATATATATATATTAATAACAAGATTCCTTGTTTGGTTTTCAACATTTTTCATACTAAAATACCCTCACACAAGTTCTTAAACTCTCTAAAATATCACTATCTTTTAGTTAAATAATTTTATATTATAAAACACAAAATGGTTAAAAGAGTAATTGACAGCTCCTAAGTTTTAGGTTTTTTCCTTTATCTTCTCTATTTGAATTACCACTTTTTATTTTAAATTTAAATTTCAAACTTTAAACCCACGTACAAAGATCTAGGATTTTAAGCTAACGGGGCCAGAGTAAAAAAATAAAAAAAATAAAAAATAAAAACTCCAAACATCCATATAGTATTAAAAAATTACACAAAATCATTGTTTCTAAATACATTAAGATACAATCATCTACCAATAAAGACAAAAAACCAAAACAAAATAATGCTTATATGAGGTCACCGTCAATTTGATCCCTACATTTTTGGGGCAATTAATTTGGTTTCTATTACTTTAAACCCACATATAAAGACCCAGGATTTTAAGCTAACGGGGCCGGAGTAAAAAAAAAAAAGAAAGGCCCTTTAAGCATCCATATAGTATTAAAAAATTACACAAAATCATTGTTTCTAAATACATTAAAATGCAATCATCTATCAACAAAGACAAAAACAAAACAAAATAAAAATAATGCTTTTGTGGGGTCACAATCAATTTGATCCCTACATTTTGGGACAATCAACTTCGTTCCTGTTATTTTCAACTTACAACCAATTTAGTCCCTACCATTAACTACTAATAGAAAATGTTTACGTGACAAATGATGTGCACAGTTGGCACACATGTGGCAAATAAAATAATAATAATAAAATTTAATAGTTATTAAAAATGTCATGTCATAAATTTAAAAAAATTCACATAAAATAGGTTGAATTTAAAATTTAAAAAAAAAAAAAAAAAAAAAACTCCCAATTGTTCTTGCACTTTCTTGGCAACTAAACACATAAATCAAACCTCAAAAAATAACCGGAGAAGAACAAGTCAATTTTGACCCACTACATCATTCACCAAATCAATAACCCACAACACAGTTCATACTAAACTCACAGGAGCCCATAGGAAGTCACACGCTAGAAACCTATTTCAACCAAGGTGATAAATTTGATTTCAAGCAAAAACTCAATCTATGACCTGGACAAGAGGAAGCCACATGCAAATGAAAATTGATGTGGTTGTGGATTGGAACCATGGAAGGTTGGAGTGCTTAGTATTTTATGACAGTTGTCCTGAATGTGCAGGTTGCAACCTGTTTACCATGGCCCTTCGGTAAAAACCTAGCCTACACCTGCGCCATCACAAGTCCACTAGAAGATCTCCACCTCACACGCCGCCGATCCAACTGCGATGCCAAGCTCACTGATCTGATCTAGTACGATCTTATTTTAGGTTGATTTTTTTATGGTTGTATTATGGTGGTTAGGTTCACAGTGGATCTGATTTTGATTTGGAGCTATTGCAGGATCTTTTAGTTTGTGATGGGTGATTGTTTAGTTTGATTTTTGTGTTTTAAGTTGTGTTTGGTCACTAAGAAACTGCAAGAAAAACTGGGATTTTTTTTTTAATTCATCCTTTCAAATATTTTATTTTATTTGTCTGATGTGGATTTATTATTTATTTTTTTAGCCACGGGTATGCCAACTGTACACACTATTTGCCACATAAGTATTTCTCATTAGTAATTAATGGTATGGACTAAATTGGTTGCAAGTAGAAAATAATATGGGTAGTGACCCCAAAATGTAGAAACCAAAATACTGATTTTGCCTTTAAATTTTCAAGCTTTAAACCCCCGTACAAAGAGCCATAATTTTAAGCTAACGGGACCAGAGTATAAAGGAAAAAAAATCTAAGAATCTATATAGTATTAAAAATTACACAAAATCATTGTTTCTAAATACATTAAGATGCAATCATCTACTAACAAAGACAAAAATAAAAACAAAATAATGTTTTTATTTTTTAATACTAAGCTGGTTAGGATTTTTTTTTTTTTTTTTTTTTAATTAGAGCATTCACAATGGTGGTGCTAAAGATTTTAGCTTTTAACACCTCAAAAAGTTACTTTATCTATTTTACCACCTCACTTTACAAAATAATGTTTTTTTTTTTTATCACTTGATTTAAAATAATATAAACAACTCATTAAAATAATAAAGGAAGAGAAAAATTTTGAGTTTTTTAATTGAAGGAAAAGATATAATCTTAATAACTTGTATTTCTTTTAAAGGAAATATTGTATTTTTTTTTTTAATAACTTGCTGCAATCAGTTTACTGTAGTTGTAAAAAATTTAGCTTTAACTTCTCTAATAACACATGATTTTTTGATTCCTTCGTAATAAAATAGTTATTTTTTGCTAAAATATAATAACTATTGTGAATATTTTTATTGTTTTTATTAAATTTTTGGATTGCATAGTTACTATTTAGGTAAAGCTTGTTAGGCTGATTAGAGAGAAAGGAAGTATAAGGTTTTAGAAGGGGTCAATTACAAAAATGAAGTAACTAATAACTATACAATAACAATAATAATAATAATAATAATAATAATAATAACTGGACCCAGGGGCCTGGGCCCCTTGGGTCCCCACCGTCCCAGCACGAAAGTAATTTCTATTGGACGTAGTAAAATAGAATTATTATTAATTTTATTTTAAACTTCGATTGCATTGACTAATTCTTTCGTTGAGGGTAATCATAAACCATCAAAGGTTGTTTCCGCATTTTATTATTGCAATATTGGTTATGTGATATGTCAAGCCTGATTTGAATTCAAAAGCATAATTGATTATTTAATTAAATTGATATAAACCCGATTTAAAACACTAATATTACTATTTTCGTGTATATTTTAATAAGTATTATTATTTACTCAAAAAAATAGGGATGTTTATCCCACATTGGTTGTGTATCTAGTGTCCGCTGTTTATAACCCTAATCTATAACTACAAAAGTTAAGCCCATTTGTAGTTGTACTTTGATTATGTAATGTATTATAAACTCGATTTAAAACACTAATATTATTATTTTCGTGTGTATTCTAATCTCCAGTCTACAATTACAAAGGTTAGGTTCTTTTGTAGTTGTACTATGATTATGTAATGTATTATAAACCCGATTTAAAACACTAATATTACTATTTTCGCGTGTATTCTAATAAGTATTATTGTTTACTCAAAAAAATAGGGATGTTTATCTCACATTAGTTGTGTGTGTCTAGTGTCCGCTGTTTATAACCTCAATCTACAACTACAAAGGTTAGATCCTTTTGTAGCTGTACTCTGATTATGAAATGTATTATAAACCTGGTTTAAAACACTAATATTATTATTTTTGTGTGTGTTCTAATAAGTATTGTTGTTTACTCAAAAAAAAAAAAATAGGGATGTTTATCCCACATTGGTTGTGTGTGTCTGGTGTCTGCTATTTATAACCACAGTATACAACTATAAAGGTTAGGCCATTTTGTAGTTGTACTCTAGTTATGTAATGTATTATAAACTCGGTTTAAGGCTGTGTTTGTTTCGTGTAAAACGTTTTTCGGAAAATACATATTTTCCGGAAATGCTATTTTCTGGAAAAGGAAAATATTTTTAAAGTGTTTGGTTGAATTATGAAAATTGATGTGGAAAATATTTTCATGTGTTTGGGTGTATTCTAAAATGCTATTTTCCGAAAAATTTTTCACATTTTCTCAACATCCAAACAAATTTTATTACAAAAAATTTCAACATCACACCCAATTCAACAACAAATTCCAGCAACAACACAACACAACAACAACAACAACCACAATAAATTCCGGCGACAACAATCAGTTCATCCAAAAAAAAAAAAAAAAACAACAACAACAACAACAACGATCTGGAGCTCGATTGATGCGTGGAGGCAGAGCGATCTGGAGCTCGATGCGTGGAGGCAGAGCGATCGGAGCTTCTTTCTCGCTGCATGGATCGGACTGGGTTCTGGGACTGAATCGGATCGGACTGGGTTCTTGGAGTGGATCGGACTGCGTCGATCGAACTGGGTTCTGCGACTGGATCGGACTCGGTTCTGGGACTGGATCGAACTGCGTTCTTGCTGGGTTCTTGCTGTGTTCTGGGTTTCTCTTTTTTTTTTGCGTTCTTGGCTGTTGTTCGTTTTGTTGCTGGTTTTCGTTCTCACTCAAGTGCAGCGGCTCTCTTTTCTTTTCTGCGTTGTTGTGTCTGTGTTGTTGTGTGAGACCCGGAAATGGTTTGAAGGTAAAATAGAAGCGTAAAACCATTTCCAGGTCAAAGGTGAAAATTTGGTCAAAGATAAGGCATATTTTCCAGAAATTGGATTTTCCTTTGCTTTCCAAACGCATGGGTCAGGTGGTAAATGATTTCCTGAAATCATTTACCACCGAAACAAACGGACCCTAAAACACTAATATTACTATTTTCGTATGTGTTCTAATAAGTATTATTGCTCATTCAAAAAAAAAATTGACATAAATTTGATTAAATTAAATCAACCAAGGTCAAATTATCTTACAAAATAGAAACAAGATAATCATTGAATTTCATTGAATCCTTATTGCAAGAATGCATCTTTGGTTAGCCCATTTTTGAAAGCTAACCATTCCATAAAATCATGCTTAGATACACGAGTCTCCACCATTCTGTCTATTTGTTTTCTATACATAATTAATTCTTTATTCTTCTTTTGAGAGAGAGAGAGAGAGAGAGAGAGAGAGAGTAATGATACTTTTAACAACCACTGAAATTTTCTATTCAAATAGCGCTTTCGATCTTTTGAATTCAAATACAAAACCTATTTCTTCCAATCAATCTAAGGACAAAACCTTAACATCAAATTGTGGCCAAACCCTAAAAATTGAAAACCTCAATAAGCTTTGACTAAGGTCGAAACACATCAATTTTTTTTTTTTTTTGAAATGCAAAAAAATAAAAATAAAAATAAAATGACAAATTCTATCAATTCACAATTAAACCCTTGAATTGACTGAGCTTGACCAACTTTAACCATGGCTTGACTGTATTTTCATTAAAAAAATTGATCATTCAATTGATGAAAGTTTATTTCCATCATAAAGAGTGTTTAAAACGTTCGAATTGACTCACCATGGATAGAAATTGGTCTTGAAATGAAAAAGATATCGCGAGATCAATGAAAACACAACCGAAACACTTGGTAAATTTTTCTTGGTGTAGGAAAATTAAACTATAAGTTTTCTGACGTCAAACAACATGGCATTAAGGCAATTCCAATGTTGTTTATGGTTGGAAATATTATGAAAAATACTTCCATAGGACAAGTCTTAACTCTTACGCACTGAAATTCTAAACTAAGCCAATCAAACACACAAAAATACAAATACGAGAATCTAGATCAAGGTGCTATAATATGATAATCGTAACTATTCACCTTGAGAGAATTGAAGTGCAAGCTTCATACAGTTAAAATGGTGCTGCAAGTTTTCAATCGATACCTCATTTCTGCGGAACCAATGTCAGAAAGTTCGTCAATTGAGAGCATGTAAATGGAAAGATTAATGGGAAACCTTGGATTTTCAGGGTCAAATGTAATTAAGGGGTACTGTTTGGACACAAATGTGCACCAAACTGCACTCATAAGCGGAGCTAGGGGGGTGCCAAGGGGGCCATGGCCCCCCCTAGATTTTGAAATTTTTCATTAATTTTCTTTTACATCTGGTAATAAATCTGAAAATTATACCAAAATGTATTCGCCGACCCCCTGAAAAAAATTTCTGGCTTTTACCCTGACTGCACTTGGGTGATCCTAAAAGCTGTGACTTTCTTATACTAGGAAAAACTCTTTAAAAGCTGGGTGAGTGCCTCGGCGCCCAAGTCCAAATTCACAAAAATTGCGTGTGCAAAATGGAAAATCACTCAACTTCTTGCACATAATATATCGGCCACCCAAATTCCCAATTAACACTGTAACTTTTTGACCTTCGGTAAGAATCACACAAGGCCGATAGCAATGAAAAGTACAATTCACAAGCTTTTGATGAAATCTAGATTACTCAAAACCAACGTCGTGAAGTACTTCAACCAAAGCCTAAAAATGGATCCTCAATTAGGCAAAACATGTCAAAAGGCTTGTGCAACCTGAACCTGCACAACACAGCATGATGCTATGCAAGCCTAGTCTATAGATAGCACCTCCCATCCCATTATTGCATAGATTTTAAGGCTAATACTTTTTTCCCTTTTTTAAAATCAAAATTCTAGTTTAAGCAAAAAAAAAAAATCAAAATTCTAGTAATTGTGCCCCGTATAAAATAAAATCTCATCCGAGTAGCTAAAGTACTACCAGAACTTCGCCCGAATTCTGCCAGAGTAGCTGAAGTACAGCAAGAATTCTGCCGAAATTTCGCCCGAGTAACTTTAATAGCAATACAAGTCAAAATAATGCTACAAATGCCATAACACATGGAAGACTGGTAATCCTAATCTGAGAGACCAATAAACAAGAAAACCTATCAACCTCCCATAAGGCCATCAGAATGTGGAGTATTTATTCATGGTATATATAAGACATATGGCAAAGCGAATCGTGTCGTCAATTGCTTCTTTTTTTCTTATCTTTTTTAGGAAAATATCGTCCCTCTGATAAGGTTTAGTCAATATTGAAAAGGGTAAAATATCGTTTTCGTCCTTAAACTATCACAAAAGTTCGTTTTTCGTCCCTAAACTTTCAAAAGTTCGTTTTTCGGCTCTAAACTATCACAAAAGTTCTATTTTCGTCCCTAAACTTTCAAAAGTTCTATTTTCATCCATAAACTTTTCCAAATGTATTGATTTTCGTCCCTCCCACATCAGCACTCTGTCAAAGCCACGTCAGCACTCTGGAAATGTTTAGGGACGAAAATAGAACTTTTGAAAGTTTAGGGATGAAAAACAAACTTTTGTGATAGTTTAGGGACGAAAAACGAACTTTTGAAAGTTTAGGGATGAAAAACGAACTTTTGAAATAGTTTAGGGACGAAAATGATATTTTACCCTATTGAAAATCAATCTCTTTCCTAAGTTTACTATAAATGTAAAACACATTAACTACTCTCCGTATTTCAATAGAATACTTTATGTGAAAATACTTTTTGCCATTTTCCTGTGTTCAGTAGTATTAGAGTATTCTCATTAGGACGGCCAAATGGTAAATGTATGACAGATTTAGCATTAAAGCCCAAAAACTACTCAACACCCGGACTCGTAAAAGCTTAGAATTGCAAAAAAATTTGCAATACTGCTATAGTACCATCATAAATTTACGATGGTACTCTAGCAGCATTGTAAAACAAAATAATAATTTTTTATTCTCACCTATAAATATCTGCCACTTTCTCTCTCTTCATTGTCTCATCTTCTCTCTCTCTCTCTCTCTCTCTCTCTCTCTCTCTCTCCAGAACATTCTCGGTCTCACACCTCTCCCTTGTTTTTGTTCTACAACTGCTCTCTCCTCTCCTCAAACCCAAAACCCAATTTTTCTCAAACCCAAAACCCCGTGTCGTGGTGGTAGCGGCGGAGGTAGGCGTGGATCCTCCAATACGACATCGTCTTCCCTGTGGTGGCAGCATGGGTTGTGTGGCAGTGGTGGCAGAGTGGGTTTGTGGTGTGGATTGATCTGTGATGTGACACAATGGTGGCATTAGACGAATCTATATATATATATATATATATATATATCTCTCTCTCTCTAGAAGAAGAAGCATAGCAATTATTGTTGCTACGCTCCTGTCGAGCCACATCAACGGTCACATCATTCACTTATTTTTTGTTTATTTTTTTCTTTTTCAAAACTTTTATTCTCCCTATTCTTAAAAATAATAAAATAATAAAAAACACTTCTTCTTTTCCTTATTAGTCCATATTTACTGTTACACTTTTCCCAACCTTTCCATTTCCTCCAACCTTTCTCCTCCCTTTTTGCCTCTTCATCTCCTCACTACTCTCTACTTTACCGTTACACTTTATTATTATTTTTCTTCTTCTATTTTTACTATTCTTCTCTTCCATTTTATTTTTGTATAAATTCAATATCGTTTCTTTCATTCAATCCATATTTTTCCTACGAAAAAACTGTGAGTGCTCTTTCTCTCTCTCTCTCTCTCTCTCTCTCTCTCTCTCTCTCTCTCTCTCTCTCTCTCTCTCTCGGTGGATTTTTGTTCTTTCTTATAACTCTGATTAAGGTAGATGGTTTTTTTTTTTAATATATGTTTTGGTATTGTATTTTTAAATTTTACGTCACAAAGTCTTCTCTCTCTCTTTTGTAGTTTTGGTTGAATTTTGGTTTGGGTTAATACTTAATTTTTTTGGAAATAGGAATTTGCATTTATATAGAAACAATCTACATGGCTATGAGTTTGAATATGCCTACCAATTTTCTGAGTAATAAATTATTACAAAGTCTATTTTGTATTTCTTTGGTTTCATTTTAATTTTGGTTAAAATAACATTGTAATTTTATGATGAGTTTTTATTATATTGATATTCTCCTTATTCCTTAAAAGATGAGAAATTTGAATAATAAATTTGAAACTTATAAAGTTTAGTTGCATATTAGGCAAATATAACACTACTAAAGAAATTAGAAGAAGACGGTTCACCTTAAAAAATATATATTAATCGGTGACTTTTATGACTGTTTAGGCTTGCTAAATTCCACAATCAATGACCATTATGATACGAATTTGAATGAGCTTTTACCTTATCTTTCCTACGAAATCCCTTCCATCGGTTTTGCAATATGCACAAAGGGTCAAGGCGCAAACACAGTTTATGGGCTTGCCATTTGTCATGGTGATATCTTAGAGAAAGATTGCAACAGTTGTATTATGGGTAGTGGGATTTTGATTTGTGTGGGAGTGGGTTTTGGGTTTGGGTTTTAGATTTGTAGTGATTTACTTGGTTGATTTGGGTTTTGCTCAACAATTGTGTGTGTGTTTTCTGCTGTGGGTCGTGGTGGGTGGGGCGTGGTGGGTTTGTGGAGGGTGGGACGTGGGGAGTCGTGGTGGGTTTGAGGCATGGCAGTTGTGGGTTTGAGGCATGGTGGTTGTGGGTCTGTGGTGGGTGGGGCGTGGTGGCGCAGTGGTGGGTTATGGGTTGTAGGTTTTGTTTGGTTGTTATGTTTTTGTGTGTGTGTGTGTGTGTGTGTGTGTGTTTTTTTTGGGCATGGCAGTTCGTGGTTTTTGTGGCCGATGTCTAGTGGTTTACGTGTGCATGTGTGTGTGTGTGTGTGTGTTTTTTTTTTTTTTTTTTTGGTTCTTGTTGGTGGGTTTGGTGGTTTTTTTTAATGGGTTTGCAAGTTGGCATGGTGGTGGTGTGGTGGTTGTGGTGGTGGTTGCTGGCTGGTGTCTGGTGGGTTAAATGGGGTGTGAGTGGTGGTGTTTTAATGGGTTTTGCTGGAGTTGGTTGAGGGACAAAGAGAGGAAGAGGAAGAGAGAGAGAGAGAGAGAGAGACAGTAAAAAAAGAGAATAAAAAATAATATTTAAATAAAGTAACAAAAGAAATAAAAGTTAGAATGTTGTGAGTATTGTAAAATAGTATGGTATAATTGATAAAGTAGCTTTTTGAGATGGTAAAATAGGATAGAATAGGATTTTGGGATGGGGATGCTCTTAGGAAAAAATGGATTAGAGGAAAAATATTTCTTGACTTCCCTTATTTAGGGTGAGTTTAGTTTAGCATTTTGAAATTGTGCTTTTTAAAAAGTGGTGTTTTTATGGAGTGCTTAATGAAATTGGGTTTAAAAAGGAAAGTGTTGGGTTATAAATTGACCTTGGTTAATTAACTCTAAATGTTCAAAATGTGTATAAAACACCCTTGAACGTTTAGACCCCAAATTACAAACTATCAATTCAAGCTTATAATTAAACAATAAATGTGTGGAACATGAACATAAGCTAAAACAGTATTGATAAACAATCTAAACCATAAATAATCACAACCACAGCAGTAATTAAATGACAAAGATAAAGGGAAGAGAGATGCAAACACAAGGACAACACTCGATGTGTTATCGAAGAGGAAACCGAAGCCCTCACCGTAAACCTCTTCGCCACCCTCCAAGCAGTCAAAAATCCACTAGAAAATATAGTTAGGATACATGAACAATAATAGACCCTCCAAGCCTAATCTACCCAATGTACCTAAACCCTCCAAACTTTTTGCTCCAACGAGGTTACACCAAACCTATGTCTTTTCTAACTTACCGGATACCGCTATACCCATAGCATCAACCAATATGAATTGGACCCTTCCTAACTGCTTCCCAAAGTACCAAGCCTTCTCACAAATGTAGGTATGGTGAGAAAATGATTTGGTCAAGAACCTCTAAATGATGTAACAATGGAGAGAGTGAAAGTAGAGGAATTTGAAGAGTCTTTTAAGTAAAGATTGTGGATGAATCAATTTTGTTTTTCTCTCGGGTTTCTCTCTCAAAATTCTCTCACGAAGCTCTCTATATTTCGTGGGTATAAGGGTCTATATATAGTGGTGTGTGTTTAGAATGTGAAGAGTCAGTTTTTCCAAAATAGAGTTGGCTGGCAGCTTGGCCTCGCGACTTGACTAAGCCACGAGTTCCAGCCACGAGGTAACTGCATTGCCAGTCTGGACTTTTTGTCCTGTAGTGCAACAGCTGACATAACGCTTCAGCTTCCCGCATGCTTGAAACGTGACCATCTTCTAGTGACTTGCCAGTTGCAAGCCACCTGCGAGTTCCAGTCACAAGTCCCTGCTTCTTTGCATAATGTTGAACATTTCTTCATACTCTCTCACACACTACTCTTACATAATTCCCACCTAAATACAGGGTTACTAAATGCTGAATTACAAGCAAACTTGGTACAAAATAAAGCCAACAAAATGGTTGATTAAATTCAACCTTACAATCTCCCCCTTTGGCTATTCCGTGACAAAACCCTACAACAAACTCTAGACTTAATGCGTGAGTTGGGAACAGTTGAGCAAAACTCACTCACACCTAACTCTAGAATCTGTGAAGCTCTTAAACCATAAGTACAAGTATCTCCTGAAACACAACAACACAATAAGATCATTGTACGCAAAAAACTTGTAATGCATATGGAGTAAGCACAATGCGATTAAGCAAAAATAAACTTAAGCAGTAAAGCATGGCTTGACCAAAAACAAACAATCACTATAAATAGTGACCACAATGCTCATTCACACATGGAATGAACATCCGGACATGCAAGCTAATAAGCTCATTTGCAAAGTATCATTTTCATGTCCAACACTCAACCAATACAACAACACTAGGTAATTGCATTAAGGATAAAAATCCAACTAAGGGCATAAAAGTGATGTACTGAAAGAAAATGCAAGACATTTAGCAACAAGTACTTAAGCTACAAAACATGGGTATAGAAACCTAAAAGCTTACAAAAGCAAACAGTTACAAATGTACCATCCAAACACTTAGCTGAATAACATCATATATAAACTTAAACCAAAGTTTCACACCCAAATATATCCATGAGTTTTAGAACCAGCAGAATAACTAAACTGTTTAACACATTGTATCAAACCCAAAATAAAAGCAAAGCATTATCCAAAACATAATACCATAACCATAAACGTAAAATAAGACTGAAACATAAACAAGATAAACACTATTTTTGGGTGCTCCCCCTCAAGAGTTGCCTCTCAAAAATTCTCCCCCCTTTTTGACTGGAATGGCCAAAAGGTCACTGCTGGGTGTTGATGCTATCAAACTTGGCTGAAAGTATGTTGAGCTACTCCTAAATTGCTGCCATCTTGTCAGTATGCTCATTCTGGACCTCTCAGAGTCCATCAATCCTCTCTAGGATGATCTGAAATGCATCTAGAGGTACAACTGATGATGTTGAAGCTTTGCTCCTCTTTCCTCTGCTTCTGGATGTGGAAGTCTGTCCTACAGCCTCTACTTCAGTTTCCATTGGATCACCTTCTCCTTGGTCACCCTTCTCTTCATCACCTGGAAGACGAACTTGTATCCTAATGATGGTCATCTTGTTGATGGCTGAAGGTGTAGACATGGGGTTGATATCTTGAGGGATTGCAACGCCTTTTGCTCTGAAAAGTCTCATGAGAAGGCTAGGAAAGATCAGCTTGGGCCTAGAGGTGGATCTAGTCTCATCCACAATTGTGTCAAATATGTGGGAGCTGATGTCAATGAAGGTTTTCTCCTTGAGCTCCATGAGGAAGATTGCTCTAGCATTGTTGATTGTAGTCAGCTTCCTCACCGGATATAAGTTGAACATCATAATGGTGGTGAGGCACCTCATGTCAACTGGAAATGCAGTAGTGTTGAGACATCTCCCCTCTCTTTGTCCACCAATGCGATTCTTGACAATTTATATAGATAGCATCCTGTCCTTGTAATTGGTAAAATCATGATCCTCTAAACCCTCAAGCCCTAGTACTTCATCAATATCATGAGCATCTAGGGTGAACTCATGTCCTATGATCCAGCAATTTAGCTCATCCTTCCTTATAATAGCATTTGCATAGAATTCCCTTATTAAAGGTTCACAGACTGTAGGTAGGTCACTCAACAACTTATCCCATCCTCTACCCTCAAAACAGTTTGGAATGAAGGTGTCCTTCAAATCCCTAAGTCTACAAACCTTTCTTGAATAATGGTTCCCTTCAAGAAAGAATCTCTGTATCTCTCAAAGTGTTGAACAGACCTAAACAGGTTATGGTCCATTTTCAGTCTTTTATTTGCCTTCTTAGTAGGAGTCTTCTTCTTTGTAGGTGTAGGAGCCATTTGTGAACAAGCAGAAAAATCCACAACAAGAGCAGAACACAATAGGTGGAAATATACACATATTAGTATCAAGTTAGTTACATGACAAGAAACATAGTTGAGAACCAGAGAAGGATAGCTCAAATCAGAACTCAGTAACTTAAACAAATACAGTCTATATTGATGCTGACTACAACAAGCATTGATCAGCTAAATTTGGACAGTGTAAACCACAATCAATCAAAAGTAAGCATATGTCTATGAGACATATCTTAATGAATATGAAATGTTCAAGTCATACTCTCAAGACAGAAGCACACACATGATACGGAAACATAAAATCCATGCATTATTAGCCAAACAATCAAGAACCTTATACATTTTGAAACAACTACACTCACACTCAGAGTAAATCATAGAGAATCCAAACACATGGAATATGACATTGAGTCAAAATAACATGGGTAAGAGATATATCAATCAACACAGATCAGTGCACAAATACTAACAAAGAAATGAAAACATGGTAACAACCACAAATAGTGTCTAAGCAACAAGATTAATCAAATCTAAACACCCAAACTCACAAGCATGAACCAAACCCATGTTCGAAACAGCATATCACAAAAATCAAAACCACGAATCACAGATTCAAGAAAATAAGACTCAAAACAAGAAATATGTAGTGAGAAAGAGAAAGCCCATACATTTTCTTGAAGATTTGAGAATGAAATGATGTAGAAATGGTGGTTTTTTGATAGTGACACAGTGAGTTTGAGAGAGGGATGAAATGAGAAAGACAATGAACAGTCACAAAATTTCAAGAGAAAACTGAAAAGTTTTAAAAACTGCCCTTTAAAGTAAAAAAACACGCGTTTTTCTCGATTTGGTTAAGTTGCATGCAAGTCTCCAGGGCCAGTCGCCAGAACACTTCAAACCAAAATTTTGAAAAAAATTTCTAAGTGTTTTTCACAACTGAAAGGTCTACCCACGAGAGAATTGCGAGGCAAGCCACGAAAATCTCTGTGTACCTCTTGCGACTGGACCTTCCACCCGTGAACAAGTCGCCACCATGAGTCGCGAGAATCATAAAAATTCAAATTTTTGAAAAATAGTCGAAGTATTTTTCGCGACTGAGACATTGACCCACCAATGAGCCGTGAAAAATCTCTGAGTTGGCTCGCGACTAGGGCATGCAGCTGGATTAACCCGCGACTGAGTCACCAGAATAGGGGAACATTGCTTTTTGAAGATTTTAACAATTCTTTCCAAAACAACTAAAAACTCAAAAAAAAAAAAAAAAATTGTGTTTGATCAACAAAGATTGAGCATGTGAAAACACATTTAATCAAGTACAATCACACAAATGAATATGGCATTCATTGATCATAGACTTGTGTGATGTGTGTGGGAATCAAAACTGAGATAGTTCTTAGTCTAATGCGAAGCTTCAATAATCAATTCAAACAAGTCATACACAACTAGCACTAGATAATGTGACCTATCTCAATTATAAAACATGTATATATGACCTCCCACATAACTTAATAACATAACTTTGAAGCTTTTCATTTGGCTTCATATACATTATATCATTTGATCTTTTTGAATTCATACATCTCATTGTGAGATCGATGCTTGAAATTTTTAATATTTCAAATTGATGAGTTAGCCTTTGGCTTTGGGCATCATACATTTTATTTTTGGTCGCTTTCCCTTTTTCCTAGTCAAATACTAGTATGTGCGACAGGCTTTTGCAGCTCAATATCTCTTTTCATTTGGAGATTTACATTTGGTGAGCTCTTTAAGCAAAACAATAAAATAAAGAGTTGGAAGATATATAAGCACAAGTCTATATATGTCTCAAGATCAACAAAACCATTCATTAATCATTCATGACAAGGTTGAAAATCTATTTACAACAGTCACATAGATTTCAAAATTTCTCTCACAATGATATGAATGCATTGAAAACAAGCTAAGCTCGTAGATTCACAAAGCCATTAGTACAAAGGTACAAGGAAAAACATGTTTTGAGACAAAACTCAACAAAGTCGATCAAACTTTTTGGATTTTCTATTTTTTATGTGTTTTTGGATTTTTGACACACATGAAAGAGAGGATTGATCAAAGACAATAATGTAAAAGCATTTAAAACAAAAACAAACAAACAAACAATTGTTCAACTCAAACTAGCAAAAAGCACACAACCAAGCATATTCATAAACATGGGAAGTATTAATGCATGGACATGTTGTAATGCTTATGCATGAGTACCCTTCTTCACCCACACATCACGTGTGTTTGGGGTGATATCCTTGAAGGATTGGGTACGAGAGTTAGGACTTTCAAACCTTCTCGTGAAGCTTTCTAAGCGAGTGGTGAAAGCACCGATCATCTTCATCACATCCATCATGCCTAGATCACCATTCTAACCTCTTGATGACTTAACATCCTAAGTTCTCTTGTCATTTCTTGGTCCTCTTGACCTTTGATCAGTAGCATTCTTCAATGCTCTTAGCTTATGACAATTGGGTCGAGTGTGTCCTTGAAAACCACAATGATGACATAAGTGGTTCGTTCTTAGACCCCTTTATGATCGTGGAAGAGATCTCCCTCTTGCTTCAGTCCTAACCACAGATTGGTTCTGGGCCTTATTCAGCACCCTTTGTTCAGCCACACTTTTCTTCTTTTCAACCTTCGCCTTCTCCACAGTAGGGGCAACTACAACCGGCTCTTTGGCCTTCACAAACTTTACTTCTTTGCAAATATTTACAGCTACACTGCTTTCTCCAGTGTATTCTAGTCCGGATTTATCTAAGAATTGCTTTTGAGAGGAATTGACATCATCCAGCTTCTTAGTGGAGACCCTCTCTACCTTGGCATTGGCTTAAACCACCTCAAGCTCCAGGAATCTAATCTTTAAGTAAGCTTCTGACAGCTCACCATTCAACTTTTCTATTTCACATTTGGCCTCCTTATGACGGACCAAGAGACTCCGGTAGTTTTCCTCAGCTTTCTTCATTTTCCTCACAGCCGCCTTTGCCACCCTTGCATACTCTCCCGATTTCTCAAGAAGTAGGGTGTAATTCTTTTAAAGACCAGCTGTTTCTTCATCCTCTTCAGCATCCAATTCTTCAACAATCCCTATAGATTCTTCATCACTATGTTCCCCAAGTTCGTGTACAAGTTGATCCAAATCCTCTGAGGACTCAACATGTTCAATAGCCATAAATGCAAAGTAATTTCCTTCTCCATCACAGCTTTCCTCAAAATCGAAATTGGATGAATCTGAGTCACTTAGAGTCGTGGCATAGAACTTGCCCTTCGATTTCAAATAATTGGGACATTCTTTCTTGAAATGTCCATGTCCATTGCACTTGAAGCACATAATTCCTTGTGAAGTTTGGGGTTCTCTACTATCTTTCCTTCTAAATTCCTTTTTCTCCTTCCCAGAACTCTAAAATTTTCCTTTGTCACCAGATTTCCCACTGTTCTTGAGTTTTAAGAATTTTCAGATATTTTTCACAAGATACGCCACATCTTTATCTACACCATCCTCCTCCGAAGAGTCATGAGATACTACCCTCTCATCAATCGTTTTAAGAGCAAGAGATTTGCTCTTCCTCTATGTGGACAGTGACAATTCATACATCTGCAGTGAACCAATCAGCTCTTGGACTTTAATATCATCAAGATCCTTACTCTCTTCAATAGCTGTCACTTTAGCACGGAAGCTTTCTGGCAGTGACCGAAGGATCTTCCTTACTATTTTAGAATCCTCCGTCTTTTCTCCCAAATTGAATTTGCCAACAACCACCTCGTTCAACTTACTATAAAAAGAGTTAAAAGACTCATCCTCACTCATTTTTAGCTCCTCAAAGCAAGTGGTCAGCATCTGTAGTTTGGTGTCTTTCGTTTTCCTTGTTCCTTCATAAGTTGCCTCCAGAATCTCCCATGCTTCCTTAGCAATAGTGATATGTGAAATCCTGTGAAATTTTTCTGAAGAGACACCACAGAAAATAGCATTTAAGGCTTTACTATTAGCATTAGCTGCTGCAAGAGCTGCCTTATCCCAAGTGGATTTAGCAGCCTCCAGCCTAGTCCAACCAACTTCAACTGCATCCCACACAGCATCATCAATAGAACACAAAAAGGCCCTAATTCGAAATTTCCAGAAAGCATAATTATTACCATCAAAAAATGGTGGAACATTTAGAGATTGAGACCTATCTATCTTAATATAGGGTCAGGGATCGCACTAAGTTATTTAAACCACAATAAATGCACCCGCTCTGATACCAATTGAATGTTCAAAATGTGTATAAAACACCCTTGAACGTTTAGACCCTAAATTACAAACTATCAATTTAAGATTATAATCAAACAATAAATGTGTGGAATATGAACATAAACTAAAACAGAATTGATAAACAATCTAAACCATAAATAATCACAACCACAGCAGTAATTAAATGGAAAAAATAAAGAGAAAAGAGATGCAAACACAAGGATAACACTCGATGTGTTATCAAAGAGGAAACCGAAGCCCTCAGCATAAAACCTCTCTGCCGCCCTCCAAGCGGTCAAAAATCCACTAGAAAATGTAGATGGGATACATGAACAGCAATAGACCCTCCAAGCCTAATCTACCCAATGTACCTAAGCCCTCCAAGCTTCTTGCTCCAACGAGGTTACGCCAAACTTATGTTTTTTCTAGCTTACCGAAAAGTCTTCTCACAGATGTGGGTATAGTGAGAAAAGGATTTGGTCAAGAACCTCTCAAGGATGTAACAATGCAAAGGGTGAGAATAAAGGAATTTGAAGAGTTTCTTAGGTGAAAATTGTGGATGAATCAATCCTGTTTTTCTCTAGAGTTTCTCTCTCGAAACTCTCTACATTTCGTGGGTATAAAGGTCTATATATAGTGGTGTGTGTTTGGAATGTGAAGAGTCAGTTTTTCCAAAACAGAGCTCGTTGGCAGCTTGGCCTCGCAACTTGACTAAGTTGCAAGGTAATTGCATTGCCAGTCTGGACTTTTTGTCCTGTAGTGCAACAATTGCCATAACGCTTCAGCTCCCTGCATGCTTGACACGTGAACATCTTTTGGCGGCTTGCCAGTCGCAAGTCCCTACTTCTTTGCACAATGTTGACCATTTCTTCACACTCTCTCACACACTACCCTTACATGATTCCCACCTAAATATATGATTACTAAATGCTGAATTACAAGCAAAGTTGGCACGGAATAAAGCCAACAAAATGGTTGATTAAATTCAACCTTACAAACTCAATTGTCCAAGTTTATTAATTAGATTAAATTACATGTAATATTGTGGGGGCACAAACAAATCACTATTCTAATCTAGAATGTAACGGAAATTAAATTTGATATAGTGATTTGTTGACTAATTGGGAAAACCTTCAAAAGACAAAAACCTCATCAGGTGAATTTTTGGCCACCACTCGCAATAATCTACTAATCAAGAACAGGCAGTTACAATTATAAGGAATTTTACCAATAAAAGAACTATCCCAAAATACCCACTTACAATTGAACTTTTGCTCCAATCCCAAATTGGACTTGATCTTGTAGAAGACTTCTTCCCTTTGTACAAACCTCCAATCCATGTCTAGCAACTTTGCATGAATCTCCAATACATTACTAACTCCATAACCCTTTTCATTGTTATAGTTGATTTGCAACAGTTTCACATTAAAATACCAAGATCTTCAGTTGTTGGTTCCATAGACTTTGCTTGGTACAAAACCCAGCCCAAATGCACACAAGAGTCATAGCAAGATCTCTTTCTTCTATTTTTTTGAACCCACATGTTCAAAAGGTGGAGGCTAGGATTTCGATAAGAGAACCTTATGAAGCATTAGGGTTAGAGTTTTCTTTCTCTACCACGTTATTTGAATAGGAGCTTAATGGACCTTTTAAAAGAGTTCTTCTTTTCCTATTAGGTTTATACAAACCTACAAACAATAGTCAATTAGAATCCAAAGGTTGCAGGCTATATTTTGAAATCCATTAGCTCAATAGATCGAGACAAGTATTGAGGTCCATTAAATCTCCATAGATCGAAGGTGTCGAGTTAGGTATCAAGACCTGCAGATTTAACTTTTCATCACTTGTTTCTTTGAGTAGTTTTCATGTCCTCAATAGAGATGGCAATTTTTGCCCGACCCACGGGTACCCAGCCCGGTCCGACCCTAATGGGCCGGGTTTTACCCGATCCCATTAGGAATAGGGTCGGGTATGGGTTTTAAAAAAAAAAAACTCAAAGCGGGTCCGGGTTTTATCAAAAAAACTCAGACCCGACCCGAGACCCACCCCGTTTAAAAACCCAGTACCCTAAATTACAAAAATACCCTCAATATATATATAAACCTATAATCTAACCCTGATTTGTAATCCCTCATTTCTATTTTCTATTTTTCTTCAGCCTCCCTCAGTCCGATCCTCCTCACTAGCCTCCCTCGCCTCAGTCAGTCAGTCCGATCCTCCTCCCTCCCTCAGTCCGATCCTCCTTCCTCCCTCACTCGCCTCCCTCGCCTCAGTCCGATCCTCCTTCCTCCCTCGCCTCCTTCCTCCCTCGACTCTACAAGAGTAATTGATTGATGTTGGGTTGTCTCCCTTGTTGATAAAAGAGCTTGTCACTGTAAGAACTTGGGACTGTTTTACTTCAATGTTTCTTTCATTAATCATCTTTACTTTTTGCATATTGGTTGATTATGGTACTTGATTTGGAAGGTTGAGTATGGTTGATTGTGGTGCTCATAGCTCGTTTAGGATTCCTGAGGATCTGTTTCTCGACGAACAAGAAATGTCGAGTGGTCCTAGCCTCTTCTCACTCATTGGTGGCGCTGCCTCCTCCGCCGCCGCTGCCACTGTAGCTGGAGGACCTAATATGATGTCGCGCATTTGAACGCCCAGATCTGCGTTAATGTTTTGGATCAGATCCAGATCTACTACACGCGGCATGAATTGAACTTTAAAGAGTTCTTCTTCTTTTTTTTCTTTTTTTAGCACTTGGGTAATTGTTTTATTTCTTGAGAAAGTTTTTTTTTTTTTTTTTTTTTTTTGAATTTGAATTTGAATACAGATTTGTTATTGTGCTAAATTTTAGATCCCATACTGTTATTACAAGTTGTAGTAGTAGTAAAGTCTTCTGGACTTTTTTATCCATGTAGTGAGATCAAATTAAATATTTGGATAGAGAGAAGGGCTTGTATCATAGAGGATCATAAATGAATGATTAAAGATTTTTTTTCCAATCTGCTTTTACTATCTTTCTTTTTTTTTTTTCAAACATTATTTAAATGGGCGATTTTTTAAAAGACGCGTTTTAAATTAGTTATGCCAAAATATCATATGATTATTGAGAGTAACCAATATCATACAATTATCAAACCAAATATCATTCAATATTTTTAATCTGCCTGCATATATTGTTGGATAGTTAAATTTGGGCATAAATATATATATATATATATATATATATATTTTTTTTTGGTTTGGGCCATGAATTGGGTCCAATTCCTAAACGGGGCCCGCGGGGCCCAATTGGGGCGGGTTTGGGCCCCGAAAAAAACCCGGTACCCTAAACGGGCCAGGTCCGGCCCACGGGTCTTGCCCTGCGAGTCAGGTCCGGGTATGGAAAAAGTCGGCCCAAACCTGACCCATTGCCATCCCTAGTCCTCAATATTGAAAAACCTTCAAAATACTTCATGATATCCTTGAATTCACTTAGATCTACCTAATTATAAGTAAAATACGTTTTGTCATAGAATGTGACAATTACATAAAAATATGATCATAATAGAATGTACTTTTTGAAAAAGCTGAGTGTTTAATTAGCACTTATCAAAATTGAAGTTGGAGGGTAAATTACCAAAAAGAACAATATATATAAAGGAATATTTCATACTTATGATGATTTCACCTTAATAATAATAATAATAATTTTATTATTATTATTATTATTATTATTATTATTATTATTATTATTATTATTATTATTATAGTTTTTGACTTAGTTATTATTTTTATTAGTGTCATAATTATTTGTCATTGCTATTAATGACTTCTTATCAGTAGTAATAATTTCTTTAGTTTTTCATCATCATGAAGCACAAAATTATTATGCAAAAAAAATTAATTAATTAATTAAATACATATCCAATAATCTGTGTTTAACTTGTAACAAAAAAAAAAAAAAAAAAAACCAAATTAGTTATATAAAATTAGGGAATTAGTAATTATACATTCATTTACCATTATCAAGTATAAATTTATAACTATATAAGCAAATTTATGCTATCAAAATTGAATATAATATATAATAAAATAACATAATATAAAACTAAAAAAAGGACAATATATATAAAGGAAATTTTCGTACTTATGATGATTTCACCTTTATATTATTAATAATAATAATAATAGTAGTTATATTTTTTGACTTAGTTATTATTTTTATTAGTGTCATAATTATTTGTCATTAATATTAATAACTTCTTATCAGTAGTAATAAATTCTTTATTTTTTCATCATCATGAAGCACAAAATAATGTGGACATAGCATTTATCTAATTTCATGTTTTGTAATTCAAGTTTAACGCACTAAAATTTGACAGGCTAACTCAAATAATTTGGGTCATTAATATAAAACTAAAAAAAGGACAATATATATAAAGGAAATTTTCGTACTTATGATGATTTCACCTTTATATTATTAATAATAATAATAATAGTAATTATATTTTTTGACTTAGTTATTATTTTTATTAGTGTCATAATTATTTGTCATTAATATTAATAACTTCTTATCAGTAGTAATAAATTCTTTATTTTTTCATCATCATGAAGCACAAAATAATGTGGACATAGCATTTATCTAATTTCATGTTTTGTAATTCAAGTTTAACGCACTAAAATTTGACAGGCTAACTCAAATAATTTGGGTCATTAATGCCAAAAGATTACCTTTTAGTGTTTAATTAAATTTGAATTAGAAATAAAATATGTTTGGATCATAAATGAGAAGGATTTTAATTAATCAAAGTTTTAATTTTTTTTTTTTTTTTTAAGAAGGGATCAAAGTTTTAAATTGAAAAAGGAACTAAGAGAAATATCTATAATATGAACTTTTTATATATATATTTGTAATCAAAAATTTAAAAAAAAAAAAATATATATATATATATATATATATTCAAAAGACTTTCAAATCGGGTCGGCTAGGTCCCTACTCATAGTCATCATCTACGGAGGGAGTAGTACTATATAAGGATCAACTACATTATTATGGTTTTCCCATCACAAATACATACCTAGACAACTTTAAATGGCTAAGAATCTACTTTATCTTTCAAAGGCTTCCCTTGTTCTCTTAATTCAACTTCTTGTAATTCAATCAATCAGTTTTACAAATGCCAAACGGATCCCAGAATTTTTCAAGTCCTCGAAAGATGTAGAGGAATCCCATAAGGGTCAGAAGGTGCAAGGCTTACGTGAAGTCAAGCACTATCTCAACAAGTACGGATACTTAAACTACGAAGATTCAAACAACTTTGAAGATGACGAGTTTGATGAAGCCTTGGAGTTCGCCATCAAAACATACCAGACATTTTTTCATTTGAATGTTACTGGAAAGCTTGACTCCGACACCATCAAAGAGATGTCACTGCCGCGTTGTGGAGTTCCTGATATTATCAATGGTAGTCTAACACAGCCAGAGTTTGCATTTATGCCTGGTGTACCAAAATGGCCATATTATATGCGTAAACTCAAATACGCGTTTGTATCCACTGCTACACCTAATTTGAAATTGTACGAAATAAAAGCAGGTTGCTCATATGGTTTCGGACAGTGGGCTAGATTTTCTGATTTCAAATTTGAATTCACAGATAATGTTAGAGATGCTGACATGATTATAGGATTCCACCGTGGTGATCATGGGGACGGTATGCCTTTCGATGGGAGGGGTGGCGAATTAGCTCATGCTATGCCTCCAACAAATGGCAGGCTGCATTTTGACGCAGATGAGAATTGGACTATCGGTGCTAACGTAGGTCTAAACCAAGTTGACTTTATGGGCGTTTCACTCCATGAGGTAGGGCACCTTCTTGGACTTGATCATAGTCGTATTGAATCATCCATTATGTATCCCCGTATTGTAGAAGGAGTAAAGAAGAGGGGTTTGAGCTCAGATGATATGGAAGGTTTACTTTCTTTATATTCTAGCTGATAACAGTATCATCCAGTTAGGATGAATTCGCTATGCCGCAAAAGGATGAAAAGAAATAAAGAATTTATTATGTAAAAGTTATATGTCACTTCTTTTGCCACATTTATCATTGCCTACAACCATTTCAACGATATTTGGTCTTCTTAAAATGCACCGTACGATTTTTCTGTTATACTCTTCTAAGATGATTATATTAGAGAAAAATTATAATGCTAAATAAATAAATAAATAAAAATACAAATACAAATAGAAAGAAATGTGTTAATCACCTATGCCATAACAAATAAAAACTAACTGTTGTGAAATTTTATTGACGGTTTGTTTGGAAAAGCTTATTTTTCATTGATTTATTAGAAATAAAGTTTTAAAATGTTGCAGAAAAATTATATACAGTAAAAGTTAGCTTTCAGAGACAAGCCCTTGCTAAATTTTCTGTAATGTAGATGTGGTTCTATCATCTTGATGAAACGCGAAGCAACTCATGTCTTATCTCTAGTTCAGTTCACATGTTAATTTATCCATCAACTTTGTAGATAGTAAGGAAAATGGACGAACTCTATGGTAAAATTATGGTTTTTCTAGTTAAATGCTAAAAGACTAGTTGCGACCAAACAATCTTTACAGTTAGATTTATTTATATTTAGAAAAACACGTAAATCTGAATCCTTGAGGCACTCAAATAGCCTTTAATTGACGGTAATCAATTTAAAATTCACATTAGCTCGCTCAATATAAATTTGTTAGATAACCAATATAAATTTCTTAGATGTTGGCATACATCCTTCATTAAAACTTAAAAGCTAAGGGAGTGTTTGGTTTGTGTTTTCAAAAAACTATTTTCAGTTTTTAAACAATATTTCACATATTTTCACCTACACGTATTTCTACAAATGTTTTCAAATAACAATTTTCAATTTTTAAACACATATACCAAACGGGCCCTAAGAGTCATGCTCAATGCACAAATCTCCCACTTTTGCGAAGTCTGGTAGAGATAATTGGATGCTACAAAAACATCTACACATATGTGATGTTGCTTTGGGAATCTTCAAGTTGGTATTCTAACTTAATCTAAGTGTGTATGCATGTGAAACTCCCTCTTAGAGAGTTAAACTCCCGACTCTTGCCCCTTATCCCCACAAGCACTTATACTTATGAAGTAACCACTGCACTAAGGATGTGTGGTGGTAAGGAAAACTATCTCTTGATTTCTGTTATTTAGGATAAGTTTAGTTCAGATTTTTGAAATTTTGTTTTTTGAAAAAATGACGGTTTTAAAAGTGCTTAATTAAATGGCAAGACTTAGATACAATTCTTAGGTGCTGTTCTTTAGATTCCTCTCTTAAGATTCAGTCAAGTGGTTTTTTTTTTTTTTTTTCATAGGATAGAAGTGTATTTTTAGTTAAGTATAGCCACATAACTGAATTTTAAAAAGAGAATCTAAGGAATAAAACCTAAATATTATACCTAAGATTTGTCATAAATGAAATTAGGATTTTTTTTATAAAAAAAGAAAAAAAAAAGAAAAAAAAAAAAAAGAAAAGAAAGTAAAGTGTTTGGTAAAAACTGTTGCAAATTACTTTTTGAAAAAATTGAATGTTTGACTAGCACTTATCAAATTAGGTTTGGCTTACCTCCAGTACTTTTTTAACCAGAATCTTCTTTTATTTCAATGAAAAACTATCACATCACCCACTAACTAAATAAAATATGGAGATTAAAACCTACTACTACTTGTTATTGTATATTTAAAATAAAAAAAGAACTCCAGTTAAAAAGTTACTAGAAGTAAGTTAAACTCATCAAAATTGTTGTTAGAGGGTAAATTACCAAAAATTACAATATATATATATATAAAGAAAATTTTCATACTTAAGATGATTATTATTATTATTATTATTATTAAGATAAATTGCAAATTACACCCCTAAAGTTTGGAGGTGATTGGATTTTACAACCTTGAAATTTCAAAATTTGGATTTTACACCCTAAAGTTTGAAGGTGTTTAGATTTTACACCCTAATGTTTCAAATTTTGGATTTTACCCTTATATTTTAAGAGCATTTGGATTTTACTCCTTAAAGTTTTGAGGTATAAACACCACATTTTGTATCATTTACGACTCGGACCCCTATTCCCTAATGATGTTAGAATTCTAAAGCCTAAGGTTGGTTTAAGGCTCAATCAAATGAAAATTGACTTGAGGAAATTGTTTATAGAAAAATATAACTTATTTTGGACCAAATAAATTATTTTTGGAAAAGAAAGACCATGGAAACCCTAGGGCATGCGTAGCATACACGTGTATGCACACGCTTGTTCAAGCTCTATTTACGTATGCTTCATGCATGCATACATATACACGTGCATGCGTGCGCATGCTAGGGTTCTAGAACTATGGAAGAAAAGGTTTTCTGAATAAAAATTTGATTTGGAACGAATTCCACATTGTTTAAAAGCCGCCACAAATCCCTATTTTTTTACTATATAAATCCATAAAATGTACTTTTTCAAAGGGATGAATTCTGGTGGTAAAACGCATAAGATTCACTAGAAAATAGTGAATCAAAGAGAGAGTTTTTCACAAAACATTCTCAAGTCAAATTTTATTTTACTAGGACATTTTCTAGTCTTGATCTTTGAGTTCTAAGTTTGCTAACTCATTTTTGAATTGGTTATCACTAGATTGATTAAGGGGAATGGTCAAAATCAAGCTCTAGAGAGTTTTGTGTTAAGATAAAGTTTCTAACTTTGGCCATTTGCTTTTCTTTAGTTTTCTTGTTTTATGCATGTTTTTATGTAAGTTTCTAGGTTAATAATATGTTTGTTTAGTCTAGGTTTACCTTGTGTTTATGTTTTAAGCATGTTAGGTTGTTAGATTTTTGTTTTTTGAATTTCTATTCTGCATTTTTCTGGGTTCTGCGTTCTGTGTTCTTGGTGTGTATGCATATGCATGGTTTATGCATGCGCACGCATACTCATGATATGCGTACACATACAACTGGGCTGCGTACGCATACTCTATGTATGCATACGCATATCTCTACCCAGAAACCTTAATAATTTTCTGCCTGTTTTCCTTTTGTTTTATTTACATGTTCTAGCCTCTATTTAACCTATTTTTCCTATCCTTGAGTCTCTCTTTCTCTATTTTGTCTTGTCTTGTTTGTTTTATCTCTTTTATGTCTATTAGGTTTTGATTTGTTTGTCTATTAGGTTTTTTTATTTGTTTGAATACTATGAACATGCATATGAATATGAACATACATTGATGCATAGGTCATGTGATGCAGTGAGGTAAGTTATGCACTCACATGAACATGCATTGCTTGGAATATAAGCTTGATATGTCTAAATAACATGGACACCTTTCCATTCTCATACCTAAACTCCAGACACATGCTCTGGTAAAAGATCAGTCCTTCCACGAAAGGTGCTATATTTATGATTCCTAGACCTAATCTAGGTGGAGTACACCTTCCGTCATGGTCCACACTAGGCTAAGCCGTACTTCCCAATTGCGAGGATGAAACCACAATGTGGGTGCTTGCGCCCACATGAGTGTTTGAATTTTACACCTTAAAGTTTCAAAATTTGGGAGTATAAAATCTCAACACTCCCAAACTTTAGGAGGTAAAATCCAAATTCTGAAACGTTAGAGTGTAAAATCTAAATATTCCAAACTTTAGGGGGTAAATTTAAAATTCTGAAATCTCAAAATAAAATCCAATCACCCCCAAACTTTAGAGGTGTAATTTGCAATTTACCCTTATTATTATTATTATTATTATTATTATTATTATTATTATTATTATTATTATTATTATTATTATAGTTTTTGACTTATTTATTATTTTTATTAGCATTATAATTGTTTATTATTATTAATAATTTCTTATCAATAGTAATAAATTCTTTATTTTCATCATCATGAAGCACAAAATGATTATTCAAAAAAATTAAATAAATACCAATAATTCAAGTTTAAATTGTAATAATTAAAAAAAAAAACAAATTAGTTATATCATATTAGGGAATTAGTAATAACACATTCATTTACCATTATCAATTATAAATTTATAACTATATAAGCAAATTTGAATATAAGATACAATAAAATAACTTAATATAAAAAAAAAAGTATAAGTTGTTTTTAATATATAACAAACGGTAGGGGATTTTTTTTTTAATACAAAATAAAAATTCTACTAGCCTAATATATATATATATATATATATGAGACATTAAAAGATAGGAAGCCTTTATTATTCTTAAAAAAGACATTCCTTACATTCTCTTCTTAAAATTATGATATGTGGCTATATAACTAAAAAATACACTTTTATCACATGAGAAAAAAGTCACATAACAAAATTTTAAAAGAAGAACCTAAGAAACAGTATTTAAATACTATACATAAGTCTTGGCCTTACAAATATTTAAAAACCTTGAATTTGTGTTCCAATTTAAAAATATTGCAGCAACTTCATCCCCATGTGAACTAAGGGTAAAATTGGGATTTCTAAATAAATCTAAAGTTATCTTTGGAATAATATACAGAATTTTTGAACAAGTACAACAGCTCCCCTCAATTTCTTATTGCTTTTTTGTTGCGCTTTTGTGTTGGGACCTCAGTTGGTCCGATACCCAAACATGCATGCTTTTTGGGACAAAAAGCAATTTCCAGAACCTTGCCAAACACAATAATGTGGCGTTTTCTAAATGCTAATGTGGGGTCCGTTTGGATACCGCTGAAAACTGAAAACTGAAAACACTGTAGCAAAATAATATTTAAACGTGTAAATAGTACAATGGGACCCATTTTTAATGAAAAAGTTGCTGAAAAGTGAAAATTGTGGGTCCGTGAACAATAAAAGTTGTGGGGAAAAGTCACATGTTGCAGCTACTGTTCAATGAACAGTAGCCACAACAGTGATGCTACAGTACCATTTCGCTGGAAACGCAAAAAAAAAAAAAAAAAAAAAAAAAAAAAAAACTCAAAACATGAAACGCAAAACATGAATCGCCCAATCCAAACGGAGACGTGATTTTTGACTCAAATCGGGGTATAGAACGGGCACGTAGATTGGTTTGAGATAGAGTTGTGTCTTACTAAAATTTTATGGAAAACAACTCTATCTCATACCAAACTAAATAAAAGAAGTTAAACATGCTACTAAATATAGGAAAATTAGATAACTTTCTAAAAATACTTTATGGCCATAAATTGCTAATATCAAAACAATTTATGTTAAAATAGGTTTTTGCATTTTCTTACGTTTGATAGTAAAATAAGAACTGTCTCTTAACTTCACTTATTTAATTTGATGTGAAATGAAGTTGTTTAAAATTAAAATTTGAGTAGAAAACAATTAATGTCAAAGAGACACAGCACTGGTGATACTAAAAAAAATTAACTAAGACAAAAATTATATATAATAATAAAATAATACCAATAGTAATATATTTATTTTATTATTTTTAATAACAAGGTGAAACAAGAAGTATCATCATCATCATTATCATTATAATTATAATTATTATTATTCTTATTATTAACAACATCAAACCAGAAGTATAAAATAAATTCCTTGTATATATGATAATTTATATATCAAACTACCACTTTTATAAGTTGAAAGCTCAAAATTGTGTAAAAACACAATAGTTTATTTAGACCCCCAATTAAAAATTATGGCTTGATTGCTTTTACTCTAACTTATCTAAGTGCGGAACAAGAGTAAATGAAGCACAATAAACCGATAACTACTCTAGTGCATAAACATGGATAACAAGCAATAAAAATAAAGTACAAGAGTAAGGGAAGAGAGGTGCAAACACAAGATAACACGCCGATGTGCAAAAAACCTCTCTGCCGCCCTCCAAGCGGTAAATCAATCCACTAGACAATAAGTTGGGATACACGAATAGAAAGAGACCCTCCAAGCCTAATCTACTCAATGTACCTAAACCTTCCAAGCTCCTACTCTAACAAGACTTCTCGGAACCGTGTCTTGTCTAGCTTTGCGGATACCGCAATACGCCCGATTGAATCCGCCAAGCCTCATCGGCTTCTTTTGACAAATCTCCAAAGCTTCCAAAGCTCCAAAACACTCTCTACACTTTGAAAAGGTGTGGGTTGTGTTTGGGTACAAATCTCCTCTCAATGTATGACAAAGGGAGAGGGAAGAAGAAAAGGCTAGAATGATTTCTCATTAAGGATGAGTAACTCTCTCTCTAAAAGATGGGTGTATGTGTTGTAGAAAACCTATCTAAAGTTTTTCTCTCTGAATGACCTTTACATTTGTGGGTAATGATGGTATATATAGTATGGGTGAAGGGTAAGAAAGTCACACTTAAAAATCCTACAGACAGTGATGATGGAAAATATCATGCGCAGCAAAAAAAAAAAATTTAAACGGGTCTACTTCATTTACAATTAATAACATGTACTATGTAAATTTCAGAATATATGATCAAGAGAGTGTACCTTGGTATGGTGAAATTCAAAACTGAAAATCAGAAGCACTTGGAAATACTTTTAATCTTCACTCTAATTCCACTTGATGCCCAAGATGTGTGGTCTCTCAATTAGTTATATGTATATGTTTCTAGAGATAATCAAAGAGTGTCTAACACTCACATACATACCAATTCATTTCTTACAAATTATGTATGTTTCTCTCCTTATAACTGATTATCTAATTGGGCTAGCCTTTTGGGTTTTTCCAATTAGATTTTAGTATGTGGCTTGAAGTGGGACTAAAATGGAACAAATAAGACACTAGCTCCAATGGACCTTGAGCCTTTCTGTCAACTCTTGACAAGTCCAAAGTTACCATTAATTATATTTAATACCACTATAAAAATATAATTGCACTCTAGACCTTTTTAATAAATTATATCCCAAGACTTTATTGTACATGCAACCCCTTCATAGAATATTCGTAGTAATACAAAGTCATAAATAAAAACTGCCACTTTGTAGATTACTATATCTTAATTCTTGAGTACTCGGTTTAATCCTTTAATGTTATTCATCATATATTTATGAAATCTAATTTCATAAATATATACTTTAGTCTTACTAAAGCGGTTAGGCCTAACTCTCTGAATAACATGTTAGGACATATGTGTTTACATGTTAGGAACATATGTCACATTTTATGTAAATTGGCTAATCCTTTGACAAAACGCACTCTACTTGTAATTGGGTAGTTCTAGGTGTATTTAATACTTCAAGAAACTATGTTTCAAGATCAAGTGTTGAAGTCATCAAGTCTGTCCAAGAAAAAGCAAGTTGAAGTGCAGAATTTTTAAATCTCGACACCTACTCGACACCTACCTCGACACCTGCTAGCTGTCGAGAAATACAAAAGTCAGAATTCTAATCTGATTTTCTTGGGATCCGTGAATGTGTTTTTGGGCATTCTTTTCTTCTAACCCTAAACATATAAAAGGATTATTTTAAGAGCCGTCAACATAGACACAAGTTGCATAAGCATTGAGCAATCCTTGTTCAAGCAAATTGTGATCTAAAACGAAGTTCTTGACCTAGTTCATCTTCTTCAAGAAGTTGCTGTGTACTTTGCACCGTAGGGTTTTGTGACCAAGCATCTTCCTGATCTTCATTGCATAGGATGATCTGAAGAACTTTGCAGCCAACCTCTCTTCCTAAAGTTGGTGTTTGAAGTCGCGTACTTGGGAGCCGTGCATCAAAAGGGGGAACTGTCACTACAGATCAAGTCCAATTGGGTATTGGGGTAAGAGTTCAACTGTAGGTTGATAAGGTACTTGGGATTCCTTATTTGTAACTGCTTGATTTGATAATAGTGAAGTTTCGGAGTGGTGACCTGAAAATCACCCGGTGGGGTTTTTGCCGTTAGGGTTTTTCCCCATTCGTGAACAAATCACCGTGTTATTTATTTTCCGCTGCATATTTAGTTATTCGGTGATTTGTTTGTGCTGCCACGTATTTGCATGTTAAATTGATTAATTAATAACTTGGCTAAATTAATTAATTAGTTTAAATCACAAGGGGTCATTCAGTTTGTGGCCTAACAAGTGGTATCAGAGCGGGCACACTCTGATTAGTTATTAATCTTTGCTGTGATTGATCCATTGACCCCTGTTTGTCATGGATAGAGGACAATCTCTTATTATACCTCCTTTATTTGATGGGACTAACTATGCCTACTGGAAAGTACGCATGAGAGCTTTTTTGCAGTCCTTAGATGAGAAGGTGTGGCAAGCTGTGGAGATTGGCTGGACAAAGCCAAAAGAAGCGCCGGCTGATTGGGATGAAGCCAAGATCAAGGCGGCGAACTTCAACAGCAGAGCGCTGAATGCTCTATTTAGCGCTGTCACCAATGAGGAGTTTAAGAAAATATCCTCAACAGAAACTGCCAAGGAGGCGTGGACCATCCTCCAGACAACCTATGAAGGAACAAAGGCTGTCAAAGATTCAAAGCTACAAAGGCTCACTACTAGCTTTGAAGAAATTAAGATGGAGGAGGATGAGTCGTTCGATGAGTTCTATGCCAAGCTGAAAGACATAGTGAACTCAGCCTTCAATCTTGGGGAAACCATCCCTGAACCCAAGGTTGTAAGGAAGGTGCTCAGATCTCTACCTGAGAGATTTCATGCCAAGATTACGGCAATTGAAGAATCAAAGGACATTGATAAAATTCCTTTGACTGAGTTGGTTGGGAACTTGCAGACCTACGAGCTAGGGTTGTTGGGTTCTAAGAAATTAGGAATTAATGTATTAGAACTTCAATTTGTATTTTGTTGGCAAATCATGATCAAAACATTTAGTCTAGGTTTAGGCTTGCTCAAAGTATGTTTATTTGTAAAATTGGAATCGAGTGATTGCAGAATTTATTGGACTAAATCTGTAAGTCTCGATCGATCGAAAATTAGACTCGATCGATCGAACCACGTACAGATTTATTTTTCTGCAGAGTTCCAGTTCAGCCCAAACTCTATTTAAACGTCTTGGGGTCCAAGTAAAACACTCCTATATATAAGGAAAACCCTAGAACGTTTTTGAGAGCTTTTTAGAGAGATTAGAGTGCCTCTTGTGCCTCTTTGGTATTTTAGGGTTTTGTACTCAAACCTCTCTAAGTCTTTGTCGCTCATATTTGCTGTTTATGTGAATCTCTTGTGAGATCTTTGAGGAGTTTTCCTTCACATAAACTTAGGGTTTTCAAGGAAGATATATTATCTACATCTTGATGATCAACAAGGTTGCTACCATTGAAACTTAAAGATTAACAAGTGAGGAGCTTGTACCAGATTGAAGGAAGACAAAAGAAAGAAGTAGTCCGTGGATTCGGAGCCTGCGCGTGGTCGTGTCAGGAAGTTACTACTGGTGGGTAGCATTAGGAAGTCAAGCGGGGAGCTTGTAAGTCCTTTTGTAAGAACTTCAATTCTTTCTTAGTGGATTCCGTTTTGCCTTGAGGATCGGTGGGTAAAATCCTCCCCAGGTTTTTTACCGGTTTGGTTTTCCTGGGTGATCATATCACTGTGTTATTTATTTTCCGCTGCTTTATATGTTTTACATGCATGATATGATTTTGTGATTGTTTTAACCTAGAATTGTTTAATTTGACTAAGTAACAACTTGGCTAATTAATCTAGGCTACGCAATCTGGTTATAGTTTAAGGGGTCTAAACCCTACAAAGGTTATCAAGGATAGGCAAGTCAAGCAAAGGCAAGAGTATGGCCCTGAAGGCGAAGAGCAGTGATACAGATGAGTCTTCCGATGATGAAGATTCAAAGATGAAGTCCTACATTACGAGGCAGTTCAAGAAATTTATGAAGAATGCCAATGGGAGGAGCTTCGACAAAGACCGCAGGCAATCCAGTTCTTCACAGTTCAAGAGCCAAGACAAGGGAAGGAAGGATGCCAAGGATGGCGGTCAGTACACTGTTCCTGCAGGACCAAAATGCTTTGGGTGTCACGGGTTTGGACACATGAAAAATGAGTGTCCTACATATCTGAAAAGCATTGGGAAGAGCAAGGCTCTAGCTGCAACCCTTAGTGACACTGAGCCTGAAGATGATTCCGATAATGAGGATGACGGAATCCTAAATGCTTTCACTGCTTCAGTCAATTCTACTGATGGGATTGTTGAAGAAGAAGAAGAAGAATTGGTGGACACTGAATGTGAAAAGATGGATGACAAAGATGATATCCATTCAGCCTATGAGAAGCTTTACAAGCTCTCTGAAAAGCATGAGAAGTTATATAGGCTGGCCACCAAGAAGCTCAGTGATGTGGAACTTGAAAGAGAAGAATTGTCCACAAAGTTTGATGAGGCGAATCAAACTATTGGTGCACTGAGATTTGAGAATAACTTCCTGGCTGAGAAGACCAAGAAGCTTGAAGCAGAGCTGTCTCAAGTCAGAGCTCAACTGGAGAGGACTTCAAGTGCAAAACTTGATGAGATGCTCAGCAACCAGAAATCTGCTTCAGATCGAACAGGTTTAGGGTATGGTCTTTCTATCTCTAACTCTGCTTCTACTAGTTCTACTGTTTTTGTTCCTCCTGCTAATAATGTTAAAATTGAGAATATTGATGTTAAAACTGAATTAGCAAGTGAGAACATAGACAAGGGTAAATCAATCTTAGGAGCACCCCCTAAGTTAGAAAAGAAAGATGCTAAACTCCCTAGGGATAAGAAGGCTAACTCTCAAAAGCCTAAACAAAAGAAGCAGCATCTCTGTTATCATTGTGGAGCTGCTGGTCATACTCGACCTAATTGCTACAAGTGGCTAGCCACCCAACAGAGCAATAGTATGACAGCATCTGGAAGCCAAAATCAGCTTCAATCCTCTCTTGCTCCTCTTGGAGATCTTCTGAAAACCATCATGTTCCTTTCGAACTTGAACGGTTTTAATTCTTCCCCCTCACCGCCGGTTCAAGGTTTCAATCAAAGGAAAGGCTCTTCCAAGGTGTGGAAGAAAAAGGACTCTAAGTGATTTTATCACTTTCTTCTCCCTTTTTGTTTTTCTCTTTTGTTGCATTGCATGTGTGTTTTGCATTTTTTTTTAGTCAGTCTAGTTTTATGCATTGTTTTGCTTTGTTAACATATTTTTGTGTGTTTACTTTCAGTTTTGTTTATTTTGTTTTTGATATAAAAATAAAAAATAAAAAAAAAATTTTGAAAAATTGAAAAATACAAAAACAGTGTGTGTTTTGTGTACTTTGGTACTTGTGTACCTTAGATGGCCAATGAAACAAAGTTTTCTAAACTTTGTATCTCTTGTAGCTTAGATGAGCATCTTTATGCACAACTAAGCAAGTGAGCTTTGTGGCTCGTGTTTGTGATGAGTAAAATTAGGTTATTTCTTAGACTTAACACTCATATCACTCTTTTTGACGGGTAGGACTAGAAAATCCTAAGAGAAAGGCATAAATAACCATCTCACCACTGTTGCCCGCCAATCATTAATGACATCTGTATGCTTCGGCATAGCAAAAGTGTGATGTCAATGACATTGTGTGCTTAGGCATAGCAAAATTGAAATGTCAAAATATCAATGGGTATTTCTTTTCTTTCTCATAAGCCCATGCATGATATGTTTAAAAAGAAAACATGCAAAGAAAATAAAAAGCAAAAAGATTAAAAATGCTTTAAAAATGGTTGCAAGCGTGTATTCTAGGAGATGTGGGAGTTATAGGATGTACCTCGAAGGTGATAGTCCCCATCAAACAGTTATGATTGTGTGTGAGTTAAAGTTATTTGCTCATATCTCAGATCATCATAACATATATACACATATGCAATCTTGCGATGTTTTTCACACACAACACGCAATATGCTTTGCTACTTTTGATACATGTGCAGGTACAATGTGATTTGGCCATCACAAAGGTTTACATGTGCTTTTGTATGCTCACTAAACTGTCATGACTTATTTTTGAAATATAAAATTTGTTAGACTTGTTTAGTGTGTGTGTGTGTTCTTGGGAGATCCGTGTGCTTAAATTTTCATTGAGAGATGATTTTTGAGAGATTTATATGTTGGTTGAATCATGGTTGAGGTGCATGTCTTGATTGTATTCATGTTTGTGTTTTTCACTTCTCGAAAAACTGCATTTCATAGCTGGCTCGACACCTTCTCGATACCTCCTCGATACCTGGTCAGCTGTCGAGCCTCTATAGTCTTTTTCTTATCGCAATCTCGACACTTCCTCGACACCTGGTGGATCGATCGAGATTCTCTCTGTCTGCTCGATACCTTCTCGACACCACGTCGATCGATCGAGCTTCTTATGTTGGATGAGCTGTTTGGTACCTCGATACCTCCTCGATACCTTAGCTGTCGAAGGCATATTCGCTCGACACCTTTCTCGACAACATCTCGATACCTCTCGATACCTCTACTGTCGAGATTTACTGGAGATCCTATTTAAGCTCTGTTCGCGATTTCCCTCTCATTTCTCTCGATCTCTCTTCGATCTGTCCGAGGCGGTTGGTCTTCCTGTGCACTTTTCTTCAATCCAATCTTCATCCCAAGTGATTTTCAGCTTTTCTTGCTTCAAATCAAGTGGTATGATCTTCTTTTCCATTTCTTTTCATGCATTTCATGATTTGAAACTTAGGTTTTGGGATTTTTTTTGAAAACTTTGGGTTTTTCAAAATCTTTGAGTTATTGGTGAAATTTTGTGTTGGTTTTTCAATGAAAAGTGTTTAGAATGACATGCATTGCATTCCATGTGCATTAGAATGATATGTTCATGCATTTAGTTGTGTGATTCTTGTCTGTGTGCTGATAGGATTGGATTGGGCTGAGCCCATGATGCTTTTTATGTTAGCATGTCACATGATCATGCATTCCCATGCATACGTCCATTTTTGTTCAAGATATTGTTATATTTGAACTGTTTGGGACTTTTCTGATTGTCTCCCTCCCTATCTCTTTTCTCATTCTTTTACGTTAGTTGCATCTATGGCACCTAAACGTAAATCCACTCCAGCTCGGAACCCTCTACGTTCTGGAGCTTCTTCATCTTCTGATACTGCTCCTCATAATCTTCGGTTCCGTAATGGAGATGCCTACAAGGCATTTTCTGAGAACTTTTCTAAACGAGGTGTTCATTCGGAACGCCACGTTGTTCTGGCGGACTTCGCCGACACTGACCTTCCCTCTGTCATTCACAGTAGGGGATGGGAGTCACTGTGTGACGTCCCGGTCACTTGTCCTCTCGTACTCATTCAGGAGTTTTACTCCAACATGTACGAGATTGATCGTTCAGTACCTCTCTTTCATACTCGCGTTCGAGGTACGCGCATTTCTGTCACACCGCAGCTGGTTGCGGATGTGCTTCATGTCCCTAGGATAGAGTTTCCTGACTATCCTACATGTGAGCGACTGAGGACTGTGTCCAGGGATGAGCTCATTTCTGCTTTCTGTGAGCGCCCTTCTGAGTGGGGTGAGCATATGTACACATCATGTAGACCTTTTGCTAAAGGTCCTAGATTCCTTAACATGGTGATGACTTTTGTACTTCATCCTCTTTCCCATTATAACTCTATCACCGAGCCTCGTGCTCGTTTCTTGCTTTCTCTACTTGAGCATCTCACGATAGATTTTCCTTCCCACTTCATTTTCTCTATCACAGATGTTCATTTAGATGCGGCGTCCCGTGATAAGCTTATCTTTCCTTCCGCTATCACGAGGATACTACGCCATTTTTCCATCCCTTTCCCTGTGTCCGACCACTTCACACACATCTCAGCCATAGATGCCGCTACCGTAAAACGTAGTGAGGCACAGTTCAGGGCGAGATAGCCGGATTCCACTCCTCCCTCCCGTTCGGCTCCATCCAGATCTGCTCCATCTACATCGGCTCCTCCTTCTTCTTCAGGCGATGTATCTCTTGGAGACATTATGGCGCAACTGCAGCGCATGGATGCTCGCCTCGATACACTCACCACTGAGTTGTATCAGGTGAATGTTCGTGTTGGTCGTATTGCACGACGGCAGGCGACCATGGGTGGTTTTGCTTCTGAGGCTTCTCCTCCACCACCTCCTCCAGTGGCTTCAGATTCTGACTCTGAGGATGATGATGATGATGGTGATGACGATGATGCTTCAGATGATAATGATGGAGATGCTAGCTCTACTGATGAGATGTCTACATGACACTCTACCCTTTGTCATTCGTGACAAAAAGGGGGAGTAGTTTTGGATTATGAGAGTAGTCATCTTAGGGGGAGAGTTAGTATAGGACATTTTTGATAGGGGGAGTGTTCATATATTTGAGGGATGTAGTGAGATTTTGATGTATCTTTTTCTTTTCTAGTCTTGATAGATACATTGATCTTGTATATGAGGTCTTATGACTAGTTTTACATACATTGTACTTATCTTTCTTTATATATGGATGTATGTTTTTCTTTTTCACCTATCTCTTCATGTGTTGTTTCTTTTCTCTCTTTATACACATGTTCTTTATATTTGTAAGCAATCTATTTAATTTCTGTTTCACACAAGATGCCTTGATGAGTTTTGTTTAAAAGTGTTTCAGAAATACAGGTTGTCAAAGTCTACTTGCCATAAACTCTCTTCTTGCAAAGTTTTTCAAGAGTTTGTGTTAGGATAGATTTTATTGTATGTAACAAGTGAATATGAGTTGAGTGATTTATGACTTCTCTCATATGTTCATTTGTTTGTTGTGGTTTTGTCACGGATTTCCAAAGGGGGAGATTGTTAGGACATATGTGTTTACATGTTAGGAACATATGTCACATTTTATGTAAATTGGCTAATCCTTTGACAAAACGCACTCTACTTGTAATTGGGTAGTTCTAGGTGTATTTAATACTTCAAGAAACTATGTTTCAAGATCAAGTGTTGAAGTCATCAAGTCTGTCCAAGAAAAAGCAAGTTGAAGTGCAGAATTTTTAAATCTCGACACCTGCTCGACACCTACCTCGACACCTGCTAGCTGTCGAGAAATACAAAAGTCAGAATTCTAATCTGATTTTCTTGGGATCCGTGAATGTGTTTTTGGGCCTTCTTTTCTTCTAACCCTAAACATATAAAAGGATTATTTTAAGAGCCGTCAACATAGACACAAGTTGCATAAGCATTGAGCAATCCTTGTTCAAGCAAATTGTGATCTAAGACGAAGTTCTTGACCTAGTTCATCTTCTTCAAGAAGTTGCTGTGTACTTTGCACCGTAGGGTTTTGTGACCAAGCATCTTCCTGATCTTCATTGCATAGGATGATCTGAAGAACTTTGCAGCCAACCTCTCTTCCTAAAGTTGGTGTTTGAAGTCGCGTACTGGGATCCGCGCATCTGGTTAGTCACGTACTTGGGAGCCGTGCATCAAAAGGGGGAACTGTCACTACAGATCAAGTCCAATTGGGTATTGGGGTAAGAGTTCAACTGTAGGTTGATAAGGTACTTGGGATTCCTTATTTGTAACTGCTTGATTTGATAATAGTGGAGTTTCGGGAGTGGTGACCTGAAAATCACCCGGTGGGGTTTTTGCCGTTAGGGTTTTTCCCCATTCGTGAACAAATCACCGTGTTATTTATTTTCCGCTGCATATTTAGTTATTCGGTGATTTGTTTGTGCTGCCACGTATTTGCATGTTAAATTGATTAATTAATAACTTGGCTAAATTAATTAATTAGTTTAAATCACAAGGGGTCATTCAGTTTGTGGCCTAACATAACAAACTCATTAAACTTATTTCAAGGAAATATTTTGTATCTCTATTAAGAGACTATGAATTTCATCTTGAGAATATATGTTCCATCAACACTAAATGTGGTTGCCCAACATACTGAAATTTTGACCGTTACTTCAGATCTCACTCTTGATATATCAAAGCAACCTACACTTCATGATCAGATCCATTATTCTCTCAGGATTAAAAGTTCATGTAAATATAAGTCGTGAGATTTATTATTCTATTGACAGTCTTTAGGAGAATAATAAATCTCACAGCGGTCCAGTTTAATATGTTTTAACTCTTAAAACATATCAACATATAAACTAGAAGTCTCCACTTCCATTATCAAGATAAATCATCTTAGTTGATATATTATAGTCTTTGCAAATGAAATACCCAATTTCATCACCGGTTACGAACTAAAATTCTGAGTTTACAAAAAATTTATGACTAATATCATCTGTGACTAAATCACATAAATCACATACTATGCATCTCATGGACCATATGATAATGTCCAAATATTCATGTTACCATTATTTCATATAATAATAAAACAACTTTATTAATTGTAATATTAAGTCATACATCATGTCATACATAATATAATACATAGCATCATACAATAGGATTCTAGGGCACAAATCCCAACAAGAGAGTCTCGCGGGTATCTCGCGGAAAGGCCTTACCTTCGAAATACTCACAAAATTGACAACCTGGCATGACTCTTCAACTTCCAGTCATGTGCTTCTCACGTGGCTACTTCGCGGGTTAGCTTCTCGCGAGCTTCTCGCAAAATCCACTTGATCTTCAATTAAGTTTAGGTCTTCACCAACTTAATACTAAACCCAATACAATAAAATCCCACATGTAAAGTTGTAATTTACAACTGTGTTTTTGTTGGCTTTTATTCCGTGCCAAATTTGATTGTAATTATGTTCAATCGTTTAAAACCCTGTATTTGTTGTGGGATTTGTTGTAAGGTGTGTGTGATAGAGAGAGTGTATGAAGGCTCAAGCATTTGAAGAACTGAAGGATTCTCGCGGGTATATCGCGACCTAGCATCCCGCGAAATGGTGCATGTGCCCTGCACGTGTTGGAAGTTGAAGAGTCATGCCAGGCTGTCATTTTCGCGAGTGTCTCGCTGGTAAGGCCTTCCCGCGAGACAGTCGCGAAACTTTCTGCCTGGAGGATTTTTATAAGTGACCTTCTTACCCTTCACCCACTCTATATATATATACCCTCATTATCCACATATGTTGGTGTGGCTATTCAGAAAGAAAAACCCTAGATAGGTTTTCTACAACTCACCCACCCATCTTTTGAGAGAGAGCTACTCCTCCTTAGTAAGAAATCATTATAGCCTCTTCTCCATCCCTCTCCCATTATCATACCTTGAGAGGAGATTTGTACCCAAACACAACCCACACACATTCAGAGTGTAGAGAGTGTTTTGGAGCTATTGGGAAGCATTGGAAGAAGCCAAGGATGGCAAATGCAACATGGAGCTTGTTGCGGGATCCGGAGAGCTAGACAAGACACGGTTCCGAGAAGCCTTGTTGGAGTAGGAGCTTGGAGGGCTTAGGTACATCGGGTAGACTAGGCTTGGAGGGTCTCTTGCTAACCCATGTATCCCAACTAATTGTCTAGTGGATCGATTTCCGCTTGGAGGGCGGCGGAGAGGTTTTTCGCCGAGTTCTTCGGTTTCCTCTTCGAGAACACGTCTTGGTGTTTTCTGTGTTTGCATCCTTCTTCCCTACTCTTGTTTAATTCCATTATACTGCTGTGTTGCTTAGTTTATGGATTAGAGTAGCTTACTTGTTCATCCGCTCGCTTTTACACTATTCCGCACTTTGTATTAAAGTTGTGTAAAATCTATCGAGCCGTAATTTTTATTTGGGGGTCTAAACAGCTCTTGTGTTTTCAACACGATTTTCGAGCTTTCAATTGGTATCAGAGCGGGTACACTTGTTTTGGTTTAAATACCTAAGTGTGATCCTTGACCCCTTGTGTTTATTTGTCATGGATTGTGCTATGTATGCCTCTTTGTATGATTTGGTTGGTGATAAATGTAACATGCCACGTGTTTGTGAAAATGCCTCTATGAGTGATAATCCTCATAATTGTGATGCAATGTTACATGAATCTTTGGGTGTTGTTGATATTCCTAACACCAAACTCTTAAAGAAAAATGCTAAGAAGTTTCAAAAGAGTTTAAGCAAGTTATTTTGTGAAAAGGATGATTTGATTGCTAAGCTCAATGAATCCATCAAATTGGTTGAAAAATATAAGAAACTTGCTGAAAATTCTTTTGAAAAGTTGAAAGAGTTTGAATGTTTGAATATGGACTTGGATGCTAAACTTTTTTTGTCTAACAAACTTGTTGATGATCTTAAATCTGAAAATGAATCTCTTAAGATGCATGCCAAGTGTTTGATTGCTAAACCTATTGTTGAAAATGATGAAAATATATGTTGCAATCATGTTGTGGTACCCGATATTGTGCCTGGTGTGTGTTCTAACCCAAAGGACAAATCGGTGTACATTCCTCCACATAAAAGAAATCAAAAAGTGGAGAGAAAGGCTATTAAGCCAAAGCCTCTGTTTAGGTCCAATCCTAAGGAATTAAGTGGATCTAAATTTGTTCCAACTTGCCACCATTGCGGTGTGATTGGTCATATAAGGCCTCAATGTTCTAAGTTGAAGAAAGAACAAACCCAAGTTGTTAGATCCATTCCCAAAAAGCCTAATGGACCTAAACACATTGTTTGTCACCATTGTGGTGCCCTTGGTCATCTTAGACCTCATTGCTCTAAGTTTCAAGCTTTTAAAAGAATCAAAAGAAAAGAGAAACTTGAGCTTCTTGGAAGTTGTGCTAAAAATGATAAACCGGATTTAAGTGAAAATAGCATGTTGTTAAAGAAAGTGTTTGATGCTCTTAACTCCTTGACTATGTGCATCTCCGGTTCTCATTCTTCCAACCCTCGTCTCACTTCTCTTGAGACACTCATTCCAAACAATCATTCCGTTTGGATGAGGAAGGGTTCCTATGGTTGAGCTTATGCTCTTTTGGTCCTTAATCTAATTCTTTCGATCTTTATAGGACCATTCATGCATTAGATGCTTCATTGTCATGCATTTGTGCATCATGCATCTCTTTATATGCATTGTTTGTGTTTTTGTTTTTGATCTTACCGTTTTGCTTTGGTTTTGTGTGAGTAAAAATCCAAAACCACATAAAAAGTGAAAAATTCAAAAAGTTTGATTGTATATGTTTGAGCACATATCTCATGTGAGTTTGGCCTAGTACCTTCGTACTAATGGCATAGTGCATTTATGAGCTTAGCTTATTATGTATGCACCTATTTCTATGTGGAAGAAATCTTGAAAACTATGTGTGACTGTTGTAAATAGATCTTCAAGCTTGTCATGAATGATTGGTCAATAGTCTTGTTGGTCTTGATACTTGCATAGTCTTGTGTCTATATCTCTTCCCACTTTATTTTTATGTTTTTGCAAAAAGAGCTCACTAAATGTAAATCTCAAAATGAAAAAAGATATTGAGCTGCAAAAGCCTGTCGCATATACTAGTATTTGACTAGGAAAAAGGGAAAGCGACTCTTTTAATGTAAATTTTATGGTGCTCAAAAAGCCAAAGGCTAATCATCAATGTTGAAATATCATAAATTTCAAGCACCTATCTCAAAATGAGATGTTTTGTCCATACAAAAGAAAATGGACCAATTGTTATGCTTTATGTAGAAGCCAAATGAAAAGCTTCTAAGTTATGTACTCAATGTGTGGGAGGTCATATATACTCATGTCTATAATTGAGATAGTCCACTTGATTTCGTATCAGCTGTGTATGACTCGTTTGAATTGATCATTGAAGCTTCACTTTGGTCTAAGGACTATTCCACACTTGATTCCCACACACAACACACAAGTTTTTTGTTCAATGAATGTCTATTTCATTTGTGTGATTGTACATGTTCAAATGTGATGTGTGTGTGCTCAACCTTATGTGGTTCAAACCAAAAAGATTTTTGTTCTTTTTGTTTGCTTTTGGAAGTGATTTGTATCACCCATGTTTTTCAAAGTTTTCAAATTGTTTTTGTGTGAAAAAACATGTTTTCTGGGTGTTTTCGTGACTTATTTCATGTTTAAGTTCAGTCACGAGTGAAAGGGTCCAATTCGCAAGTTTTTCAGATTTGGACAGAAAGTTTCGCGACTGTTTCGCGGTTGTTTCGCGAGTAATGCTTACCTGCGAGATACCTGCGAGATACCAGCGAAATTTTCGCGGGATGGTAAGTAGCGAGATACCAGCGAAAATTTCCAGATCAGCTTTTTAAAGGGCATTTCGTGGGTCATTTGTTTTAAACATCTCCCATCCTCTCCCAAACCTCTGGTTTAATGTTTCTACATCAAAACCCAACTAAATTCAAGTGTTTTTCATTCCATAAACATCTCTAAGGTAATCTTTAACTCTTTTAATTGATTTTGATCCTTAGATTACGTTTTTGGGGGTTTTATGTTCATAATTGGGTTTTTCTCAAATGGGAGTTGGAAAACTTAATTCTTGTCAATCTTTTTGATTGGGCTTTGTTTTAAATGATGATTTGGTTTGGTTGTTGGCCCCTTGTGGCAAAAATAACATGTATTTAGGCAAGATTTTCATATGTTCTTGCATTGTTCATCATACATGTGTAGTGTGTGCACTCTAAGTGTTTGATAAAATGCCCAAATGGCATTTTCTCGTTGTTTTGGACTCCAATGAGTACCAAACTTTGGGGATCACCATAATTATTCATGTTTATCATGTTTTGATCATTGGTGGTGTGTTTTGTACACTTTGCCCCTTGAGTGCCTTGCTCATGCATTAGTCATGTATCACACATGCACACTAGATGCATTTTGCTGCACATACTCTAACACTTGACATGTTTTTGCATTCACTCATGCTAGTTAAGTCTTTTTAGACATTTTAGCACATATAACATGTTCTTGTGTCCATGTCATGCCTAGGTCCATATCATGTTCCATCATCCTTAGCATGTCATGCTCTTTATACTTTGTAGCATTTTTTTAATGTTTGTATTATGTTTGAGCTTCATTTTCTCATTCATTTTGCACTCCTCATGCATCATCTTCATATCTTCTTTTCTTTCCCTCCTTCCTCTTGATTAATTGTCTATTCGTGACAAAAAGGGGGAGAGTATCGTCATTTCTATATGACTCATGTGCACACTCTTAGGGGGAGAAATTCTACTTTGTGCACATTCGTAGGGGGAGAAAGCCATAGGGGAGATGCATATGCCAAGGGGGAGAAGTCATTCTTTTTGAGAAAACCTTGATTTACCTCATGCTTGTTTTCTCGTTGCTTTATGATGCTTTGATATGCTTTGTTGCTCTCATTGCATTGTGTTTATGTGTTGGACATGCTTTTATCCTTATGCTATTATGCTTTATTGGTTGCATGTTCGGATGATCACTTTCTTTGCTATATGATCATTGTAGTCATTTCCATATGACTGTTTTGGTGTTTGATCAAGTTGCTCACATGTTTCACATTTTGATTACTTGATCGCAATTTACTTGTTACATTATACTTGTCCGTTTATTACTTGCTTTACCCTGAGGGTCTAATGTGTTTTGTGCAAGTGTTTCAGGTTACAGGTATATATGTTCCAAGTTCATCACAACTCCTATGATTCATGATAGGGGGAGTGATATGATAGGGAAGTATTTTATATTTTGTACCCATGATTGCTTATGTAAGCTTTAGGGTTTGTTTCATGCATAGTTTGTAGGTCTTTGTGGTTTGTGCCATGCATTTGCAATACCTTGCCTATGCAACCTTCATGCATGTTTGCTTGTTGTTCAATGTCATGCATTCTACTTCAAGTACATCACTCTTGTGCCCATGTAGGATTGTTCCTAGATGCATACACGTTCTATGCATTGGTTGAGTGATGAACACTCGTGTGCCCTAGTAGGATTGTTCCTAGATGCAAATACTTCGTGTAGTTTGCATTGGTTGAGTGTTGGAGATGCAAATGATACTCTTCAAATGAGCTTATCATCTTGCATATCCGGATGTTCGTTCCATGTGTGAATGAGCATAGTAATTGCTTTTGTATAGTGATTACTTGGTTGATCGTGCCATGATCTAGTGTTTCTATTTCGTTTTGCTCGATCATGCTATTATTGCTCCATATGCTTTTCAAGTTTTCTGCATACAATGATGTTATTGTATTGTTGTGTTTCAGGAGTTACTTGTTCATATGTTTCAAGAGCACTTCAGAATCTAGAACTAGGTGTGAGTGAGTTTTGCCTTTGTTCCCAAACTCACGTTTAAGTCTAGAGTCTGTTTTAGGGTTTTGTCACGGAATAGCCAAAGGGGCAGATTGTAAAGTTGTAATTTACAACTGTGTTTTTGTTGGCTTTTATTCCGTGCCAAATTTGATTGTAATTATGTTCAATCGTTTAAAACCCTGTATTTGTTGTGGGATTTGTTGTAAGGGGTGTGTGATAGAGAGAGTGTATGAAGGCTCAAGCATTTGAAGAACTGAAGGATTCTCGCGGGTATATCGCGACCTAGCATCCCGCGAAATGGTGCATGTGCCCTGCACGTGTTGGAAGTTGAAGAGTCATGCCAGGCTGTCATTTTCGCGAGTGTCTCGCTGGTAAGGCCTTCCCGCGAGACAGTCGCGAAACTTTCTGCCTGGAGGATTTTTATAAGTGACCTTCTTACCCTTCACCCACTCTATATATATATACCCTCATTACCCACATATGTTGGTGTGGCTATTCAGAAAGAAAAACCCTAGATAGGTTTTCTACAACTCACCCACCCATCTTTTGAGAGAGAGCTACTCCTCCTTAGTGAGAAATCATTATAGCCTCTTCTCCATCCCTCTCCCATTATCATACCTTGAGAGGAGATTTGTACCCAAACACAACCCACACACATTCAGAGTGTAGAGAGTGTTTTGGAGCTATTGGGAAGCATTGGAAGAAGCCAAGGATGGCAAATGCAACATGGAGCTTGTTGCGGGATCCGGAGAGCTAGACAAGACACGGTTCCGAGAAGCCTTGTTGGAGTAGGAGCTTGGAGGGCTTAGGTACATCGGGTAGACTAGGCTTGGAGGGTCTCTTGCTAACCCATGTATCCCAACTAATTGTCTAGTGGATCGATTTCCGCTTGGAGGGCGGCGGAGAGGTTTTTCGCCGAGTTCTTCGGTTTCCTCTTCGAGAACACGTCTTGGTGTTTTCTGTGTTTGCATCCTTCTTCCCTACTCTTGTTTAATTCCATTATACTGCTGTGTTGCTTAGTTTATGGATTAGAGTAGCTTACTTGTTCATCCGCTTGCTTTTACACTATTCCGCACTTTGTATTAAAGTTGTGTAAAATCTATCGAGCCGTAATTTTTATTTGGGGGTCTAAACAGCTCTTGTGTTTTCAACACGATTTTCGAGCTTTCACCACAAAATACAATGAGCAAAATTAGAGCAATTACAACACTTTCTGTCATGGAATAAAGTCAACATAAAACTTATAAATCACAACTTTACAATCTCCCCCTTTGGCTATTCCGTGACAAAACACCCTATAACAGACTCTAGACTTAAACATGAGTTTAGAAAAAAATGGCAAAACTCACTCACACCTAAACCTAGAAGTTGTGATGAACTTAGAACATGTATACCTGTAACCTGAAATACTTGCACAAAACACATTAGACCCTCAAGGTAAATCAAGTGATAAAAGGATAAATATAATGTAACAAGTAAAATGCGATCAAGTAAACATGTTGTAAAACATATGAGCAACTCGATCAAACACAAAACAGTCATATGAAAATGACTACAATGATCATATAGCAATGCAAAGGATCATCTGAATATGCAAAAAAAAAAAAAAAAAAAAAAAAAAAAAAAAAACACACACACACACACACACACAATAGCATAAGGATAAAAGCATGTCCAACACATAAAAATGATGTAATGAGAACAACAAGGCATAGATAGTAAACATAACTCAAAGCACCATAAAGCAACGAGAAAACAAGCATAAGGAAAAACAAGATAAAACAAGGTTTTCTCATAAAAGGTGTCTTCTCCCCCTTGGTATATGCAACTCCCCTATGGCTTTCTCCCCCTACGAATGTGCACGAGGTAAAATTTCTCCCACTAAGATTGTGCACATGAGTCATATAGAAATAACGATACACACCGGTATACTCTCCCCTTTTTGTCACGAATAAACAAATGAATCAAGAGGAAGAAGGGAAATAATAGAATATATGAACAAGGGTAAAAGATGATGCATGAGGGGTACAAGATAATTGAGAAAATGAAGCTCAAACAAAAGACAAAACATGCTTAAAAAAATGCTACAAAGCATAAGGAATATGACATGCTAAGGATGATGGAACAATGTGTAGACCAATGGCATGGCAAGAACACAAAAACATGTTGTATGTGCTAAAATGTCTAAAAAGACTTAATTAACATGAGTGAATACTAAACATGTCAAGTGTTAGAGTATATGCAGCACATGTACATCTAGTGTGTATGTGAGATGCATGACCAATGCATGAGTAAGAACTCACTGGGCAAAGTGTGTAAAATACATAACCAATGATCAATACATTATAAGCATGCATAATCATGGTAATCCCCAAAATTTGGTATTCATCAAAGTCTAAAATAACGAGAAAATGTCATTTGGGAATTTTATCAAACACTTAGAGTACACACACTACACATGAATGTTAAACAATGCATGAACATATGAAAATCTTGCCTAAATACATGTCATTTTTTCCATAAGGGGCCAACATCCAAAGCAAATCATCATTCAAAACAAAGCCCAATCAAAAAGATTGACAAAAATTAAGTTTTCCAACTCGCATTTGAAAAAATCCCAACTATAAACATAAAACGCCCCAAAAACATAATCTAAGGATCAAAATCAATGAAAAGAGTTAAAGATTACCTTAGAGAAGTTAATGGAATGAAAAACAATTGAATTTAGTTGGGTTTTGATGTAGAAACATTAAAATAAGGGTTTGGGAGAAGATGGGAGAAGTTTAAAACAAATGTCCCACGAAATGCCCTTTAAAAGCTAATATGGAAATTTTCGCTAGTAATTTCGCTGGTTAGCATCCCGCGAAATTTCGCTGGTAAACCTTACTCACAAAACAGTCACAAAACCTTTTGTCCAAAGCTAAAAAATTTGAGAATTAGACCCTTTAACTCATGACTAAACTTACACATGAAATAAGTCACGAAAACACCCAGAAAACATGCTTTTCATACAAAAACAACTTAAAAAACATTGAAAAATATGAGTAATACAAATCACTTTCAAAAGCAAACAAAAAGAACAAAAATATTTTTCGTTTAATTCATATATGATTGAGCTCACACACATCACATTTGAACATGTACAATCACACAAATGAAATAGACATTCATTAAACATTAGACTTATGTGTTGTGTGTGTGTGTCAAATGTGGAATAGTCCTTAGTCTAGAGTGAAGTTTCAATGATTAATTTAATCAAGTCATACACAACTAGTACTAAGTCAAGTGGACTATCTCAATTATAGAAATGAGCATATATGACCTCCTACAAGAAAATGATTACAAATCTTTCAAGCTTTACATTTGGTTTCTTTACAAATCATAACATTTGATTATTTTTTAATAGTACATCTCATTTTGAGATCGATACTTGAAATTTTTTATATTTCAGTATTGAGAATAAGCCTTTGGCTTTTTAAGCACCTTACATTTCAATAAAAGTCGTTTTCTCTTTTTCCTAGTCAAATCCTAGTATGTGCGACGGTTTTTGTAGCTCATTATCTCTTTTCATTTTAAGATTTACATTTGTTAAGCTCTTCAAGCAAAAACATAAAAAGTGTGGGAAGATATATAGACACAAGTCTATGCATGTATCAAAACCAACAAAACTATTGACCAATCATTCATGACAAGCTTGAAAATCGATTTACAACAGTCACACATAGATATCAAGATGTTTCCCACAAAGATAGATGTGCATACAAAACAAGTTAAGCTCGTAAATGTACTACGCCATTAGTACGAAGGTACTAGGCCAAACTCACATGTGAAATGTGCTCAAACATATACGATCAAACTTTTTGAATTTCACTTTTTATGCGGTTTTGGATTTTTACACACACAAAACAAAAACATAAAAGTAAGATCAAAAACAAAAACAAAACAATGCATATAAAGAAATGCATGATGCACAAATACATGACAATAAAGCATCTAATGCATGAAGGGTCCTACAAAGATCAAAAGAATTAGATCAAGGACCAAAAGAGCATAAACTCAACCATAATAACCCTTCCTCATCCAAACGAAATGATTTTTTGGAATCAGTGTCTCATGAAAAGCGAGACGAGGGTTGGAAGAATAAGAACTTGAGATGCACATAGACAAGGAGCTAAGAACATCAAAAGCTTTCTTCATCAACTTACCATTTTCCCCCAAAACCAGTTTAGCTTTCATAGCACAACTTCCAAGAAGCTCAAATTTCTCTTTTCTTTTGATTCTTTTAAGAGCTTGAAACTTAGAGCAATGAGGTCTAAGATGACCAAAGGCACCACAATGGTGACAAACAATGGGTTTAGGTCCACTAGGCCTTTTAGGGAGGGATCTAGCACCATGGTTTTGTTCTTTCTTCAACATGGTGCATTGAGGTCTTATGTGATGGATCACACCGCAATGGTGGCAAGTAGGAATAAAATTAAATCCACTCAATTCCCTAAGATGGGACCTAAACAAAGGCTTAGGCTTAGGAGTCTTTCTCTCCACTTTTTGGCTTTTTTATGTGGAGGAATATATACCGATTTGTCCTTTGAGGTAGAACACACAATAGGGACACAATCGAGTACCACAACATGATTGCAACAAATATTTTCATCCTTTTTAGCAATAGGTTCAGCAATCAAACACTTGGCATGCATTTTAAGAGATTCATTTTCACATTTTAGCTCATCAACTAGTTTGTTAGACAAAACAAGTTTAGCATCCAAGTCCATATTCAAACATTCAAACTCTTTCAACTTTTCAAAAGAATTTTCAGCAAGCTTCTTATACTTTTCAACCAATTTATTAGATTCATTGAGCTTAGCAATCAAATCATCATTTTCACAACGAAACTTGCTCAAATTCTTATGAAACTTCTTAGCTTCTTTCTTCAAGGCTTTGTTGTTTGGAATATCAACAACACCCAAAGATTCATGTAACATGATATCACAATTATGTGGATAAACACTTATAGAGGCATTTTCACAAACACATGGCATGTTATACTTACAAACATTCATAGAAATATACAAAACACTATCTATGGCAATACACACAAAAGATCAAGGATCACACTTAGGTAATGAAACCAATACAAGTGTACATGTTCTAATACCAATTGAAAGCTCAAAATTGTGTGAAAACACAAGAGCTTATTTAGACTCCCAATTAAAAATTACGACTAGATTGTTTTTACTCTAACTTACCTAAGCATAGAACAAGAGTAAATAAAGCGCAACAAACCGATAACTACTCTAGTACATAAACATGAATAACAAGCAATAAAAGTAAAGTACAAGAGTAAAGGAAGAGAGATGCAAATACAAGATAACACGCCGATGTGTTATCGAAGAAAAAACTGAAGAACTCGGCGAAAAACCTCTCTGCCGCCCTCTAAGTGGTAAATCGGTCCACTAAACAATAAGTTGGGATACAGAAATAGCAAGAGACCCTCGAAACCTAATTTACCCAATGTACCTAAGCCTTCCAAACTCCTACTCCAATAAGGCTTCTCGGAACCATGTCTTGTCTAGCTTTCCGGATCCCACAATACGCCCAATTGCATCCACCAAGCCTCGCCAGCTTCTTTTGGCAAATCCCCAGAGCTTCCCAAGCTCCAAAATACTCTCTACACTCTGAAAATGTGTGGGTTGTGTTTGGGTACAAATCTCTTCTCAAAGTATGACAATGGGAAAGGAAAGGAGAAGAGACTAGAATGATTTCTCACTAAGGACGAGTAGCTCTCTCTCTAAAAGATGGTGTGTGTGTTGTAGAAAACCTATCTAGGGTTTTCTCTCTAAATTGCCTCCTTTACACTTGTGAGTAATGAGGGTATATTTAGTATGGGTGAAGGGTAAGAAAGTCACACTTAAAAATTCTCCAGTCAGAGAATCTCGCGAGTATCTCGCGGGAAGGCCTTACCCGCAAAATACTCACTAAATTGACAGTCTGGCACGACTCTTTAACTTCTAGTCATGTGCTTCTCACGTGGCTACTTCACGGGTTAGCTTCTCTCGAGCTTCTCGTGAAATCCACTTGATCTTCAAATAAGCTTAAGTCTTTACCAACTTAATACTAAACTCAATACAATAAAATCCCACAAAATACAATGAGCAAAATTAAAGCAATTATAACACTTTTTGTCATGGAATAAAACCAATATAAAACATAGTTGTAAATCACAACTTTACATAAGTACTAGTTAAACACTCAGCCTTTTTTTAAATACACTTTTTGATAGTTTTACCAAATATATATATATATATATATATATTTTTAATCCCAATTTCATTCTGTACTTTTTAAAACCAGCACTTTTTCAAAAAATACAATTTCATAAAACTAAACCAAACTCACCTAAATAAAAGAAGTCAAAAATAGTTTTCCAACTCATTTTAAGAATGGATAAAAAATAAATAATAAATAAATAAAACTCATTTTAAGAATGCTACTAAATATAGGAAATTGAATAGTTTTCTATAAATAAAAAAATTAAATAAAATAAAAATTTTTTGGAAAACTATTCATTTTCTAAGAAATTTTAATGTCAAAACAAACGAATTATGTAAAATGCATTAAATCCCTTTTATGCTTTATCCACTATGTAACCATCGTGGGTAGGAGGCAGTACTATATTATTACCAACACATTCTAGTTTTCCCATCACAAATACAGACCTACACATGACTTAAAATGGCTAAGAATCTATTGTATCTTTCAGAAGCTTCCCTTCTTCTCTTAATTCAACTTCTCGTAATTCAATCAGGAAGTTTTATAAATGCCAGACAGATCCCAGAATTTTCCAATTCCTTCAAAGATCTAGAGGGATCCTGCAAGGGTCTGAGGGTGCTAGGCTTACATGAAGCCAAGCTCTACCTCAGCAAGTTCGGATACTTAAACTACAAAGATTCAAACGAAATTGAAGACGATGAGTTTGATGAGGACTTGGAGGTCGCCATCAAAACATACCGGACATTTTTTGATTTGAAGGTTACTGGAAAGCTTGACGCCGACACCATCAAACAAATGTCAATTCCACGTTGTGGAGTAGCTGATAGTATCAATAATGTTAGTCTGATTCATCCACAGTTTTCATTTACTGCTGGTAAGCCAATATGGCCATATTATGAGCGTCACCTCTTATACGCTATTCAATCCGGTGTTGCTACACCTGATTTGGATTTGGCCGACATAAAGGAAGCTTGCTCGTATGCTTTCGGAGAGTGGGAGAAACCCTTTGATTTCACATTTGAATTCACAGAAGAAGTTGGAGATGCTGACATTGATGCAGATGAGTTTTGGAGTAACACTCTTAACTTAAAACCATATGAAACGGACCTGAAGGGCGTTACACTTCATGAGATATGGCACATTCTTGGACTTAGTCATAGTAAGCTTAAAAAAGCCATTATGTATCCCCATTTTGACATAGGAGAAAATAAGAGGGGTTTGAGTTCAGATGATGAGAAAGGTTTACTTGTTTTATATACTGGTGGATAACAATGTCGTCCAGTTAGGAAGTAGAGTCAACTATTAAATGAACAAAGTTTAGCAACAAAACTAGTTGTAACCTAAAACTACAAATTTACTTAATAAAATAAACATTATTATACATTTTAAAAATCTAACTATTGAATTACATATTTTTTACACTCTTAATACACAAATCAAATTTTGTGTTAATCGGATATTATTTACTATATGATCTATAAGCTTATATTTTATGCATAATTTTAAACTAAAAAACTTGCAATGTAAACAATTTATTGATAACATATCTATTCGTCATTCATTTTCTAGAAATTTTGCAAGTATATATGGAGGATATAAGAAGAAGATGTAATCTAATGGTAAATTTGTCAAAATCTTTTGCAATAAAAAGATATTTGAGTAATTTAAAGCTAAACTTGACCCCCATTATATTTAGTTTTTAAGCTGAAACAATAAGTAAAGTTGCAATATGTAATGTGGCTACATTTATAGTTGGGGATATTACACAAAATAATGATGGAAGAATAGTGTCTATACAAAAAACAAACAGAAAATAAATAATTTGCCCCCACACTCTTGTTACTAAAGGGTTCCCACAAACTTGTTCTTAGGATATAACTAAGTTGTTGAGTTCTACAGATAGCAATTTTGGAGAATAACCATAAGATTTCTTGTGTTTCTCTCTAATTTACTATTTTTTGTTATTTTTCAAGTGAACATAAGCCTCTATTTTTGGGCTATTAATAAACTAAGCCGATCATGAATAACTTGGGCTTGGTTTGATAAAAAAACTTGTTCATGTTTGTTTATTTATAAATAAGCCAAGTTTGAGCTTTAATTTTAGGCTTGTTTAATAAACAAGCCGAGCCCAAGCAAAAAAAAAAAAAAAAATTGTTCACGAACAAGCTCGTGAGTTATTAGGCTTGATACACAATAATTCAAGTATAGACTCATTTATAAATTTTAACGTGTTAGCTAAATATACTCATTACATATATCTTAATAATGACATGGCCAACATGAGACCACTACCTATATTACCTTAATTTCTTTCTTCCCTTTAAACTGATAAAAAATCACTTTATACTATAGTTACATTTAAAAATAATTAATTAATTAAGTAGGTCACATATAATCCTTCTCTGTCAATCTTCTAAAGTAAAATTATAAAACATGTTAGTATTTTCTCATTCATAATAGTTACAAACAAGTATTTTTCTAATCCTTCACCATCTAACGTGAATGTAAAAATTGTATTTTGAACAATTGTTGAAACTGTAGATAAAGAATGATGAATGAATGAATTAAATTATGTAAATTATTAATTTGAATAATAGCTAATCATAAGTAAGACTAGATGCATGATAAAATGAGTATACTATTTTCTTTTTCTTTTTTTCTTAATTTTAGAAATTTAAGCATTTAATAATGTAATTTTTTTAGATCTCAAGCTCAAAAACTTGACTTGAGCTCGAGTTTGAGCTTGATATTAAGCTTGAGTTTGGCTTGACTAATTAATCAAGCCAAGCCAAGCCAAGCTCAAACTTTTTGGCTTTCCCACAAGCTCAAGCTCAAACACTATTTTTAGGCTTGTCACAAGCTCAAGCCAAGTTCGAGCTTTTGATTTTTCCTGACGAGCCAAGCTTGAACATGCACTACTCGACAAAACTCAGCTCGTCTACAGCCCTACTCTATTTATAATCATAGGGTTATATTTCATCAAAAGGAACGTATGGAGAGTCAAAATGTTTCATAAAACCGTTCACAAGGCTTGAAACTTCTTCAAACATTCAGAACAATTACAAGAAAATTCTACAGAAAACTTAGTTTTACGTGTTTCGATCGGTCAAGAGTTCCTTTCGATCAATCGAATGCTTTTTTCGATTTTCGATCGATCGAACAAGAAATTGAATAGCAATCGAATCATCTAGAGACTCCAGGATTATTTTCTTTATCATTTCGATTGATTAAGCAAAAGTTTCGACCGATTGAAAATCCTTTAGTTTGAATTTCACTTAGAAAATTCCAGAACTTGAATTTTCACTTTATGAAACAATACTCTCCAAACTCAAATATCATTATTACAACCTATCCATGTATATACCTATATATACAACATTTATGCACGAATTCACAATGTGCCGTAAAAGGATAAAAATTAGGGCACATTTACAATGAATGAGGATTATAGTAGGAATTGTAATCTTTATTACTGGAAATAAAATATGTTGTAATAAAATAGCTAAACAAATTCATAAGTTTGGTTGTGAGTTTGTAACACTTTGGTATTGAACCATTTGAGGTGGAATTCCAATATGCACGATTATTTTCCATGTTATCATTGATTATTTTACATATTGTCTCTATATTACCTTTAACTTTTTTTTGAATCCCCAATTTTACCCAAATCTTTAAGAACATAAAATACAAAAAAGAGATTCATTGGGTGGAGTGGTGGAGTTGGAAGTGGCAACATAGTTAAGAAGAGCATTGGAGAATGGAGATGGGAGGCTAGATTGGAGTTGCAAAGCCTTAGGCAATTTGTGGATTTAATTTGGTTGAGGATGTAATGGTGGTATTTATGTGTGAGAGTGAAAGATAAGCTCTGTAACTGTAGCATGGTGGAGCTTATTAGGGTGGACTATTACTTTTGTGTTGGTGGCTTGGTGTTGCAGTGCTGCTCTTCTTTTTGGGGCAGAGAGAGACGTGTGTGGTTGTGAGTGGGGGAAAGTAAAGAAAACGAAACTAATAAGATAAGGAAGAAGTGAAAAAATGGAAGACATGCAAAAATAAATAAATAAATAAACGTGGAAGACAAGCACTGATGCAAATAAATTTTAAATTTTAAAATTACAAAACTTAAAAGGAAAAAAGTATAAGACTACAAACTATTTTACAACTTTTTTGCCACAATTATAATATGGTAGAGTGTGGTGGTAGAGAAAATTTGTGAGTTCTTGTATAAGTAGTAGCAGTAACAACTATAGGAATCCTTTCTAGGGTGGTACTAAGAGCATTCTTATTAGTATGTATAAAATAGCATAAGGGCCAAATTTTTCACAATCAACCACAAAAATCATCCACATCAACTTATGTATTAGGCGAAAATACACTTTTGGTCCCCGCATTTTGGGCATAATCTCATTTTGGTCCCTAAATTGATTTTGCGCCTACCTTAGTCCCTGAAAACAAAAAATCATTTCTATTTTGGTTCCTGCCGTCATCTCAGTAGTAGAAATTGTCTATGTGGCAAACAAAATACACTATTTGCATAGTAAATGCTAACATGGTTGTTAAAATAATATTTAAAAATGCCACATCAGTGTATAAATTAATTAAAAATTAAAAAAATTAATTTCTCAATTTTAATTTAATTGAAAAAATAAAATAAAATACAATCTAATTAAATATAGTAATTAAATTTTTCTCTTTTTTTCTTTTCATTATTTTTGGAAGAACAAGGGGTAACATGTTCTTCGAGTTACCCAGAAAATTAAAATAATCAAGATTTTCTTTTCTTTTCTTGTACTCTTAGCAAATAAACATGAAAAAATTCATACAAAATCTCTATCCTCCACCGAAACCTCCAACAAATCAAACTCATAAACCCAAAAAAAAATCATCAAACCCACATGAAAAAACCAAACCTAGGAATTTAAAACAAACCAACACCCAGAGGGAAAAACAAACCCAGGTCAGAGAGAAAGTGATCTTAATGGTTCTTTTCCCCACTCTCTTAGCAACCAAACAAAGCAACAAGTAATAAAAAATAAAAAATAAAAAAAAAATAAAAACTCTCATCTCGTTCAATTTCGTAACCCAACACCAACCCAAATCCAACTAGACCTCACTGATCCTCAACCAAACCCGATCTGTGACCTACATGCCCTAACCTAGCGACGAAGCTCAAACGTGGTGATGTTGATCCCATGCAATGGGATCAGACCCCTGATGACCGGAGCGGTGTAGTAGGTGATGGAGGCGATGCATGTGCCGATCTACTTCGAGCGTTATGACATGCATGATGACATGAAGAGAGTCCCCAAGGAAGTCATGGACTCAATCAGGAAGAACAAGTTGGGTTTAAGGGTAGTTCAAAGAGAGAGTTTTGTTTTATTTGGCCATGGGTGTCTAGGTTTGGAGCTTGGTGTATTTGGCCATGGGTGCCTCGGTTTGGAGCATATCAAAGAGAGAAATAGAGAGTGAGAGAACTCAATAGGCAAAGAGAGGTATCTGGGTTAGGTTTGTGGGTTTGGTTTTTTGTTTTTATTATTATTATTTTTATAATAGGTCTTTCCATTATAATAGATTTCTTACTATTATTATTATTATTTTTTTTTATAATATTCATGGGAAACCTTAGACTTTCAGTGCCAAATGTAATTTAGGGGCAATACTTGAACACAAATATGCAACCAAATTCTACATTGGGGATCCTAAAAGCCGTGAGGTTTTTATACTAGGAAAAATTCTTTACAAGTTGGGTGAGTGTCTTGGCATCCAATTTCAAATTGACAAGAATTTCATGTGCGAAATGGAAACTCGCTCAACTTCTTGCACCTACCATCCCAGTCATCTATCCACAGTATTAACAAAATCAGGGGTAAAATATGAAAATTATACCCTTTAAATTATACCATTTAAATTCAGGACCTAGCCATGCTTTGTTAACAAAGAAGATCAGGATTTGTACAAACTTTGCACCCTAAAGTTTCAGAATTTAGGGGTATAAAATTACAAAAACTCCAAACTTTAGAAGATAAAATTCAAATTTTGAAACTTTTGGGTATAAAATTCAATCACCCCCAAACTTTAAATGATGTAATTTGCAATTTACCATTATTATTATTATTATTATTATTATTATTATTATTATTATAGTTTTTGACTTAGTTATTATTTTTATTAGTGTTATAATTATTTATTATCATTATTAATAACTTGTTATCAATAGTAATAAATTCTTTATTTTCATCATCATGAAGCACAAAATGATAATTCAAAAAATAAATAAATACATACCAATAATTCAAGTTTAAATTGTAATAATTAAAAAAAAAAAAACAAATTAGTTATATCATATTAGGGAATTAGTAATTACACGTTCATTTACCATTATCAATTATAAATTTATAACTATATAAGCAAATTTGAATGTAAGATACAATAAAATAACTTCATATAAAAAAAGTAGTTTTTAATATATAACAAATGATAGGGGAATTTTTTTTTAATACAAGATAAAAATTCTACTCTAGTCTAATTTAAATATATGTGTGTGTAAAGTTTTTTCCTAAAAACTTGAATCTCGTCCTCGTCCCTTGCGGCCCCCACCTCACAATATAGGAAGTTAAGTGACTGAATATATATATATATATATATATATATATATATATCTAAAAAAACAGCACCTAAGTACTGTACCTAAATATTACGGACAAAATGGGCTTTTGCCCTTTTCAACCAAATTAATTAGCTTTATGCCCCCCTTCCCAAACTAAGTAGGGAAATGCCCCTCTTTTAAAACTCGATTTTTGATAAATCGAGTTTAAAAAAAAAATTTATGAAGCCTTATAATGGCGTTTTAAGGAACCTATAGTAACGTTTTAAGGACCTATAATGACGTTTTTTTAACTCGACTTCAATGAAATCAAGTTATAGGTAAAAAAAAGGCCACTATAAGTCAATTTCATTGCATAGAACTTGATTTCATTGAAATCGAGTTAAAAAACGTCACTATAGGTCCTTAAAATGTCACTATAAGCTCTTTAAAAATGCCACTATAGGATCTAACTCGATTTATCAAAAATCGAGCTTTAAAAGATGAACATTTCCCTAATTAGTTTGGGAAATGGAGTATAAAACTAATTAATTTGTTTGAAAATGGCAAAAGCCCATTTTGTCCTAAATATTACCCTTACAAATATTGAAAAGCCTCGGATGTGTGTTGAAGTTTAAAAATATTGCAGCAACTTCATACCCATGTGAACTAAGGGTAAAATTGGGATTTCAAAATAAAACTAAGTGCATGTTTGGACGTTGCTTAAAACTGAAAGTTTTCAGCGTTCAGCGTTTTTAGTGAGCCTCGTGCACTGTTCACAGGACCCGCAAGTACTTTTTTTAGCAAAAACAACTTTAAAACTAGATCCCACAGCACTGTTTACATATTTAAAAATTATTTTGTTACAGTATTTTTAATTTTCAACAATAAGCGATATCCAAACAGACTCTAAGGATAGCTTCGGGATAATCTACAAAATTATTGTACTAGCTAGTACAACAGCTCCCCTCAATTTCTTATTGCTTTTTTGTTGCGCTTTTAGTATTGGACCTCACAAAAGGTTCAAAAACGGAGGTCCTAACACAAGGCACCACGACCTCGATGTGGTGGAGATGGTGTCAACAATAAAGGTGCTGGTAGATTGAAGCATGCGACGGAGATGATTATTGAGATTGAAGAGTGAGACTAAACAGTTTGTGGACTTCTAAAAACAATTAGCGTTGCTTCAGGTATACAGCTATGATATCAGGCATTCACAATCCAGATGACAAAAGCATCCTTTTGGATCCATGTTTACAACATTCACCTTGAAGCCATTGACTGCAACATTAACGTTTAAAAAATAATTTTACCCAAATATTAATTTTGAAAGATCTCTCACATGATCTTTTTTAGAAGTAATCATTCAAGACTAGAGGGCAGGAACCACTAGTGTGGGTGTGACAAAGGAATCCTTCAGCATCAATGAGCCAAAAAAACAAAAAATATCAATAAGCATGCTTATCCATCAATAAGTATCCAACAAAAATGTCCATAACTTTAGCAATTTTCCTATTTATTTACCATTTAGTAAAGAAGCAATTTACCATAACTGAGATTTTTCCCAAATCACCAGAAAATTTTCTAGAACTAGTTTAGAATCAACCAGCTTAAATGCCACAAAAGATACATACAGGAAGTTACAGCACCTTCGGCATGTTAATGAATGAATCCTTTGTGCCCAACATTAATTCTAACAAATTATCCCTTTTCGGTTTTACCAGGAATCATTATAATAGAATCATCCATTGTTATTTCTATGATGAATTGATAATGATTGCAACAAGCAGTTCTATGATCATATCCCAACAGACAAGGTTCCAAAATAAGACCTAAGAAAATAGCTGGTATATCTGGTATTTCAAATTTACGAGAACAAAGCAATATAAAAGAAATAAGATCCAAACGGGAAAAATTCACAAAAAAACTAGATATATCTCAAAAATATTAAAATTATTTGCTATATGTGATTCACCTTTTTGCTGTAGGATGTACTCACTGTGCCAAAGAATGCAGTTGCTAGATCCGGAATCTCAAATTGAGTTAGTTATATCGTAAAAGAAGGAAATAACAACTATCTAGCTAAAAAAATCTTAGAAGATCCAACAATTCTTTCCAAGAATTAGTTAGGTAGTCCAGTTTGGTATCCAAAATGGCTCCCTGATCAACAGCATATTCTGGCTCTGGAACTCTAAAGCACAACAATCATTCTAGTGCATATCCAAAACAGCCATTGTCAACAAAACGCTGAATCCAGCCAGTTTTGGACCAAAATCTCAATGCCTTCATGGTGGGAAGAAGCAGGGCTGTGGACCATTATATGATATGTATATATCACACCAATTCATCTTTCGCACACAAACGCTCTGAAGAGATAAAAACCAATAAAATACTACTTAGAATATGCATACACATTACATATAAAACCATACATGTGAAAAGAGAGATGGCAAACTTTTTTTTTTTTTTTTGGCTGTTATAAATAAAAAAAGGTCTGCTAAGCCCCAAAAATCAGTAAAAATAAATGAATAAAGGAAAGCATTTGAACAATGCTCTGAAAATATGTAATCACATACAAAAATAGATTCCATAATAATACAACTGACAATAATATTAACGTTTTGAGGCATAAATACCACTACAATGACTGCAACAGTGTGCTAAAACATTCTCAAAGTAAAGGCTATTAGAATTTCTTCACATAAAGATAACTTGGAGAGGGGGAACTGACCATGATGACAAATTACTAAACCAATATATTGGCACTTGTAATTCTATTTCATCACAAAGTCTTGATGGCTCAACATTATTGTATCTCATGTGTGAAGCTTAACCTATATTGTATTTCAAACCATCCCCACCTCAATCTCTCAGATGTCCAACTAATCCTTTCCATCATATTCTCCTCTACAAGACAAGATGAAACAATATGCTACTTATCAATCTTTTCTCACTCATAATAAATCTTGTTAAACAGATTTTAATTCTTGTCCTCTTTTGCCATGGTAGAATACATGAAGCACATTCGAAAGGAAGATTACCCCCTCCGAAAAGTTTACCTCACATCACACTTGGATGTCCTTGTTCACCTCTGCTAATTCTTGTTCAACAAAATCTTCCCAAAAAAGATCAAGAACATTCCCCATCAATATTTCCAAAGATTAATTTTATTGCCAAGGTAATTTGAAGGAAACTCATCAATTCCAATGAAATCATGGTTTTGAATGTGTTCAAGCCTTTGGAGATTGAAACTCCATTCATCAAAAAAGAACCTTCCACTAATAAACAAGCTGATTGTACCACCGAATGCCTGCCTTCTATAATTTTGTTTTCGATAATGTAGGGAACCTTTCTAAAGAAGAGCCCTTGGACTTGCGCCTCTAGCCAATAAAACCTACAGACAACCGGCCTCACCTGCTGGAACTAGTTGTAGGGTAATCCAGGGCATTCACCCCTAATTGCCTTTTAGAAATCATGGTTTTGAATGTGTTCAAGCCTTTGGAGATTGAAACTCCATTCATCAAAAAAGAACCTTCCACTAATAAACAAGCTGATTGTACCACCGAATGACTGCCTTCTATAATTTTGTTTTCGATAATGTAGGGAACCTTTCTAAAGAAGAGCCCTTGGACTTGCGCCTCTAGCCAATAAAACCTACAGACAACCGGCCTCACCTGCTGGAACTAGTTGTAGGGTAATCCAGGGCATTCACCCCTAATTGCCTTTTATAAAATCAATAGCCTCTTCTGCCTAAACAGAGAAAGCCTCATCAACAGTGTAGGCTATCGGCTCACCTTGTATGATATGATTTTATCTTCATCAGATACAGTCTTGTGTCCTTGACTATGCTCTGCAAGATAGTCACCATGAATTGGTGGAGAACCCCAGTTTACAGCACAAACTCTTTCAAAGTTTCATCCTTCAATTCAACTGCACATCCCAACCAATCCTTCAATCCACCTTGTGCCACATATTCTACGAGTCTGGCATGTTCTACAAGTCTGATATGTTCTACATCTTCTATATCAGCATTATTATCCTCAAGACCACATTCCGCTATGTCCAAGGGGCCGCATTCACCTTCTGGAATCTACATACAGGTTCACAACAATTCCTGTGGCTGAAGGACTTGCACTTCTTGCGACAAATCTCAATCATTAGCCTCATCTCAGCCATCTTCATCTATTGGCCTTGATTTCCTCTACCCCACGACCAACCATAGCTTAAAGTTGCAACCTCTGAAAATTTCATGAAAATAAAAAAGAAAAGAAGCCCACAATGACTTAAAAATGGCTATTTATAGTAGCCTTCAGTAACCTTAGAATCCTAACCCTCTTAACTATCCAACTTCATTAAAAGTCACATGCTAGTCACATGACCTTTTAAAATACAAAAGATGTAATAATAAATATAACATAAAATAGAGGAATAAAAGACAATGGACTAATGGGCCTTTATTTTTCCTTTCCTTCTTCCATTGGACTTAAATTCTCCTACATCAATAGCTCTATCGATGATTTTCATATTGGCAAACCTAACTTTCTTATTATCTGATAAACCTATTTTTCAAAGAATTAGTGCATCTCATGTAACAAATTGTTGAAAATCCATGGGCCCGAATGACCATCAAAAGTAGGTGCCTCTTATCTCACCATTTCTTATTTATTTTTTATGATCAATGCCTCTTATATCACCATTGTGTACAAATATGATAAACTTCAAGAAAGTATTGAAACAAGGAATTGAACTTGGTAACTGGCTATCACTGAACAGGCATGTGGTTGATAGGGAGTCTGGCACAACTTGAAAAGACCAAAGGACAATAAGTGTGCATCCCACAAAGGTTTACGGGCAAACTTACTGTCCAGGATGGTTTGCAAGTATGCACAACTTGGACATTCAAGCAAACTAATTGCACTGACCAAGCTTGGGTTTTTGGGATTGATGGGCTAACAGGTCTCTCAATTTGTTTTTAAATGTTGGGCCAAGTCTTGTGCCAGGCTTTCAAAACATTTTCTCTCACAACAAGGCCTTTTTCAGTTGGCAGCACCCCCACGACTAATCTCAATTGGAGCTTCCAGTGAATTTGGCAACATAGAATGGTAACATGGGTGGATTGTTGGCAAATGAAAATAGAAATTGAAGACATTGACTTGCTAAGGAAAGGGGTTGCAGCTGACCATTGGAACTAATGGGAAAAGTGCAGTGACAATTGATAAGTTCGCACCATCGTTTGAGATTTGGTGGTTTGATCCTCTGTCAAGATTGGATCAAAGGCTAAGTGGGGCTAACAATTGGTGAGCAAGACTGTTGAGGCTAACAAAGCAAAGGGTTTTAAGGTTTCATGATGGCTTGCAGCAATCAAGAGTTTGGATGGTGTATACACTTTGTTTGATAGTGTTGAGGGGGTATTTTTTTAGATTTTTTTTTTTTTAGCTAATCGACTGAATGGGCCTTTGTTTAGGAATGAATTACGTGCAATTTTGATAGGGGTCTTAAATTGGCTATATGGTTTGAAGTATGATTCGTGATGGCTGAGATCATGGCGGTTTGATGATGGTGGCTTGACAGGTTGAGGGTTGTTGGTGTTTTTTCTTTTTGTCTGCTCCTTTCTCCAAGATTCACCATGTTGTCCCAATACACAACCCATAGAGGTTTCTGCCACTGACAAGTATAAGATCAAGGGATGCCCTTGGTAATTTATTTTTTCGGTTTTTTCTTAGATGGATGCTTGTAATTTGTGTTTTTGATTGTTCTTGTCCCTAGTGTGTACTTCCTGTATACTTGGGTGCCACTTTTTTGATATTCTAATAAAATTTTCTCATTACTTATTAAAAAAAAAAAAAAAAAAAAAAAAGATCAAGGGATGCCCTTGGACTAGTGGTACCAAAACTGGGGGCGCTGGAGCAAATAGTCCTTTTTTGTTAAAATTCTAGTACTGACCCATAGAGATACTTAAAAACCACAAATTTTGATCTGATACCAAATATTCACAATATTTTTAAGCCACATACAGTATTGAAAGCGAATGCAGATTCTGCACCCTCTACTTAATATATATATATATATATATATTTTGGGATAAATATTAACTTTTATTGACATGTACTAGAGACCTCATGTAAACGGAATGTGTACACAAAGTGCTCCTAAAAAAACCCATGACTGAGCTCTTTGCTCTATCAACACCACCTGCCACCGCCATCAACAGTGGCAGTTCTCGCAATTATTTCCCTTCTCTCCAATTTCTCTCCCTTATCTCTCTATATCTTTAGCCTAGACTTTCTCTCTCTAAAACTCCAACCCTCTCTTTAACCTCTCTTAGATCAGTGATGTTAGGAAAGGTGGTGAGTTCAGATTTGTTTGGTTGTTTTGAAAATGTAGGAAAGAAAAGAAAATGGAATGTTCTTGATTTTACAAAACCCTATCTTTTAGATCCTGAATTGTTTGTTTTTTGCTATGGTTTTTTTTTTTTTTTTTTTTTTTTTTTTTTTTTTTTTTTTTTTTTTTTTTTTTAAATGGTGAAAGTGATGAGGTAGGTAGGTTACAAAAGTCTAACAAAGGTGACATCCGGTGAGTAAAGTGACACTTTAAAAACCACGGGTACACACTTTTAAAATGGGCCAAACCACATGTGGATAAACTACAATTACCCTATTTCTAGTTACCTAAACCCTTAATGTCAGACCCTATTCAAGAACCCTTTAAGATCTCATCAAGAACACAATTTAGTGCTGAATTCCTAAGGATCCTACATCACCAATTGATGCAGAACGAAAAGTGTGAACCGTGCTAGTCCCATGTCTTGTCCTAGATGAACACTAACACTTAAATCCATTAGGGTTTATTGACTCTACAAGGAATAGAGTTTTGGAGTCTATAAAAATAAATATCAAATAAAAACAGAAAAATCTCAACTTTACTATACTAATTTTCGTTTTACAGATTTTAGGCCTATTTAAATGCTCTAGAAAACTTATTTTCCAAATAAAAATATTCCTAAAAAAAAAATTAATTGATACAGTATCATAAAAGGACTCTAATTTGATTAGAAAATGCACTAAAAAAAAACACCTAAAACTAAGGAAATAAAAGCCTAAATCCTAAAACTCCAAAAATTACATTAAAATATCACAAATTAACATATGATAAAAATTAACCATCATATTTTGTCCCATATCAATCTCCAACGTGGTTTCTTTCTCTCCAAAACGCTATAGCCAAAAGTACCCAATTTTCTCAACATCCCCCACCCCCCCCCCCCCCCCCCCCAACCCCCCAAAAAAAAAAAATCTCCCATTCCCAATCAAAGAACATACTATATTCCATTCAACCCCCACAAAAGTTTTGCTGCAAGCTCTCCTATCAATTAGCCACATACTTGTCAAATGCATCATAGAAATTACATTGTTTCACTGTGTTATCCAAGGCATCTGAAAAAATATACATCATCAACCATGGCCTCACCATAGTTCGTGATTGTTCAAACTAATAACTAATATCATTTTTTAAAAAATGGCCAATGCTGTGACAAAAAGACAAGAAAAATGTTTATTTTCATGGGTTTTGAAAATACAGTCTTAAAAAAATTTTCTTTTTCTAAATTTCCATCCCAAGCAAAAACCAGCAGACAAAGCACTCTAGAATTTTGATGACTTAATATGGAAGTCACCAATAGGTACTTTACCATCAAAGAAGACACAAGCACTTTAGGTGGCTACCCCAGGACTTGTGTTTGAGTAACATAGTAGTGGGAATTGATCTTCTGCAAAATATACAGATATGCATTTTCTTTGTTCATCCCCTAGAATACTGTGTATATGTTTTAAGACAACCTAAAGCTAAATGTAAGAGATAATCAGATAAAACATGATGTAACACAGTAACTCAATTATTGACAGTTCAGCAGTGAAGCAAGGAAAGCTCTTTGAGAGTTGTCCAATCACTCTAAGCCAGCTTAAGGTGGAACATGGCCACAGAAGCTTCAATACCATGGGCCTCCAGAATTCAGATCTAAGGTTAAACAATGTAAATGGTTGCTCAAGAGCTACTGGACTAAAGAAAGAATAATTTGGCTTGTAATTAGAATTTCATTGTCTACCATGTTGAGTTAAAGCACCAAAACCAGTAATTACTGATAATTGAGACCCACTTAATGAAAAAAGATTAAGATAATTCAGTGTTTTAGCCTGTTTACTTTGTAATCAAAATGTTCCTGTATAAGCATAATAATGATAAAAGGGAGTGAAGAGTCATACTCAGATATTCATAAGCCAATATCATTGAGGTTCCCCAGGCTGACATGCTGAAAAATCTTGGACCCAACCCTCTGTATAAACCTTTCCAACCTTCATCCATAATCAAGCCTTTAACAACTTGTCTAGCAGTGTTCCTTTTTTCGTGTCCCATCACCTAATATAATGCAGAAAAAAACTAATTAAAACAAAGCAATAAGCAGTTTAGTGGCTTGTCTTGTGGTGTTTCTTTTATCATGTCCCATCACCTAATATCAGAAACAGCTAATTAAAACACACCAATAAGCAGCAACTTGGTCAAATGAAGTTATATAAGTCAACAGAGAAACTTGTATTTCACTATTTCTCATTCTCAAATCCATTTTTATTTATGATTCTAACTCTCAATACACATTTTAGCTTTATTTGAGAAGATAAGGTCTCTTCAACTACATGTTCCATACATCAAAAGCACCGAAAACACAGTTGTGGAGTAATATAATGTCCCTCGGTTGTGTGTATGTGCGCATGCAGTGAGGATGCTCCGGCGCTTATCTTTACTTTTTCCAGAGGTCTCTTTGTTTGTAATTGGTATAAATATAAAAGATTCTATAAGCTTTAGGCATTCAACTTGGACTGGTGGGTTGTAAGAAAAAGTGTTGGCAAGGATTGCTCTAAGGATTAGTGGAGGTCACATATATGTGACTTTGATACCATGTTATAATAAGAAAATATTAGGAAGAAATGATAGATAGAAGAGAAATAAAAAAATAAAAAGGTATTAACATAGTTTTGGCTTAACAGCTTATGCCCATAGCAGAAAACCTAAAACAGATACATCTTTATTATTTTGCTATGTGTTATAATTTACATTTACAGGAATACAATAAGCCTAATAAAAGCTACTCCTAAAGCCATAAAGGTATTACAAAACCTTGATCAATAGTATATACGATGTACCCTATAGTATTCTGAATGGATGACAAGTTATGGTATTTCAGGCATTTTACTACCCAAGATAAAGGCTAGCCAATAAAATGAATTCAATGCTGAAAGTAGCACCCAATTTTTAGAGTGAGGAGGAAGGGCATAAGTTTGTTTGGATCAAAAAAAAAAAAAAAGAAAGGTTTTATTGTTCACAAAATTATCATGAATTTGGGATTTTCCAAGCCGTATTGAGTAGTCCAAGTCAGGAGATTCTACATCGCAATTGAAATTACTTTTACAAATAAGCCATGTAGATACATAGCTTATAGGTAAATTGTAGGGGCAAAATATCAAACGAAGTTTAAAGCTTGGTTAAATTCACAACTTTGGAACTTTTGCATATGTTAGAGCAATTCTCAAGTTTCAGACAACCAGCAAAACTTCAATTTAGTTTTCCATGGATACTAAGATTAACACCAAGGCCTATTATAAGGTTCTGGACTGAAGGGTGTTAAGTAACATGACAACACACCTTATCAAAAAAAAAAAAAAAAAGTAACATGACAGAATACCATTGAAGTACAATGTCAAAAACACTATACACCTAAACACACTGACTGAAGTTATACCAATAGCTCACCATATTTTTCTGGAAAAGGAAACAATGCACAACATTCAAATAAAGTGAAAAGCAGTCAAGCACATGAAAAAATTAGAGTCCATTGTAGGTTAATGTTTTTGCATTGAAATAGGCATAGGTTTACCAGTCATTCTATAGCTTACCATATTTTCGTGAAAAAAAAAAAAAAAAATTACTACACAACAAGCAATAAAAATGTAAAGCAGTAAAGTGCAAGAAAACATAATATAGCTATTACATATTGGAGTTGCATGCATATGTTTTGATGGAGAAACAGTGAATCATTTATTCCTCCATTTCAACATCACTAGGGAAATAAGGTCTCTTAAGTTTTGCTTTTTTGGGGACAGGTAGGTCCTGCCAAGAATAGTAGTTGAGCTACTGCATGTTGGAAGGGACAGTTTGGCAAACAGCATAATACTGAAATTTGGAAGGCCATTCCTTCATGTGTATTGTGGAACATTTGGAAAGAAGGGAATGTGCACATGTTTTACAGGAGTGAATTGTCAATAGTGACATTGAAACTTGTTTTCTCAAGGGTGCTTTATGATGGAACAATGGCTACTAGTTCACTTTTGTCCATAAATTTCTTGGAGCTCTTTGACCTTTTGAATTTTAGGGGGTGTTTGGAAAATCTTGGGACTGGTTTAGATGTAAGCTCAACCAAAAATATAACCAGTTCAAATTTGAAATGGTTTTATTTTATATCTGGTTTTTCTAAACATAAGTTGGAACCAATTTTGGTAGAATATGAATGTGCCAATTTTAAAACTAGTTGCTTGTGGAAATAGAGATGTAAAAAAACCAAACTTAAAAGTGTCAATATAAAGTATATATCTGGTCCAATTTTGAACCTATTTTCTAAACCAAAAATTTTACCAAACTGAAAAAAAATTAAAACCAGTTATATATTTTATAGCAGGGCAAGTTCTATGATATGCCAAAAACCTCCATAGATGATAATTGTTTGGGTCTCATCATGTACACATACTGTGTACCAGATTGGTGCACAGCCAAATCTAGTACACAGCCAAAGTATATACAACAGTCAGGTTCTAAAGGAACTGATGAAAATTGAAGATGATAGTTTCACGTGAACCACTTATGTGAATACCTGTAAGCGTGTCTTAATGGTGTCCAATGGGGTTGTGATGCAGGATGCTGTTGCTCCTGCAGTAATTCCTCCAGTTGCTTGAACTAACACTATTTTTGACTGGCTAGGAGAAGCTTCCTCAAAATCAGTGCGTTGGCCTAAGAGACTGCCAAATAAACGAAATGGCAATGCACTACTCAGAAATTAAACTAACTACTCAATAAGTGGACAACCTACTTTATATAAATAAATGAATGATGCACCAGAAGTCCATTACCCCATTTATTAGGGTAAATTACACTGACTCCCCCTAGGTGTAGTGAAATTAAACTCTCCATACCCAATTTTCAAGAAATGACACTCTGCCCCCAAATGATCAAAATAATTAACCCTTTGCCTCCTTTTCTGATGATGAGGAACCCCGGAAACCATGCAGAGCATCGTGTCCTTTTACCCAGTTAAACCCCAAACCCATGTAATGCACCCACTTTACACAGATCAAGTAAGTCATCAGCTTATTGTTTGCACCCATGGGGATTAGAACCTTAGACTTGGAGGGTACCACCAAGCCCAAGGCCCTGACCACTCAAGCCAGCTCTTTTTCAAATCATTTGGGGGCCGTGTCAATTATTTTGATCATTTGAGGGGTGGGAAAGAGGACATAAAGTCAATTTTTTTTATCATTTGGGAGGCAAAGTTTCATTTTTTGAGAATTGGATATAGCTAGTCTAGTTTCACTATACCTTGGGAGTCATTTAAGTTACCCCAGTTATTATAGAAATCCATAAAGCTTAATTGCAAATCCCTCACAACCTACTAGCCTCCTAGCCTCCTAATTGATATATCAATATATGAAATTACTCAGATTCCTGACTGTTTCCAATATCATAACCTCATTCCAGTAAGAAATATGAAATTCAAACACAATGAATCCAAGTTAGAGCAAGGCACCTCCAAGGTTGGTTTTCCCCTTGTAAAGGACATGAGACATGGTCACAGAGGATCATTTCTAAGATATGTCCAACTAAAAATCCAAAGGTAAACAGCATAGATTGTCCACTTATAGGATAAAAAAAATCTATTACTGGACTGACTCTTAAGGTAAACAAGCTCTTTCTACAGATTAACATTAATAGAAAAAATTTCCATGTCTCACCTCCAGATGACGCGTTGGCTTGAACCATAACTTGCCCACCATACAGCACTAGATGGGGAATAAGTCATAACAGATAGACCAAAACCTCTATAAAATCCCCGAATGCCATCAGATTTTAAAATCTTACGAGCAACATCCAAACCACCATTGTATTTTGCATGGCCCGAGTATCCTTGTACCATCAACTTTTGGCTTACCTAAAGAGTCAAACACTGGGAAAATTAGCACCTAAGAAATTCCACCTACCCACTCTTTTTCCTTTTTTGCTTTTTTTGTTGGTAACTGTTAGGCTAAACTAAAATTAGAATTTGAAAGAAAACCCAGCAATCTTATAAAGCAAATATCATATGATATTATGCCAACTCTCAAGTAAAATTTAACAATTCCACATAAATAGCAAAAAATGCTAATCCAAAAATATGACCTGGAGCGTACATACCACATCAATTGGAACAAATACACTCTGTGAAAAGAGTGATGCTATCATTCCAGCAATTCCATTTGCTATGGCTGCCTCTGTAGGCTCAGATAACTTAAATGGCTCAACCATTTTAAATGCAGCCACTTTCGTGGTCTCTAAAGCAGTAAGAAAAATTATCCTAGCTGGAACTGCACCAGTTATTACTGTACCAAACCCTCTGTATAAACCAGGAATCCCATCTGTTCTTAGAATGCCTTTGATGACAGAAAATGCATTTCTCTCAGCAACGTCCTTTGATGCAACCTGCAGCCTAGTTTTTACAACAGAGACTGGGTACAGTGCCACAGTTACTCCCGTAAAGAGGCCAGCTCCAACAACATAAAACTTAGTTTTGTTAAGCCTGCAAAGTTGGGTGAAACTAGTGAGTTCCAAAAATAGAGAACTTCAAATTCATCGTAAAACAATAAACAGGATATGTATATATATATATAAATATACACACACACACCCTTTACCCTTTCTTATGGGAGGAGTAGGTGTCATTTGAGTTAGAGCCAAAATATTTTTTATTAAAGAAAATAGGCAAAAATTTCAGATACATGACATGTCTACCAAACTGCATCTTAGGAATTACAACCTCAAGTTCAAATAATCACACAAGATTTAGGGTTAATTTCAAATCTACACCTAGTCAATATTACACCACCCATTATCTTTCTATTTGATTTTCTTTTTGACAAATTCACCATTGGATTACATTGTCTCTTTATACCCTACATGATTACAAAATATCAAGATGATTAGAGATCAACAACGACAAGGGCATGTTTGCGGGCAGGTCTAATTTATCGATTATGTGTCTATAAACTCAACTCAATTGAACCTTATTCAATAGCATCCATGTTCATAGGTTGTAACTAAATTGTTTTTTACACTGGCTATCAATCTACTGCTACAACCCTTTTTTACCGAGGCATTTCCAACAAAGACGTGCAGGGTTCAAATCCTGTCTTCCCAACTATCGAATTATCAATTTACACATCAAAACTTCAATCAATGTGAAGTGCAATCAAGTGAAGAGAGTTTCTAATACTAGGAATTGGTTAAATGAAGATTCCCATTTGATGACTTTTTTTTTTTTTTTTGGTAGTATCATTTCTGTCACAAAAAATTCTTCATTAAGTCAATTCATAAATCCTTCAAAAATATCAATCTCCTAGTTTATAAGAGACGAAAAAATGAAGAGAAATTAAATTAAAGAGAGTGAGAGAGAGAGAGACGTACTTGTCCCAATTAATCTCGGTTTGACCGATGGCGGCGGTGGCTGGAGCGGTGGGTGCACCCATGGACTTTGTTTCGGATCAAACACGAGTGGGACGAAACAAACAAATCTCTAATCTTATAACGATGCTAACAATAACAATAACAATAATTGCATTTCTTTACTGAAATGCTTAAATCTGCTGCTATTGCAAATGGATTTCTTCAAATTTGGTATCAAAGCAACAGATAAAATAAGGCCAACAAACACCTTTTTGTAGTCTCTCTCTCTCTTTTTCTTCGTTCAGGTTACTACTTACTTGGAGCCAAAACTATTCTACTGAAATTCTAAAAAATATTTATTAAAAAAATATATTATCTTTTTTTTTTATGTATTTTTAATTTTATTTTTTATTTGTTTTGTTTCTGTTTTTTTCGGTCCCACTTGCGAAAGCGTGACTCCGCGTGAAGAAAAATAGGTCATTTTAAGCGGCGTTGACCACTAGCTATTTGCACTTGCCAAACACGCCATTAACCACTACTTAGTTTCTTTTTAGGGCGAAAATAGGTCCTAATTGGTAAGAGGCATTGATCCCTTTGCCAAAATACTATTTTAGTCTTTGCATCACAGTTAATTTAATCATTACATTTTAATAATAATAATTTTTTTTTAAAATAGTAAATTTAGTTTATATTATTTTCAACTTTTGTTCAATTTAACTTAATAATAAAAAAAAAACCTATTAAAAACGAAACTTTCCCAAAATTACATTAAATGTGCTCTCCTCAATCATGCTCCTCAAGTGCAACACTGCAATATCACTTACATCACATCTCCTGAGTTCATATTTATGTAAACATTGACAAAGAAGCATCAGAGTCTAGGCAATATCACTTTCTCATAACCTTTCCCCAGTTTAAAATTGTTTACGAACATTTATTAATGAGGTGTTTGATTTTTAATAAATTTGCAAAGGGCCAATGAAACAATCTGAATCCCTTCCTACCGATAAATATATATAAATTTCCAAAGCCATCAAATAATGGGAAAGAGAAATTAGTTACACAAGGACTTCTTGGGACCAAATTTCATCATGGTTTCTGTTGATACTTCAAAGATTGACTCTCTCTCTCTGTCTCTCTCTCTCTCTCAATTTAAGGCCCGTTTAGTAAAGTAGAGAATAAGCTAATTTTGGGTCAATTCTTCTCTACTCTACTCTAGGGATTTAGTTTTGATTTGGGATTCTGACCTGTTTTCTAACAGGTTTGATATGTATAACACAAATATAAAACCCAGATGACCCTTTTTTTATGTGTAATTTATGACATGTAATTTTTTAATATAAAAAGGTTGTCACTTCACTTAAAACATGTCATATTACTGTATCATTAGACACAGGCACAAAATCTAATAGATGGACTAATAATGCTCTTTTTTAAACTTCAAAAACCAATAGTACTCACTTAAGACTTTAGGGGATCAAAAGCGCTCAGTAGGCAAACTATAAGTACTAATAGTGTAGTTTCGCCTTTTTTTATTTGCAAAATCACAACTTTAGCGAATTTCTAACAAAAGAATTTAATAAAAAGAGAGAATGCTTTCTTAAACTCATTTTATCTCTATTGTTTTATGTAAAAACAAGAATTGTGTTTTCTTTTCCAACATCCAACTCATTAGGTGAAAGTTTATAAAATTATTCATGTGTATCATGAAGGCTCGGTGATAGCAGCTATAAGTACCTGTCATTGCCCCTGGGTCCATTGGAGGCTAAGACAAAAGCTATGGATGAAGCAATGCTTTTTGCATAGGATATGGGGGTCCACGATGTTATCTTTGAAGGTGATTCATGCATTGTCTCCCATGCTCTCCCTAGCTCTACCTCCCCACTAAGCTCTATTGCCAACATCATCTTAGATACCCACCATAAATTCTAGGAGTTTAAATCTCTTCAGATCGCGCATGTGAAGTGCCTAGGAAATAAACCAGCACATACCTTGGCAAAATATGCTAAAGGACCTAATTCTTTGTAACTTAGATAGAGGAAAATCCATCCATAATTGAATCCCTAGTGATTCAAAATGTTATGTATTTCCCATAAAAAATAAAATAAAATAAACATAGACAATCATTTTTAAATGGACATCTTTTTTTTTCCCATACTCACAATCAATCACTTCAAAATTTGTGGTCCCTAAACTTATTGTACTATAGTGTCCTTTTGCTTCCCATTTTTCTCAAAATTTTAAGAAAACAGCAAAACTTAAATACAGTACTTTAAATACAGTATCTTAGGTACTCCTTTTAAAATTAAAACACTTGTCCACTTACTTAACAGTGAAACTGCCATTTTCTTCTCCATTTATTTCTTTTTCTTTCCCCTATTTCTGTCTTTTTGGCTCTTGAACTCCCGCCAAAAACTCTTTGCAAGTTGCTGAGTTTGTGTTATTTTGAGGTGTGGTAGAGTTTTTCTTTGTTAATTATGATCTAGGTATCAATTTTTGTTATTGGGTCTATGTTATTATTGCTTTGGTTTGTTTTGATTTGGGTTTTCAATTGTAGCTGTTGGGTTTGTGTTATTCAAAGGTTTGGTAGAGTTTTCTTTTGGCTATTTCTAATAAAGGTTTCAATTTTAGTTAATGGGTTTGTCTTTGTATTGCTTCAGTTAATTTTGATTTGGGTTTTCAATTATAATTGCTGTGTTTATGTTATTTTGAGGTTTGGAAGAGTTTTCCTTTGACTATTTCTGATGGAGGTTTCAATTTTGGTTAATGGGATTATCTTAGTATTACTTTGGTTAATTCTACTTTGGGGTTTCAATTCTAGTTGCTGAGTTTGTGTTATTTTGAGGTTTGGAAGAGTTTTCCAATGGCTGAGTTCACCTTGATGAAGCTAAGTTCTAATTTTTTTTTTTTTCAAAGTCTGATGTTTGTCTTTGGTGTTTGATTGATTGTTCAAATCAGAAATTTGAAATTGGAAAGGTAAAAGATTCTTAAAACAACAATCATATATTAATCTTAGAGAATTAAATTTAAATATCTTGATTTGCATATTTTGGAAGTTGCTGGATTGATATTAGCAATACCTGGAGATGTTTTAATGGCTAGTGAATTTTTTTGGCTTATTTTTCATATCTTCTAAGACTACACTGGTGACTGGTCATTAACATTGTAGCTTGATTTTTAAATGTGGTATGGCATTGATTGGTTTCTAATTTAGAACACCAATCCATGTTACTCCTATTGATTCTTTCTTCATGCATATACATTGCAAAACATTTTTTTTTTTTAACTTCTTTCAACAATTCCATTATATATTGTAGTAATTTTTTATATTTTTAGTGAACTTAGTTTATCAAAAGCAATAAGTTGTGTCTATTAATTTACAAGTTGTGGAGAAAGATGGGAAGAGCAACCTTGAAGAAGTTGTGTCTATTGATTCAGAGGAAGATACAACTCCAAAAATTGGAGAAAATGCAGACAATACAGAAGATATAACTCCAAAAATTGGAATGGAGTTTGATTTAAAGGATGAGGCATATCTATATTATAATATATGTGCTGGATATGTTGGATTCAGTATTCGTAGAGATTGGCTAAACAAAGGTAAGGCGAATAAAACAACTATCATATCCCATAAGTTTTGTTGTTTTAAAGCTGGTTACAAGAAGGAAGTTGCATATGAAGGAAAGAAATCTAGAATGGAATTAAGATGTGATTGTGAAGCCCAAATGGTTATCAATGGTCAAAAAAATGGTAAATATCATATTACCCTTTTTGAAGTAAAACACAATCATGAAGTTGTAACTCCACTGAGTAAACATAAATTGCCATCACAAAGGAAGATATCAACTGCCCAAGCAACTAAAGCTAAATTAGCAAATCGTTTTGGAATTAGGCAAAAATTAGTTTTTGAGTTCATGAGTAAAGAAGCTGGAGGTAGGGAAAATCTTGGTTTTACTCTTAAAGATATCAGTAATCATTTACAATCTAAACGGGTGAGGGAAATGGAAGAGGGGGAAGCATTTACCCTTATTCATTATTTTGAGATGAGAAAGTCTAAAAATGTTACATTTTTTTATGAGATACAGTTGGATGTTGATGATCAAATAACTAGTATATTTTGGGCAAATCCTAAAATGGTTGTGGATTATGATTTATTTGGTGATGTAGTTTGTTTTGATACTACATATCAAGCCAATAAAAATCATTGTCCATTGGCACCTATAATTGGAGTGAATCATCATTAGACAAACTGTGGTCTTTGGTGCTGCATTGTTTTATGATGAAACAGCTGAAACTTTTTCATGGTTATTTCGAACCCTCTTAAAGCCACTTGTGGAAAGAAGCGAGTTACAATTTTTATTGATCAAGATCCAGCAATGGCTAAGGCAATTGCAAAAGTGTTACCAGAATCTCATCATCGTTTATGCCAATGGCATATATATCAAAATGCTCTCAAAAAACTCTACAGGTATTTTCAAAGTTCAAATTCATTTGCTACAGAATTTAAAAGTTGTATGTGTGATCATGAGTATAAGGATGATTTTTTTTTTTCAAACATGGGAATCAATGTTAGATAAACATGGTCTTCAAGAAAATAACTGGTTGAAATTCATTTTTGAAGTTAGAGAAAAATGGGCGATGGCATATGGTAGAAATCATTTTTGTGCAAATATAACGACCACACAATTGAGTGAAAGCTTCAATGGTCGCTTAAGACATTATCTAAAGTCGACCAATAATGTGCTAGAATTTTTTAGCCATTTTGAAAAGTTACTTGAAGACCTACACCACAATGAGTTGGATTCCAATTACAACATGAGCCAGCGCTTGCCAGTTTTGAGAGTGGAAGTGCTTTTATTGAAGAACTCAAGGGATGTTTACTCCCAAAATCTTTAATTTCTTTCAAGAAGAGTATAAGAAGCCTTTGGACATGGTTGTTAATACATGCTATGATATTTCACCATTGTTTGAGTACAAGGTTTGCATGTATGGGCGTACTCGAGAACATAAGGTTATCTTCATTTCTATAGACCAAACAGTTGTTTGCAGTTGTAACAAATTTGAGTTTGCTAGGTTTTTATGTAGTCATGCATTAAAGGCGCTAGATATTCAAAATATAAAACTACTTCCTTCTCGATACATTTTGAAGCGATGGACTAAGCAAGCGAGAGTTGGATGTGTACTAGATAGCTATGGTTGCATTGTGAAAGAAGATCCTAAGTTGGATATAACAAATCGATACAAAGATTTGTGTTGTAATGCAGTTAACATTGCAAGTAAGGCTGCCAAAAGTGAAGAAGCATCTATGTTTTTAGCTAAGAAAATGGTTGAATTAAATCTTGATGTGGAAAGGATTTTTTTTTTTTTTTTATTTAAAAAAAAACAAGATTTACCTTCCAATAAAATTGGGATGGATCCTTCTCATAATGAACATGTAGATGTTACATCTGTCGTAAGTCGTAATAGCTTATAAAGCATCTGGGATTAAGAAAAAAATAGGCACATCTTGTGTTAAAGGTCAGCCTAAAAGTTTTATTGAAAAAGGATCAAGGAAAAGGAGGCATCCTAGTGGAGAAACTCCTGTGACAAGTACTACTGTCAACATCTCAGCTTCTTTATCTGTTGACTATGCATAAGTAACATAGATAATTTTCTTACATATATATTCTGTTTTAGACCTTTAAATGTTATTTTCATACTTGGAGTTGTTTTTATATTTTGTTTTATTGAAGGAAAGAATCTAAGTGGTGCTTATTTCTTTTGGAAATTACTCTTATTTTGCTTCCGCTTAGTGCTTATTCTATTTCAATTTTACTTGGAAATGGTAGGCATCAAGCATTGCGTCTAATTATTCTACAAGGGATGGTGGTATTGGTAGTCATTAGATTCCATGGATGTGTACTTAGCGTGGTGGTAGTATCTACAGCTTACCATTAACAAGGTATTTTACGCATATCTACATTTTTTAGTATAAATGAAAATTTCAAGAATTAGGCTATAGACTATCTATTGGTGTGATTAATAAATCATGAATTTTTTTTTTTTGGCAGACCACTGTGTTCTATGGCATGGGCAAGGAGTTTAGCATGCAAGAAGTTTAGTGTGGCTTTGGATGAATCAATAATTTTTTGGCATGGGCAAGGAGTTTAGTGTGGCAAACCATTGTGTTCTGTAGCATGTGATCAATAATTTGTTTACTGATTGGTACAAGTGACATTACTTTGTTTTGTTGTCACATATTAGTTTATTTACTGATGCATGTTTTAGGTACTTTTATTGTTATAACTTATCAGGTGTAACTTTTTTAATATTGGATACTTTTTCTGTTCCAAATTCACTACCGGCCTTTTGATAATTTGAACTGTTTTTTCCTTACTTTATTTATTACAATCATCTCAAACTTGAATTGTATCTGCCCATACTTCAAGCACTACCATATTTTTCTTGATACACAGTGTCAAGTCTGCTGCTGCCTACAGTGGGGTACAACTATTTTTTCCCTTTGCACTAGGTAGCTGCTAGATTTCTACACTGGATAGCTGCTACTGCAACGTGGGGGCTACTGTTTTCTTATTCACTACTGATTTCCTTCTCAGCACTAGGTTTAGTTGGTAGCACTAGTTTTAATTTTGTTGTAGTTTAGCTCCAGCCACATGTACTATTTTGTTTCCCCTAATTGACCCCAGGGTCTATGCTTCTTTTTATACAAACTATATCAATAATATATCTATCTTTACCTCAAAAAAAAAAAAAAAAAAAGTATGTCACTGATTTGCAAAACCTGTAAAATTAATATAACCAGTGTGTGACACATGTCCATACCTGACAATAAAAAGTTTATACAATTCACCAAAAACAGTTAAAAACCGATATATGTCTCAGCTTAACAACATGTCCAGCCAATACTAAACTAACAATATCATTTCACATCACAGAAAATTATTCTCATATACACAAATATGCACTTCCACACATAAATGTATTGCACATCTATACACATAGCCTTTAGTTCCCACTATTATCTTTAAGTGCAGGCAAATGAAGGCTGGTGTGGACTCTTTTTATAAAGGATGAGGCAACCTATGGTGAAGATAGAGCCAAAACTGACAATAAATTCAAATGAAATTGCGTAAATGCCCCACTTTTAACTCCAAAAAAAAAAAAAAAAAAGGAACTTAGCAGCAGTAACTGACAATTAATTAAGCCAATGAATGACTGAAAGATAAAACTTCAAAAAATTACCAACCCATTTCACAGAGGAAGCAAAGAAAAGTCGGTTCCATTAAGCATTGATGTCTAAACAAACAAACAAAAAAGACTAAGCAAACCCGAACACTTCCTTCATTAAAACCATAGACTTCATATACACAGAGACCTAAACTTTTTTCTAAAAACAAACACCACTTATTTTTATCTAATTTCTATAGACTCAAGCAACGACCCTCTTGGCTCTCTTAGCAGCAAGAGACTTAATCAATTTGGGCTATTTAGGCTTAGAAAGAGTTGATTTCTTCGTCCTCTTAGGCCCAACTTTCTTCATGACCTTCTTCACAACCTTTTTTGTTAGGTTCTAAAGATTTAGGATTTTATGTATTTAGAACTCTAATGTGTAATATTGGCAAACTATGATCAAAACAATATGTTTAGTCTTGTTTAGGCTTGCTCAAAGTATGTTTATTTGTAAAACTGGAATCGAGTGATTGCAGATTTATTGGACTAAATCTGTAAAGCTCGATCGATCGAAAATTATACTCGATCGATCGAACCACGTACAAATTTATTTTTCTGCAGAGTTCCAGTTCAGCCCAAACTCTATTTAAACGTCTTGGGGATCAAGTAAAACACTCCTATTTATAAGAAAAACCCTAGAATGTTTTTAAGACTTTGGGAGAGAGAGATTAGAGTGCCTCTTGTGCCTCCTTTTATTAGGGTTTTATACCCAAACCTCTCTAAGTCTTTGTTGCTCATATTTGCTATTTATGTGAATCTCTTGTGAGATCTTTGAGGAGCTTTCCTTCACATAAACTTAGAGTTTTCAAGGTAGAGATATTTTCTACATCTTGATGATCAACAAGGTTGCCGCCATTGAAGCTTAAAGAAAACAAGCGTGGGTGCTTGTACTTGATCAAAGAATTCAAGAAAGAAGGAGTCCGTGGATTCGGAGCTTGCATGGGGTCGTGTCAGTAAGTTCTACTGGTAGGTAGCATTAGAAAGTCAAGCGGGGAGCTTGTAAGTCCTTTTGTATGAACTTCGATTCTTTCATAGTGAATTCAGTTATGCCTTGAGGATCGATGGGTAAAATCCTCCCCAGGTTTTTTACCGGTTTGATTTTCCTGGGTGATCATATCTTGTGTTATTTATTATTCCGCTGCTATATATTCGTGATATGATTATTTGATTGTTTTAACTTAGAATTGCTTAATTTGACTAAGTAACAACTTGGCTACTAGGCTACTCAATCTAGTTGTGTGTTAAGGGGTCTAAATTTCTAACATTTTTAGCAGCCTCAAGTTTCCTCACAGCCTTAGTTATTGTCATTGCTCTGGTTTTCCTTAGCTTTTTCTCTGTGTTAACTTTTGTAGCCTTGGTTGTTGTAGTTGTAACCTTCTCCTTTTTAGCCATTTCAGATAGCTTATACAAAGCCTTGATTTTGGTAAGCTTTCCTCTCATAGCAGAGTTCTTCAATTGGAGACACAAAATCTTCTTGTAATTCAAAGGAAGCATAACCTTGTGCTTCTCTTCCATGTACTTCGCTATAGCATATGGACTCGACCCACTTCTCTCATTCAAAGCCAACAGAGCTTCCTCGATCATTTGCAAAATCCCATAAAAATTCGAAATCATCGTGTTTTATTAAAATGAAGTAAACGGTGTTTTATTAAATTGTGAACTCACAATACAAATATCACATGGCATATTGCAAAAGAGAATTCACTAAAGTAAAAATAGAATCCACTTTATGTCTTAAGATGTTTGAAATGGTTAAGTTGCAATAATGAAAAGTTACCAATCAATGCCGTATCACATTTAAAAATCAAACTACAATGTTAATGACCAGTCACCATAGTAGTCTTAGAAGATATGCCATCCCTAATTGGCAGCTTGTGGGAGGTTTGATATTATGGGTCTTCATAGATTTAAGATCAGTAGCTTTCATTCATCTTAGAGGAAGATGATAATATGATATACATAAAAAAAATAAAAAATTAATAAAAAATTCACGATGATAATATGATATACAAGTATTTTCCAAAATTCACCATGTTTTGTATAAAGGAAAAACAAAAAACAAAAACAAAACAAAAACAAATTCACTTAGGGCACGTTTGGTACACTGTAATGATTATTACATGGAAATATGAATAAGTATTACAATGAATACATTAAGTTGGAATGTAATAAGTATTACTATTCATTAGTTTGGTAACCATTTAGGAATAGAATCCTAAATATACATCCACAATTTAGTAGAATATAAAAATAATGTGTAATTAAATTATTTTTAAGTCAAATTTCCTAAAATACACTTATTTTAGGATGTTCAAAATAGAGCTAATAATTAACAACAAGCAAAATTTATTTTATTTCATTTTGAAGATGTGGCAATTAATGGCTTTTTAGGAAAATTTCTTAAAAAATTATTACATAAGGTGAAGAAATAAATATTCAGTATTTTTGATAAGGAATAGTTATTCCTCATTTTGAAGAATAACTATTCATAAGGAATAACTATTCATTATAATAAAAATATAACCAAACAACTGAATAGTTATGCCATAGGAATATCTATTACATTACAGTGTCTATTATAATCTACTAAATGTGCTATTAGTGATTGAAATTACTGCTGAGTGCTGACTTTTCTCCCCAAAAAAAAAAAAAAAAAAAATTATAAGGAGTAGTCTTCAATTTGGGAAGTTTTTAATGAATTCAGTAAAACAAATAATATCAAGTAGCTTAATCAATTAAAAATTAAAACTGTATTTTTTTTTATGATAGCATTAACTGAATAGTAGCTTCAATTTGTGTTTTTTTTTTTTTTTTTTTTTTTTTTTTTATGTTTAGAGATGGGTATGAAATGTAATAAATAAGGGATAATTAATGAGATCCTAATCAGAATATTAGTATTAATGAGTGTCTTTTTTGACCGTTAGATCTACTTAAATCCAATGGTTTAAAAAATGTGTAGCTTGAACCCATCTCATTATATATATATATATATATATAAATAAATAAAACAGAGTATTGTTGTAATATTCATTCAATCAAGATAATCCACTAAATCTTGACCATTCTCTCCAAAACTAATAGAATGCATTGAAGTTTCTTCATGGTATCTGAGCCTATAATGTCGTCCTTCAGTGCAAAGTGCAAACACATATCTATCATTAAATTTTTCATCACAAGCACCAATCTTGTTACTATTAGACATGCCAAACCTAATGTCCATCAGATTCTATTGATTGCAAAAATTTAGTTGATGTTTGATTATATCCTGTTCAGTTTCTTCACGATGATGAAGGAAACACTACTATCAAGAATATAGATTTTCAGGCTTGGATTCACAGAGATCAAGCATTACCTATCATTATTTCAACCCTCATTACGTCTGCTCTTTCACAAGCGTTAGGGTTATCTTTAGCAAAGAAGTGTAGACTGCTCTCAAGAAGACGTACACCTTAATTTCCAGATACAATCTTTCGAATCTCAAAGCTAAAATGTAGCATATCAGGAATAGAAATGATATATTCTATTGGTACCTACTAGCACAAGCTCAAAGAAGCAAGAATAGTCTTGTAGCTGTTGGTGTCAACCTCGATGATGAAGAGCTGTTATAGTTTTCTCTATAAGGATTGCCTCACAAGTGTTGGGAAAAATTCTATATGAATGTGAATAAATTTCAGTAAGCACAGCGGAAACACAATTACACTAGAACACACAAATTTACGTGAAAACTCTTTTTCTTTAAAGGAAAAAATTATGGAACAAACTCCTCATAATTTCACTATATTAAATAAAGTTACAATACTTAAAAATACAACTTAAGTAAAGTTTTTTTTTTTTTTTTTTTTACTTATTGCTCTCTTCTTCACTATATATCTCTCATAATTTTCTCTTACTCTTTTGTGTTTTTCTCTTCTCTTTTACTTGCTCTCACTCACTTAGTTCACTGCACTGTCCTCACACTCTAGGACTTCTCACCCACTCATTGGCCGAATGGTCTCATTTATTTATTATTCAGCTTTTCTTCTTTTCTTTTCTAGCTTGTAGGACACGCACAAGACAATAGATACATCCTTTATAAATATGGCTTGACTTTTGCAAGCTCATTTAAGGAGCTTTGACAAAGAGTGTGGGCTGGACTTGTGGGTGTCGGCACCCAACAGCGGGTGCCTCCCATTCTATACTGCGATCAAAATAAGGAGTAATAAAGTCTCCTTCGATGAACATGAACTACATGTCATGTTACATACAGAAGAAATGTCAATTATATGCTAAGATGAAACTTTCAAAAATGTTCACCACATGGTAGTGATGACCACCACAAAGAACTGTCAAACTTGGTTCAAATCCCTTTCAAGGCAAATCCTTCAACAAAGGAAGGGGAAGGAATTTCGATTAAAGAGGCAGAGGTCAATATAACTATTTTCCCTCTCACTACTACAATCATCCAACTTAAAGTTCATTGAACTAGTCTCAGAATAGAACATATAACTTAAGGTCAACCTGTGAGATCTACTACAATCATCGTACTTATACTTGTACCATGTCTATATTCATGTTTGTGCATCCTAGAATAAATTATGTATACAAGATCTTCCAACATGAAAAATCATTTACAAAGGGCCCTTAGGATGGCTTATATCCGATTCCCAACTAATACCTCTGGTCTTCACTGCGCTTTTTCAGCACCCTATCTATCAAACACGTGGCATTTATGGCATCAATGCCTTGGGGATCCCAATAACAGAGTCTTAGGGTCCGTTTGATTTGGTGAATTTTAGAGTCCATTTGGTTGGGTGAATTTTAGGTATGATAGAAAAAAAAATGGAGAGAAAAAGGAGAGGAAAAGAAATTTATCAAGGTGTTTGGTTGGGTGAATTTGTGGAAAGAAAGCTAGTAGGGCTCGGATGTTTTCTCCACGAGCCCACCATAATATTTTCTCCCAAATTGTGGAGAAAACTGAAGAGGAAAACCAAGAGAAAGAAATGGACCAAAAAATGTGCAACATGTGTTTTCTTCGTTGAGTACTTTTTTTATTATACCATCTATTTCTGTTTTCCGTTTTCTTTTTCTAGTTTTCTTATTTAAAAGGAAAGATTTTTCTTATTTAAAAGGAAAGATGAAAAAAAAAATGAGAGAAAATGTTTTTTGGAGTGTTTGATTTGATGGATTTTAAAGAGAGAAAACTGGTGGGATTTTGGAGTTTTTTCTTTGGACCCACTAAGAGCATTCGCATCAGCTTAGGTATAAGTGTGTATAATAGAAAAAATGCTCAAATTTACACATTTTTGTTCAAAAACAGCCCACATCAGTCCGTTTAAACTCTTGCAAAATCTTCTAAAATTATCCACGAGCTACGGTGCCCGTGTAAATTTTCACGGGCACTGTAGCTTGTGTATTTAATTTTTTAATGGTTTTTTCTCTCTCCTCTCTAACGGACTCTCATCTCCGACCTCTCTTCCCCAACCATTACAACATCCAGCGCCAAATCAACTGAAAATTAACCCACACACAAACACAGAAAGAAAGCTCAAATATTTATACAAATCTAGACAGTAATAAGTCCCATAAATCTAACGCAAGCACAACTTTTGAAGGCAACCCATTTGAGCTAAACCAAATCCAAACAAACCCACAAAAACATTCCACTCAAATAACAAATACATTGAAACTATCGAACTAGTCATTTTGTGGGTTTTACCATCGGATGAAAATGTGAAGGTCGACGAAGATGGGTCCTCGGATTGGTTGCTGGAGCTCGTGGGTCGGCCGGTGAAGCATGGAGCGTGGATCGGTGCTTGTGGAGCGTGGATCGACCGATGAAGAAAGGATCTGGGTTGCCGGAGCTCGTGGGTCTCACTTGATCGGAGCTCATGGGTAGGCCGGTGAAGCGTGGAGCATGGATTGGTGCTTGTGGAGCGTGGATCGGCCGGTGAAGAAAGGTTCTGGGTCGCCGGAGCTCGTGGGTATCGCTTGATCGGAGCGTGGAGTGTGGAATGATCTAGATCGGTCGGTGAGAGAAGGAAGAAAAGAGAGAAGGAATGAGACGATCGCCGATGAGAGAAGGAATGTGACGATCGCCGGTGAGAGAAGGAATGAGTCGATCTGGATCGGCCGATGAGAGAAGGAAGAAAAGAGAAAAGGAATGAGAGAGAGAGAGAGAGAGAGAGAGAGAGAGAGAGCGCGTATATAGGTAGAGGCGGTTGAGGGAAATAAAAAAAAAATTTTGTGTAGAGTGAATATTTTATTGAAATATCTTGTAAAATAAATGAACTGATGTGAGTGTTTTGTAAAAGTGGTAGTGTAAAATAGAAAAATGAGGTTTTTTCGTGTAAAATAGACAACAAATTTAGATGAGCTGATGCGAATGCTCTAAAAATGAACTTCCCTAATTTGGAGGAAAAATTGAAGAGAAAAGAAGCCTCAGGAGGAAAAGTCTATTTTTACAAGGTGACTGAGTACCCAGCCACAACTCAATTTGTTTTGTCCTTTTCAAATGCTTTTCTTCCTTTTGATTTTAATCCGCCATTAGCGCACTAGCAAGGAATCAAGTTCCACTATCCACGCAATTGTTTTTGTTTTTTCGGTTTTCTCTCTTTTTTTTTTCTTTTTTTTTCTTCTCTTTTTTAATATGTTATTTTAATCAATTTAATTAATCACATCTTACACACACATATAGAGATAATTTTGTTGTGCCACTTTTATAATGTGTGAAATTATTTTAAATATATATTTTAAAGTTATATACTTTTAAAAAAATTCTTATATATTATGTAATATATATATATATATATATATAAAGCCAACGTTGAAAGAAAATTCAATTAAATTCTAAATTAAATTTCAATTGTAGGCTAATTTTGTGTCATGTGTCTAATCAAGTTTTTTTTTTTTTAATTTTTAATTTGTCTTAAGTGAGTTAATTAGTGCAAAATATTAAGAGTCTAATATTAATTAACTACAAAATAAAAATAAAAAACCAATCATATACTCTAACTACTACTATCATATAAAATAAAATTAAAAAACCAATCATATATCTACTCAACAAAAATCACCACTCCTTTTATCTTATTAAAAACTAGAATAAAAATTATTATAAGTAGTATTAAATTTAGGCATGAATTTTAACATGCATCTAATTATGTTTATTTTTTCTAATAATTTGATTAATTAAGTATTATTTTTATGATAAAAATTGTGTTTATTTTTAAATGCATCCATGCATATGCATGGGTTACAAGCTAGTAGGGGTATAAGTATAAATTCATGCAAACTACATTTTTTATTCTCTCATTTTTCTTCTTGACCAAACAAATAAGTTTTCTATTTCTTCACTTTTCCATCATTCCAACCAAATAGACCCTTAAAGTCAACTCTTACTTCTTTGTTTTCTATTCTTCAACCAAATAATGTACATGAATGTTGTACTCACTGCCTCAAAGTAAAATGCATCAATTGTATTATTTAAATAAGTCACATAATTTATTAAAAATATCATATGACTATAAGTACACATGGATGAATTTTTTAACCACCACATAGTGGGTTGTATAAAAATTCCTACAACCTAGGTTGCATAAATTTTTTTTTTTTCCTTTGTTAAATAAATGTACATATTCAAGTGATTTGGGGTTTCAAATAGGAAGGTAAATGAACAAATGTATAATTTAATACAATTGAGAGCATATGTGGACAAATGCGCACATGTACAATTGTGAGCCTTAAAGAGCAATTATCAGGAGTGGACGTCATAGGTTGAAATTCTCTCTAAAAAAAAAAAAAAAAAAACAAATATCAAGATGGAGGTCTAAATATATAATTTAATTAAGTATTTTTTATACTTACTGTTAGATGCGTACTTTAATCTTCAATATTGTACTTATTTGGAAATGAATAACGAGGTTCTCTCTCTCTCTTTTTTAATATTAAAGTTTAGGATTGTATATATATATATATATATATATATATATTTGGTCCTGTATGGTTGATTATGTTTTCGTTAATGGTTTGGGGATAATTGTTCTTTATTATCAGACCAAGACACCAATTAGTTTTTGATGTAGGCGGGAATTGAACCCCAGATTTCTTATACAACCATAAAAGATTTTACCAGTTGAGCTAATTGGAACTCATATCTTGATATTTGTTTTAAATTGTACTTATATATTAAATTGTTTGAAAGGATTTTATTCTTATCTTTATAAATGAAAAACATGAACCTAGCAAGCGAAAATCAATGGCATGGAGCTTTCTAAACATGGCATCAAAATATATATATATATATATATATATTTTTTTTGATAAGGCATCAATATATTTTATTCATAAGTATATATATATATATATATATATCTATTTAAATTTTTATAATATAAAAATTAAAGTGAAACATATAAAGACAAAATTGAAATAAAAGTTTAAAGGTCGGTTACATAAAATGTGATTTTTTTTTTTGAGGGAATAATATGTGCACTTAAAAAAATTATACGTGGAAGCAACTAACGTTGTTGTTATATTTTTTATATTCAAATATGAATTGATAAAAAAAATTTCAGTGGGCAAAGTCAAAAGTGAATTTTCGTAAACTGCTTGCCAAGTGAGAAAAAGCCAGCTTCCCACGCGTTCTTTCTTTTTCTCTCGAGACTCCAGAGTACAGTCTTCTCTCTGTTTCTGTGTTGAGCCAACCGAAGACTCTGACATTCATTGAAACCAGAAGAGAAAATGGGCTTTGGCTTCTCACTCATGATGGGTATCATCTTCAAAATCATCATTTCGCTTCTGTTTTTGCTTTCATGCAATAGCTTCACTTCAACAGGTGAGGTTGGCACACTCTTTTTTTTTTTTTTCTTTTTTCATTTAGTCTTTCCAAATATAGAATCTTTACCTGTTTTCTTATTTTCGTTAATGATTTTTTCTTTGATCTTTAATGTTTTTAAAAAAGCAGTAGTTTTGTTTTTCAAGAATTCCATTCTTGGGTTGTGGTTGACTGATTGGAGTAACGTTTGTGGAATTTGGGAAGCTTTGTTTATTAAATTTGATAAATGAGAAAGTGGGTTTTACTTTGTTAATCAAAAAGTTTAAGCATGTATGATCTTTTGCTCTCCTTGTTAGGTTGATGATGAAACATGAGCCATTTTCAGTTCTTTCCATAATCGGTTGGAAAATAAAGCTTTATGGAATTCATTTATGTTGCTCTTTAGATGATAGTTCACCTTGCTTTAACTGCAGAAAATAGTAGTATGAAAAAAGTTTTTCTTTTTTCATTTAGTCTTTCCAAATATAGATTCTTCACCTGTTTTCTTATGTTCGTTAATGATTTTTTCTTTGATTTTTAATCTGTTAAGAAAACAGTGGTCTTGTTTTTGAAGAATTATATTCTTGGGGTGTGGTTGACTAACCGTGGAGTAACGTTTGTAGAATTTGGGAAGCTTTGTTTGTTAAATTTGAGAAATGAGAAAGTGGGTTTTACTTTGTTAATCAAAAAAGCTTTATAGAATTCATTTATGTTGTTCTTTATGTGATATTTCACCTTGCTTTACTACAGAAAGTAGTAGCATGAAAAAAAGGATAAAAAAATTGGCGATGTAAGCTGAATTATATCTTCTTTGTTATTGGGACTAGGAAATGATCAGGATATGGGTATTGACTATTGAGTAGTATTGGGGAGATAACACCTAGGGGGACTCTAATTCAGGGCGTAATAAAATATATAATGACACTGCTTAAGGTAAAAGTTTAAGCCTATGGGGGCCCAACTATGTTATATTAATTCCTAAACTTCTTTAATTTTTCTCCATTTGGGATTTCCACTCGCACCTGTATATCAACAAGTAGTCATGTAATATTACTAGAGGTTACTTATCAAATATATATATATATATATTACTAGAGGCCGTCGGTTACATTCCAATAGAAAATTTTGTCAAAAAGAGTTTTAATCTTACAATTTGAAGTTTTGGGTTCAACTACCATGTAATAATAATTTTAAAAAAAGAAATACAAATCTTATCATCTTGCCATCTAAGTTATTAATTAGCCAAACTAATTACTGTTTTAATTTTTTTGGCTTTGTTACTACTTGAACAAGCTTAGGTGTTCTCTCTATTTCTTAGTTTCTGTTATGCTTTTCTTTTTGCAATTCTCATTTTCCAAAGAACTAAAAAATGATTTTTGGCTGGTTGTTTCTGTTTCAGAAGCCTATGACGCACTTGACCCAAATGGAAATATCACAATCAAATGGGATATAATTAGCTGGACTCCTGATGGCTATGTTGTGAGTATTAGTTTATTGATAGAGTCTCTATCTTTTGTGCACATTCTCTGTCATTTTAGTGCATGTTCAAGTTAGAGATCTCTCATATTTCATTGCTTACTCAAGTAACATAGCCTATTTTGTTGCATGGACTAAGTTTGTGGCTAGCTAAGAGAGATCATAGAACTAGGCATTATAATATGATTGAAAACTCAAAAAGGTTCTGAATTTTGAATCTTACACTTTGAGCTACTTGTTCAGTACTTAAATCATTTAATCTTATTTTTTTTATCAATGGAGTTATTTTCTGTTCATGTTGCTAATGTGCATCTTGACTAGAGTGATGGGGGTTTGCCTATGCGAGAAGAAATTCTCTCAATTTCCCTCACCAATTCAGTAGCTATAATGTCTACCATATTTATCCAAAATGCAACATCGAGGTTTTCTTAATACTGTTCTTTTTCAATCCAGTATCCCTAGTTGAGATATTTATGATGAGCAACTGTTTTACATTTTCTTAGTTAAGAGGATGAATTGTAGGGCTTTATTCCCTTAGAAGTGATTGATTATGCAAACGGCCGTCATTATCTACAGTCATGTGAAGTATTTCTCTGTTGAGCATATTAAACTCATCTCTTTTGTCTGCTGGCAGAGGCATTATAAATCATCAAACGTCATTTCTGTTAGCTAATCAGCATCTATGTTGAATGGACAGGCAGTAGTCACAATATACAACTTCCAGGCATATCGTCACATTCAAACACCGGGGTGGACACTGGGGTGGACGTGGGCAAAGAAGGAGATAATATGGAGCATGACGGGAGGCCAAGCCACAGACCAAGGGGATTGTTCTCGATTTAAAGGGAACATCCCACATTGCTGTAAGAAAACCCCAACAATTGTGGATCTATTACCTGGAACACCTTACAACCAGCAGATTGCAAATTGTTGCAAAGGGGGTGTACTCAGCTCATGGGTGCAAGATCCAGCTAATGCAGCAGGTTCATTTCAGCTCAGCATTGGTTCAGCTGGAACCTCCAACAAAACAGTCGGAGTGCCTAAAAACTTCACTCTGAAAGCGCCAGGACCTGGTTATACATGTGGACCTGCAAAAGTTGTTAGACCCACTAAATTTATTACAGCAGATAAAAGGAGAGCCACACAAGCTTTGAGTAAGTTAATGAAGATTACATCTATATATGCTCTTTTTCAGCTTTGAGGATCATACCAGCACTGTGATAGTTTCATTTTCACAGCAGATGACACACATAAATTTCTCAATTGGTATTTCACTTATTTTTTGGGTTTCAAACATGTCTCTCTTTCATGGCAGTGACATGGAATATCACATGCACATATTCCCAATTTCTAGCTCAAAAAGCTCCTACTTGCTGTGTCTCACTCTCAGCCTTCTATAATGACACAATAGTACAGTGCCCAAAATGTACATGTGGTTGCCAAAACAACATAACCCAGCCAGGGAGCTGTGTTGAGTAAGTTCTCTTAATCAGAACAACTTAACTCTTTCTTCTAACTTCTTTCTGTATGATATTTTCCTCTGTGGATTACAGGGCAGATTCGCCATATCTAGCTTCAGTTGTTTCCGGTTCTGGCAAGAACAGCAATACGCCTCTGGTTCAATGTACAAGTCATATGTGCCCAATCCGAGTCCACTGGCATGTTAAGCTTAACTATAAAGAATACTGGCGGGTGAAGATCACAGTTACAAACTTCAATTACAGGATGAACTACTCAGATTGGAACATGGTTGTTCAACACCCCAATTTTAGCAATTTGACCCAGACTTTCAGCTTTGTCTATAAGTCATTAACACCTTATGGAGATATCAGTAAGTGATAGCCTAACATGCAGATGGTCTGTTTTTATTTTTTTAGTTGGGGTGGGGGGGTTAGGGCACATTATCTGTTGTTCTGAATTGGAAGTTTCTGCTGTCACGTATAGAATGAATTACTGGTTGTCATCATTTTTCTGAAAACAATTGCATTTTTTGCTTTTTACTTGTAATACAAATTGGAAGTTGACAAAATGTATTTAATGTATTCTTCTTTCCAATAGATGATACTGCCATGCTATGGGGAATTAAGTTCTACAACGATTTTCTCATGCAAGCTGGCCCTCTTGGTAATGTTCAGTCAGAGGTACTTTTTCAGAAGGATGCGACTTTCACTTTTGACAAGGGTTGGGCATTCCCTCGAAGGGTTTATTTCAACGGTGATAATTGCGTCATGCCACCTCCTGATGCCTATCCGTGGTCGCCAAATGCTAGTTCCCAGCAACACATCTCCTTGCTTACTCTAGTCATGACCTTCTTGTTAACCTTGACATTCATGTTTGCATATGCCTAAAGCTTCTAATCTCTGGTATACTTAAAAGTGATACTATAAAATTTTCAGCCAGATCAAAGAGACTCCAGTACTCAGGCAAACTGACTGAAGTTTCATGCATTTGGGCTATTACTTCCAGCCGCAGTTAAATGTGATCTTGTGAGCGCTATGATCTGTTACCAAAATATTCTGTTGTACCAGATATGGGGTGGGTGAATTAACGACCTTTTTGTTGCTTCTAGTCGTTGTATTTATGTTCACTTACTGAATCATCTTGTTTGTATGATATCCACATCCATATTGTAAAAGTGATTGTAATAACAGGAACTAGTAACTAGGACTGTGTTGCCCAAAGAAACAGGGACATGAAGCTACTTTCTCATTTTGATCACAATATTGTTTTTACGTATTTTTATTAATCACGTGCGCCTGTTGATTCAATTAAATCTCATCCCATGATGAATCAAAGGGTGATTTTGCATGTGAATGAAACATCTTATTTATAAGGTGCTTACTTGATTCTACAAGGAGTATATTTTGTCCAGTAACCTTCGAAGTATATCTGCCTATTTTGTAAGAAGAAACATAGATGAAGATTTAATATCACATTGCAGTATTAGGAATTAAAATACAAATGGATTTCATTGTTTTTGAGAGTCAAATTTGATTTCTCTATTCACACGCTCATGTATCATAGAATACAATTCCATCTCCATAAGTCAAGTTTGGCTCTTTTCAAAAGAAAATTGAATTGTTGTAGCATTTCTCTCGTTTATCTGTGTCGAAGTAACTTAAGCTTCAAAATTTTCCGTAACATTTCTTAAGTCCAAGAAGCTCATCACCAGATAGATATCAACAAGAAAATCAATGAAGAAATCAATGTTGATAAGGCAAGTAGGCTTTTAGGGGCAGAATTAGGCAGATGTGGGTATGTATCGGGTGGGGGCAGCATGCATTCATCACCATTGAAGTAAACTTTGCGAGGAAATGCCCATCCTTGCTTGAAGGTGAAAGTATTCTTGTCCTTTTGAAGAAGCACCTCTGACTGAATGTTACCAAACGGCCCAGCTTCCATGAGTAAGTCATTATAGTATTTCATGCCGTAGAACATACCTGTGTCATCTGCATATAAAGTAACATCCATGTTTGAATATTGTCACACACCTGAACCGAAATTCAATCCTGTAATAGTGTAAAAAATGGAAATTTATTGTCACTTACTTATAGATTCGTAGGGAACAAGAGGTTTGTAATCAAAGCTGAAAACTTGTGTCACATTGTTGAGATTTGGATGCTGAACAACTAGACTCCAAAGCGTGTAGTTCATCCGATAGTTGAAGTTTGTAACAGCAAGCTTCACACGCCAATAGTCCTTATAGTTTTGCTTCACATGCCAGTGCACCCGGACAGGGCACATGTGGTGTGTGCATTGCAACAGTGGTGTGTTGTCTTTCTTCGGAGTGTTTATTCCCTTCATTTGAAGAATTTTAGAGTCGCTCCTGTAAAACCAACATTCATCATTTGATATGATGTTGCAACTTGATAGATGCATCGAAGTCAAGATATTAAAAAGCAGAGACTTACTTGACACACTTGTTCTTGTTCTGGCAACCACAAGCACAAGAGGGGCAAGGAGTGATTGTGTCATTGTAGAAGGATGAGAAAGAAACACAACAATTTGGGTTTTTCCTGGCAAGAAACTGGGAATAAGTGCAGGTCACGTTCCATGTCACTGCATGAGATGAGAGGAAAGATGTTAACCATTGTATATGTGTAGCAGATCATAGTGACAAATTTAGGACTAAAAATTACTTGGCCCATAATCTGAAGCCTTAAATACTACCGTTTGTCCTAAAATTTAGGCCATTGGTGATTTTAATTCTTGAAGTTTAAAGTGATTGCTTTTAGTAGTCCCTTAGAATTCTAAATGACATGGCCAAACTAAAAACTGTCACGTCATTATTTCATTTAGGACTAAGCTTTCAAGGAATTAAAAATGATCACTTTAAACTTTAGGAACTAAAATTGATCATGGGTTAAAGGTTGGGTACCAGCAGTACATTTTGGCCTAATCTGAATCAAAATATTAATATAACTGGAAAAACATCATTTATTTATAGTAAAATCAAATTCTGCAAGACAGAAGTAATCTTTCAAACAAGAAAGGTGTTTTAGAAAATGAATTGTGGAACACAGATTCATCTGGAGTAGTTGACAAACTTCAATATATGTGAAGAAGGGACAATGTAACTTACTCAGTGCCTGAGTCTTACGGCGGCGGTCTGGTGTGAGGAAAGCGGTGGAAGGCACAACCTTAGCAGGGCCACATGTGTACCCTGGCCCTGGACCTAACAAGGTGAAGTTCTTGGGAAGTTTTACTGTCTTGTTCGAAGTACCCGCTAGCCCAACACTCAATTGGAAGGCTGAGACAGCAGCAGTTGGATCTTGACCCCATGCTGCCACCACACCACCTTTGCAGCAATTTGTGAATTGCTGGTTGTAAGGGACGCCAGGGAGCAGATCTACAACTGTTGGAATTTTCTTGCAACAATGAGGTATGTTACCTTTGAATTTGGAACAGTCTCCTTGTTCAGTGGCTTGAGCCCCTACCATGGACCATATCACTTCCTTCTTAGCCCATGTCCATCCTAAGGTCCAACCTGGACTCATTATGTGGCGGTACATTTGGAAATTGTTCAATGTTACAACCGCCTGCCAAATATTGGAAAAGAAGCATAGTCATCCATACAATTCTAGATTCAATAAGATTCATAACAACCCTTTTCGGGGTTGATTCGAATCTTCAACACATTACTCAGGATCGGTAACATATATTCTTTTTTTAACATATTTTTTTGACATGTATGATAATTTTGATATTGGAAAATTTGCTATAAGCTTTTACTCACCACATAGCCATCTGGGGTCCAAGACATGATATCCCATTTAATTGTAACGTTCCCATTTGGATCCAAGGGATCATATGCAGCTACAATTACAAAACAGAATGAAGGGAATTGAGAAAGAGAAGAATACAGAGAGAGAAAGAAGGAAGTAAGTTAATCCAATTAGCATTTAGGGAACTATAAGCTTACCTGTATAAGAAAGCAACACAAGGAAGAAGAAAGCTGAGACAAAAAATCTCATTGTCTCAAGCTTCTAGTATTGTTGTTAAATTCAATACCCTGAAATTTCCAGTATCAAAGTGGGATGGCTACTGGCTAATGTTTGTATATAAGAAAAGAGAGACTGTTGGAAGGAAATGTCGGTTATAGAGATGGCTTACCAAAAGGTTGTTAGATACATAAAAAAATAAAAATGGTAAAGTCGGTGTCACTCTTTTTCTCATGGGGTTTCTGGAGTTTTCTGATTGGCTTCCCATATCTTGAAGCAAAGACTAACGAGGGAGAGAATAGGCGGGAGACACAAAGACTAAACTATATAGCGAGCGCAACACTCCAACGGTCCTTGTTGAATTGAAGGTGACATGATGTCTTGGGACTCTACTCTAATAACCCCAATGAGGAATGAACCATCTTTGTGTTTAGGAGTTAGGACTAAGGCATATGATTGAATGAGGTATACTTGTTAAATTCTTTCTATATAGTCTCCCTAATTTTTTTCTTCTTTTGGGTGTTTTCTTTGCATAGAATTTTAGGGTGCGGTCGGCTAAACTGTTGCAAAATGGTGTTTTGGGTTTAAAATAAATGTTTGTAATAAAAAATTATAAAGAATTGTTGTTGCAAAATGAAGTTATGGGTTTTAAAAACACGTTTTTAGGCTCCAAATTAAACACCTAACTAAACGGATGCCTAATTGGTTAAGTTCCCTTTTTTTTTTCTTTTTTGTATGAGCAAGCTGTTAATCCATTCTACCTTCTAGCAACTTGGTTGTGGAACTTGTTTATGGAATTCTGATTAACATATATCACTTGTTCATTTTCATATCCAATTCCAAAACCAAAACGTGAACATTCATAAACCAAAAATGTGACCAATAGCAATATTAATATATTATTCACAGACATAGGCAAACAGTTTACGGAAATGTGGTAGGTTAGGTATCATGGTCATTTTGCCGAGGCCATTTTGGCAAATATGTAGTCATAGAACTTGTTGCCAACTAAATCCTGATTTCGTCCGTTAAAACCTTGCTTTCATATGCATGTTTTCAGCCAGAAGCAAGAGTTTTCGGCCAGCAGACTGTGTAGGGACAAGTGATGAGTCCCTTTTCTCAGAAAAAAAAAAGAGACACCAACTTTATGCATTTTTTAGAAGACTTGAATGCTTCTCTCTGCGTAGTAGCAAACCAACCCCAAAATAGAAGACTTGGATGCTTCAACAGTAATCCCTTTTTGTAGTCTTTTTTGTCACTCAGCCTATGGCCCTCAGTCAGTTAGGATCCTTTAGATGAATTAAAACCTCTTTCTTTACTTAGCCCAAAGAAAAAAAATTATAATTAGAAAAATTAATTTGAAAGACAGAAGTAAAAGATTTTTTTTTTTTTTTTTTTCATTTTCTCACATATCTCTCTCTATTTGGCTATTTAAATAGAATAGTGGTAGAGTATTGAGATTAATATAATTTATGAATCATAGACTAGTTGAAGTAACAAAAGTGAGTTTTTAGACCAAATTTGACTAAAAGTGCATTGATATATGAAGCATGCCACTTTTGGGGCGTGGTCAGGATTATAGATAATTACTATGCTGGCATTTGTTGTGTTATGGGATAGTATGGTCATTTTTTGTGTATTTAATAAAACTTGGATTAGTTGAAGTGTGAACATTTGTAAGACCCGATAGTAGATAACACCACATTGTTGATAGTGGATCATTTTATTGCAACTTATGATTAATAGTACGGATTTTATTAGTATGTTTTATTTGATCATACGCGACACTTAATGGGACGGGCTTGCATTTTGGATTAACACACAATGAAAAAGTCTCTAACCTCTACTTCTTGAAGTATTGGTTTAGGTTTAACCCATTAAAAGCAATACATTATGATACTCTCTCACCCATATAAATATATTATTTATTGGGTTGGCGTTCAAGTGTGACTTGTATGTCTAGAGAGCAGAGATAGAAAACAAGTGAAAAATATGGTATAGACGTATGGTAGCTCCCCTTCCTCTCACACCGTACGGTTCCAGCAACACTGCCCCCGTGCTTTTGCTCTTAAATCTAAATGTTGGAACGCAGTTAAAGTTATGTTGAAGTGCCACCGAAGCTCTATCAGTGCGCTATCTTTTTTTCTTTTTTCTTTTTTCTGAATAAATACTTTATTGACCAAGCAAAATAAGAGAACAGTCAGAAGTGCTGGGCCTGAATCCATCTCTATCCAAAGCCTGAACAATTTGAGGCGATAGAGAGGAGATGGGCACCGGCCCAGTCCATAACAAAAAAGGAGCCCACTTAGCTAATAGATGGGTAGACATGTTGCCTTCTCTATACACAAAAGAGAAATTTACAATTACAAAAGATTTGGCTAAATTAAGAATATCTTCTACTATAGTTTTAATGCTCCAATGAGGCAGTAAGCTTGATTTTTGTAGAGGATCTATCACATTCCATGCATCTCCTTCTATTATTATTTTGTTAAATCCCTTAGCTGCTGCTCTACGAATAGCACACCAAGCTGCCGCAGCTTCACCTCGAATAGAACTTCCTAGACTAATTTTCTCAGCCCACGCCTCAATAAGATTCCCATCATGGTCCCTGCTTACCATAGCCACACAGCTATATCCATCTCTTATAGCTACATCAAAGTTCAATTTAATCCAATCTGCAGTTGGAGGATACCATTTGGGTCTCTAGATGATTTCTTGATCAGTTCTCTCCTTGCTTGTTTGTGCTCTTCAAAACCTCTCAATATTTGTCTTGCAATCTCCGTAGGGTTGCTTTTGACTCCCTCTACCCTTACTCTGTTTCTAATCATCAATAGGTGATCACATACAATTGCAACAAAAAGCTGGAAATTTATGGATTCTTCACTGTTTAGCCCCAACAAGGCTTCAGGGTACAAAATCATTTTCACCCAATCTGAAATTGAGAGGTTATTTAATCTATCCAAATTAATTAGCCAAGGTGACATTAGCCATATGTGGGCAGCCCAATTACATTGAATAAAAAGATGCTCAATAGTCTCAATTGCATTGTTGCACAAATAACACTTAACAGAAGAGAGAACAAACTTGTTATTGAGGACTGAGCAAGTAGGTAGGATGTTCCAAACCATTTTCCAAAGGAGGTTTTTGAGATTGGCATTAAGTTTCAATTTCCAAAGATTCTTCTAGTCTTTGTTTTGCAAGTTGGGATGGTTGGCTGAGTTTGTGATCCCCAATGCAGCATAAGCCAATTTAACTGAGTATTCCCCATTTGCACTCAAGCTCTAAAACACATGGTCATGTTGAAATTGTTGGGTGACGTGGATGTTCAGAATGTTGTTCATTGTTGCTTGGTCGAACAAATATGACAATTTCCCTCTATCCCACTGCCTTGTATCTTAGTTTATGAGGTCAGCAACTAGATGGTCTTCATTGGAGGCTCCACTCCTTAATTGAGGAATAAAGTTTGGTTCATTAGGAACCCAAGGGTCTTCAAAAATCCAGGTATTTAGGCCATTACCAATTCTATGGCAAAGCCCATTTTTCAATACATCTCTACAACCAAATATACTTTGTCAAGACCATGATGCAAATTTCAGCATAGGGAGTTTCATGAAATTTTTGTTTTTCACATATTTCTTTTGGAAAACTTTCACCCACACTTTATCAACATTGCTAACAATTTCTCAGGACATCTTCGCCACTAATGCTCTATTCATATCTTCTGTCTTTTTAATGCTCAAATTTCCTATATTTTTGGTGTGCAAATGGATTCCTAACTCTTGAGGCAACATCCTGGTTTATTATCATCTTTCTTACCCCACCCAAAATTTCGATTAAGAGCATCTAACTTGGAACACACTTGTTTTGGTAGGAGTAAGAAGGCTACTTGGTATGAAGGGATTAAATTCGACACTGATGTGAAAAAGGTAGCTCTGCCTGCCTGTGATAAAGTTTTCAGTTTCCATCCCTAAAGCTTTGACTTTACTTTTTCATAATCTCCTCTGATGCTGCCTTTTTATCCTTACCAAAGGCTATAGGAATGCCCAAATATTTTTCTTTTCTATTTGAGGCATTTATTCCTATTGACCTAGCTAGGCGATTTGTCACCCTATGAGAAAGGTTTTTACTGAAAATTTTCAAAGACTTCAAAAAGTTTACTTTTTGTCCAGACCAGCTAGAGTAAGTTTCAAGGTTTCAAGGATTACCTTGATTCTCTCCATGTTTTCATCGTCTGCTTGAGCAAAAATAAACAGATCATCTGCAAATTGGAGATAAGTGATTGGCATAAGGTCAGGGTCAAGCTTAAATCCCTTGATTTTGTGCTGACTTGCTTCTTTGTTTATGAGCCTAGCCATAACTTTTGTTGCTAATATGAAGAGAAAAGGGGAAAGGGGATTTCCTTGGCAAATTCCTCTTTTCGGTCTAAAAAAACCATAAGGACTGCCATTTATTAGGATGGAAAATGAAGGAGTGGTCACACACTGCATGACCCATTGAATCCACATGCTAGGGAATCCAAAGCATTTGAGCACATTCAATAGAAAGTTTCATTCTAGCCTATCATAGGCTTTCTCCATATCTATCTTTAAACCCATCCACCCCTTTTTTCTTTTCTTCTTCTTCATTTCATAAAGAATCTCTTGAGCTAGAAAGGCGTTTTCTTGAATTTTGTGGACCAGAACAAAGGCTGTTTGCCAGGGGGAAATCAATTCTGGGAGAAATTTCTTCAATCTGTTGGCGAGTAACTTGGAGATAATTTTGTACTAGACATTACACAAGCTTATCGACCTATATTGTGACACAGATGCTACATTACTGTCTTTGGGAATGAGGACAATAAAAAATGAGTTATTTACCTCAACATATAACCCCTCGTAAAAAAAGCTTGTGATTGCTTCAATTATATCACTTCCAATGATATTCCAGTAGAATTTGTAAAAGTGGGCTGATATGCCATCTGGGCCTGGCGCCTTGTTTGGGCCCAGACTGAATATCACTTCTTTAATCTCTTCTGCCATAGGTATTTATGAAAGCATAGCTAGATCTTCTTCATAAAAAATTGGTGAAATGAGATCATCAAGATTATTAGGGATAGAAGGGCTAGAAGAGGAAAATAAATTAATAAAGAACTCCTCAAAACATTTACCAATTTCCTCTCTGCTCGACACCCAAATGCACTGTTAATTCTTAAGGAAGTCTATGTCATTCCTCCTCCTTCTTATTATCGTTAAGAGGTGAAAGAATTTATTATTCAAATCTGTTGCTACCAGCTTTATATTTCTGGACTTTTGTCTCCATAACGTTTCCTCCCTTTGAAGCCATTCCTGGAGATTTAAACAAATGCTTGCCTCTTTACTCAGATTCTCTTGTGTTGAATCTTCCCTTTGGATTTTTTCTAGTTGCTTCCAGCATTCTTTGATATTGGATTGAATGTTCCCAAGCACTCCTCGTTCCATATTTTGAATTCATTCTTTGTTTCTTTAAGTTTCTTACAAACTTTGAACATCAAGGTTCCCTTCATATCCCCTCTCCAAGCCTTCTCTACAACAAAATGGCTTGATTCATCCCTAGTCCACACCTCTTCGAATTAAAAAGGTCTTTTATTACAACGTTGTTCCCCTTCTGTAAAGAGTACAATTGGTGAGTGGTCTAATGATGCAACTAGTAAATTGTGAACAACAGCTCTAGGAAAGATAAGCCTCCATCTATCATTTGCAAAGGCTCTGTCAAGCCTTTCTTTTATATTCGCTAGGCCCTCCCTCCTATTAGACCAAGTGAAAGGGTTGCTAGAAAATTGGAGATTAATGAGCCCACTTTTATCTATCACTTCATTAGGACCTCTACTAGACGAATTAACCACTGGTTTCCCACCTTTCTTATCTGCTTATGAAAAAACATGGTTAGTCCCCAATGCAAAGCCACCATCTACTAAAGGCTTCTCCCACCTTCTCTAATGCTTCCCAAAAAAGGCCTCTATCACTTCACTTCGGAGGGCCATACATAAAAGACATAAGCCAAGGCTCATTAATAGGATTAGAGAACATTAGAACATTTATCATTTTCGTGCATTTATATGTGACTTCCAAATCCACCCCTATTTTCCAACAAACAACAAGACCTCCTTTTTTACCCTTTGGATCAACATGCTTAATATTATAAAATCCCAACGACTCCAACAATTTTCTACTTCTATCTATGGGAATTTTAGTTTCAGATAGAAATATTATATCCAGACCAATATCCCTTATTAAGGCTCTAATAGTTCTTTTTGTCAAAACCCGAGCCAAGTCTTGGCAATTCCAAGATAAGGTAATCATGGTTGAGGAAGGGGCATGATAAGGCCCGCCTCCTCAGCCTTTTTGGATGTAATGGACTCCACATTAATCAAATTTCTAAAGTTCACCTGGGTTACCTCTTTTATTGGCGAACATGGAGGATGTCTAACTTTCTCTCTAGCCAAAATTTTTATTTTTCTCTTCTTATCTTGTTGCGGCTTCAGTGAGCTTAGACAATTGAGTTGCGATTCCAATTTAAGTAAACCAGAGCCCACCTTGGTTAGTTTGAGGGCTCTACAATGGGTTGGGCTCTCCTCCTCCTCCAACTTCCTCTTTGCTCCAATACTTACCACATTTTGGGCTTTAGATGGGTTGATAATGGTTTGTTGCATTTCCCTGGTCACTAACTTTGATGGGCCTAAGCAATCAAGCCCAATTAAGTGGGGTGGGTCCGCAAGGTTCAGGTTAGTCAAAGGAATGAGGGTATGGTCTTGTGCTACTTATGTGTGTTTAGAAGTGTTATTTGTGGTGGGTATATTTAGCGGAAATGTGGTGTGATGTTCTAGAGATTTGGTTGTGAGGGATCTAGATTTTTCTTGGAGGTCAGTTTCCATAGGGGTTATGGAGTTAAGGGCTATCAGGTTTAAAAGTTAGTTAAGAGGCTTTTGATTTCTAAGACTTGGTTGGATATCTGGTTGGGATTGGGGATATTGGCTAAGTTTCCAATTCCTGTTTGTTTTGACATGACATGAGCAGCCAATTCTTCAAAATTTGACAGAGTTTTCCTCGAGACACTTACTTGGGTCTTACTGGAATCACATCCATTCTCATTCTCTGAATCACCCAACACGTGAAGATTACGCACCTCGTCTCTTTGACCTAGGTCCTTACTCTGCCCTTCTCCATGCTTACCTGATATTTAAGTAGCTTTTGCAATAAATTCAACCCATCTAGTTGTTCTTTTACTGATTAGTTCCTCTTTCATCCATGGACCAAATCCATATGGTTCTTTGCGCATTAATTTTTCATCGAAAGAATTCCACCATGTACATTTAGCTTTTAAGTGCTCTAGCCTGCCACATTGAAAACAAAACTTAGCTATTCTTTCATTTTTAAATTGAATCCATAAGTCTGGTTGTGGCTTTCTATCTAGAAAAAAACCACTCCAGAGAGAATTTTCTACTTTTATCTCCACCTTCACCCTTAGGAACTTGTTCATGCATATCTTCCCATCTCTCGTGAGATTAACATCTAGAACCTCACCCACAAGAGCCCTAATCTCTTCTGCATTTTCCTTTGACATATACTAAATAGGGAGATCATGAACTTGGATCCAAAGTGGAATACTAGAGAAATCCATATCTTTAATAGCTAAATTCTTTTGCCACTATTTCAAAATCAGTGGGAATCCTTCAATATTCCAAAGCCCCAGTTCTAAGATGCGTTTTTATCCCCTTCACAGGCAAATTTGAACAAAAAACACATTCTCCCTTATATTAACAATCTGAATCCCTTTTGCTGTTCTCCAAGCTTTTAAGATGATGGCCTTGACTGCGTTTTTGTTGATGATTCTATCTGCCAAAAGTTTACCCACCAAGCTTGTATTGCATTCACTTGCTTTCAATTTTAAAGATTAGCCCGTGCACCTGAGTTTGCTGGTATTCACAGTAAATGCTTTTACCAGCTCATTTTGTTTGTCCATTTGGATTCGCACTAAGTGGTTAGGCTTAGGACCCCTGGACCACAACGAGGTGGGTCAATTAGGATGGGTTTTGTCGAAACTGTGTTGGTTGAAGGAATTGGTTTAGGATGGGATTGATGGAAAATATGATGGTTGAAGGAGTCGGAGTAGATGGGAAAGGTTGTACAAATTTAAAAGGAAACTTGAGAACCAAACTTAGTGAGATTGAGGAACTTCGAGCAAAGCTTAAGTCAGGAAAACCTTGGTTCAGACCCAAGGAGAGAACAGCTACCAAAGCAACGAGTTTTTGAGGACTCTAACTAACAATGCACTCTTATATATTTATCTTTCCTTTTGCATATGCATGATTATATATGTCATATATCATGTTGTTACTGAATTAGTACAATCTAAACAAGTGAACCATCCATAAGCCACTTGAATATCACTTATGGAGGGCTTCATAATGATAAGATTAACCAACCCAAAATAAGCAATATGAATACCCACTTGTAAATTAACATGAGACAAGACCTAATTATTTGTACCAATTCATGCCTCTTTGTAGCATTTTGGCTAGCTTGGAGGCCTACTCACACGACGTGTGAATATCACTCATCCATGGGTCTCCTGGTGTGAGGCAAGTATATAAACAACGAGATGTGTGAATACCACATGTATGAATATGTGAATCAAACATACTTTCCAAAATATTGCAACATGTCATGCATACGCTCCTTCATGCCTTCATTGACCAAACCCAAAACTCTTATCAATTTTTCAACTTTCCTCATCAAAAGTTCTTTCAAATTGTTTTCAAAAACAAAATACAACCAAGTTGACAAATGAGAGCTATGGTGGGGGTAAAAGGAAAGGCTTGCCCTTGAGTAGGGTCTAGCTCGTTAGGATTTGGCTATGAGAATATGGTCCATAAAGATGATTCCACGAAGGCCCCCACCGAGGATGATTAGCCATGTCAAGGACAAAGAATAACACAAGTATGAATGCATTGCCGAGTACAAAATTGGTGTTTGGTACAAATTACTAGGTGATCTTTCCAACGTCAAGATTTAGGGTCTCAACCCTGATGAATGATTTGATAGGCCAAAATAGTATTACAAACTCAAAGATCCACTTAAACCCTAAAAACGGTAGGACCCACAACATGTGTGGAATATTTTGTTATCATGTGGGATCCACTAAAGGGAGGGTACAAAAGAGGGAAGGAAAATTAAATTGGGTGTTGGAACAAAAATTGGGGGAGAAATACACAAGAGAAAGTAAGAACATAGTTTAGGGTTTAGAGGTCTTGCTTGGACCTCAAAAGGGTAACTCAACAGTTAGGAATCTCCTTAGCTGGGCCCAATACAAAGTAATCTAACAACAAATTGGGCTAGGGTACAATCCACCATTGAGAAAACCACTCCAGGGGTCTCCCATTGTGGTTTGTACCCAATCAAGAACACAAATAAATTTAGGGGGCCAAATCCCAGGAAGCCCAAGGGTTTTTTTTGGAGTGGAGCCTCCACAAGAGCTTAAGGGGGTCAATTTGGTTAGGGAAATGGAAAAGTTGAAGGATAGAAAATGGAGAGATGATGGAAAAGTAGAAGGATATAAGAGATTTTAATTTCATTAATTTGTGTTTGGTTGGAGTGGTGAAAAAGTGGAGGGATGAAATTTTTTTTTGTTTGGTTGAGAATAAAAATGGGAGGATAGAAAATATAGTTAGTGTAAATTTACTCTTACATCCTTATTTAATTATATATGAAATAATTTTTTAATAAAATATTACTTATTTTATCAATTAAAATTTATAAAATATTTTATAAAAATTAAAACATTATACATATTCTTTTTTTTTTCTCTTTGTTATTAAATTTATTACATTTTTTTTTAATAAACCATTAGGGAAAAAAAAAAAAAAAGCACAAAGATTGATACTAAACAAACACAAAGAAAGAAAAAAATAAATAAACAACATAAAATAAAATAAACAAAAGAAAGAAAGTGAAAACTGAAAAAGAACAAACCACAAAGAAAGCATAAAAGGAAAAGGACGAAATTTTTTTTTTTTAAATCAAACATTGAAAATGTGCATGTTTAACGTTTAAGACGGGTAGAAAAGTAACTGATATTGTTGCATTTAAATCACTTGTGTTTCTCCTCCGAAATGGAGAGATCAATTTTTGATGGATCAGGGAGAAAATGCTTGGGTTTCACAAAAAATTTTCCATCCTTTCTCTTCTTATCAAACAACACTCACTCTTATTTTCTCTCCTTTAATTTCCATCTACTTTATTCCACCTCGAACTAAATATACCCTAAAGAATATCTTGTTGATTAAGTTAAACCCCAAAACGTGTCCTCACAAAGTTACGTCAAGATTTTGTGTGCATCATGACATTAGCTATTTGTGGGTTTCAAAGATTTTGAAAATGTTTTCCACATGTCACTCTTGATGTCTTGATGCATGTATGATATCGTGGAATGCATTACAAAATTATAGAAGGGCCCAAATAGATAATCATAATTAGGTAGTGATTTCGGTTGGCCGTCATAGGTTGCAAGTCCTAACTCATTTTCCACAAGTAACTGAACTACCCAATTTTTGTTATTGGTTTGAGACATTGTTTGACCTATTGTAAGTTAGAGGACTCAAGGATTCTTATAATAGGACCTAAGGAAAAACTAACTAAATTCAGATACTAAATATAGATAACTAATTATACCTAAAGAAATCCTAGCAATTGGCGGTAACTAGATACACTTTACACATGCATACGTATTTGGGCACAAGTCATGACAACCTTGAAAGTAAAAGTAGTGTGGATCCGATGTTTGATATTTATAGTATAAAAACATTTGTAGGTTTTTTTCTTGTTTCTATCCAATATATTTGGGCATACATGAGATTATAGACCCTAACCAATAATGAAAGTTATAATTTCTTACCCATCAAAAACAAATTATTAATTGCTATGATGCTGTCACTAGTCTCATATAATAGCTTTCACAACAACAATTAAAGCTCAAAACATTTATAGGCAGCCAGTAATGTAAAATACTTTGTTTGATTGGGGAGAAATAAAAATGGAGTGAGTGGTGTTCCACCGGGTCCCCTATTTTTTTCACCTCCCAAATTAAAGTGAATTGAGAGGGAAGAGACAGTTATCCAAGGGTTCACTTCAGATTTCCTTTTCCTTTCTTTTCTCCCTTGAAATTTGCAAACCAAAGGCTTTGAAAGAAAAACTCTTTGTCTCTGTCACTCTCTCCACTTTGTCAAGCATGGTGTAAGTTAGGAGTTGATCCAAAAAATTGAATTAAAAAAAAAACGTTTAGATAGTATATAAGATAAGTGTAGAGAATTTAGACCCAACCCTCCAAAAGAAGATAAGTATAGAGTATTATATAGACATAAATGGGTTGCAACTTGCAATGTTTATTCCTCATTAATTCCTTATTATTAAACCAAAATAAATAAAAGTCTTCTTGTTTATAGAGATGTAAAACTATTAATTAACACTACAAAAAACGCGGTTTTAAGCCGCGTTTTTTAGCTGCGTTTTTGTAAAACGCGGCTCCAGGATAGTCTTTAAGCCGCATTTTTGTAAAACGCGGCTCCTAGCTAGACTTTGAGCTGCGTTTGCTAAAACGCAGCTAAAGCCTCAACCTATAGCTGCGTTTTTAAAACGCGGCTATAGGTCTAGCCGAATAATTTTTTTAAAGGGGACTTATAGCTGTGTTTTCAAAAAAACGCGGCTATAGCTTATCTTTAGCCGCATTTTACAACGTGGCTAAAGGTAAGCTATAGCCACGTTTTTCAAAAACGCGGCTACAGGTCCAGTTGAATATCCTGAAACTGCGTTTTATAAAAAACGCGGCTTACTCATCCTTTAGTGACGTTACCTATAGCCGCGTTTTCTGAAAACGCGGCTATAGGTCCAGCATAATAAATATTTCACTGACCTTAGGTAACCCTTTTGTTACGTTACCTATAGCCGCGTTTTTCGAAAACGCGGTTATAGGATAACCTGAAGCTGCGTTTTAAAACGCAGCTTAGTGACCCTTTAGTGACATGACCTATAGCGGCGTTTTTAAAAACGCCGCTATATGAAACAACAGGAGAAAAAAAAAAAAAAAAAAAAAAAAAAGCTTCCCACGTGCCCCCCCCCCCCCCCCCCCCCTACCGCCCACTTTCTTCTTTCCTTATTTCTACTTCTTTCTTTTTTGTTTTCACTTAAGTTCTTCTTTCTCTCTTCATTCCTCTGTAAGTTCTTTCTTCCCTTTTTTTTTTTTTTTTTTTTCTTCCTTCCTAACATCTGGTTGACTCTTTTTTTTTTTTTTTTTTCCTTTTTCTTTCTTCCTTCTTCACATCAGGGTAACTCTTTTTTTTTTTCTTTTTTTTTTTTTTCTTTTCACTGGGTAACGTTTTTTTTTTTTTTTTTTTTCCTTTGTTTCTTTGGAGCTGCTACTTTTTTTTTTTTTTTTTTCCTTTCTTTCATTTTTTTCTTCATCTCAAGCACACTAATTTGTCAATAGATCTTTTTTTTTTTTTTTTTGGTTATTTTATGTTTAGTTAGTAATAAAATGGAGGAGATGCTATTGTGGATCTGTGCTTGAATTTTTGTTATTGTGTTGCTGATATTGTGATTACGTTGTGGATCTGTGCTTGATTGCTGATATTGTGATATTGCGTTGCTGATCTGTGCTTGAATTTGTGCTACTAAGAAAATGGGTTTGTGTTTTTGAATTTCTGGGTTTGTGTTTGATTTTTAATTTTTTGGGTTTGTTTGTATTGTGAATATGTTGTGTTTGATTTTGAATTTTCTGGGTGTTTTTGTATTGCGAGAATGTCGTGTTTGATTTTGAAATTTTTGGATTTACGTTTAATTTTGAATTTTTTTTATTAGAATTTCAAATTTTGAATTTTCTGGAAAAAAAAAAAAACAAACCCAAATTTTTTTTTTTTTTTTTTTTTGGTTTTATGGAGAAAAAAAAAAACCCAAAAATATTTTTTATTTGTTTTTAAAAAAACCTATAGCCGCGTTTAAAACGCGGCTATAGGTCTGACTATAGCCGCGTTTTGGAAAAACGCGGCCATAGGTCTATTGCTGCGTTACGCCGCGTTTAGAAACGCAGCTCTAAAAAACGCGGCTCTAGGCTATAGCCGCGTTTTTCGGATCTATAGCCGCGTTTTTTAAACGCGGCTATAGACCCTTTTTTTGTAGTGTAAATTTTTATATGTACGTTTTTCTCTCATCTCTTTTTGAAATCAACCAATATTTTTCCTAATGTTTTATCAATTTTAATACTTAAAAAATATTACAATAAGAGGGCCTTAGGCCTACGCTTAGAGTTGGCGTTGTTGTGGCAGGAAATGGGCAAAGTTTTGTTATAAATACAATAAATTTCATAATTTTTTAGCAACTTGTTGAAATAATAGATTTTGATAAGTTAACATCACTTTTTTTTGTTAAAATAATTGTGAATTTTGTTAAAATAATTCGATAATTACAAAAAAGAGGGAAGATTTAAACCTTAAATGTCTGGAGAACATAAGACTCATGGTTTATTATACTATTATTTTTATTCTTTTTGATCGCCAACTATGTTAATTTTTTTTTAATGAAATTCACAAGCTTAAGATAAATTTAAAATAAAAATAAAAGTCAATTCAAAAGAAAAGTCCAATCCATCCACGAAATAAATTTTTGTTTTTTTGGATGAGTTACACGGTTATTGCTTTGAATGTGTCGTAGTGGGAAAGCATTTTGTCATTACCATACATAACTGTCAATTTGAATGTGTTTCATAGGATTAGATCATTGGAACATTCTGGTCTTAAGTATATGCTCGAAATTACACGGTTATTGCTTTGACTATTAATTAGTTTCCAATTAAGTTCCAGCGATGGAAAACAAGAGGTTTAAAGCACCTGGTTTTGGGTGGAGTCAGTCAACTGTTTAATGCAGCCCGCTGAAATTTTTTTCAGTAGTTCATATCTTGCTGGTCTCATCTCTCTTCCTGGGCTGAGTATTCCAGTTTATCTACCCCTATATATATACACAGGCATAGTCATAGATATTCAATTCAGTGCACTGTTTGGTAAAAATTACATAATCTTCCAGGAAATACAAACCTTTAGAGTTTAGAGTAGCATTGCAAGTTTGCAACACATTTTGAAGGGAATAGAGAAAAGAAAAAATTTCTAATGGGGCGTTGGATGAGGCCAGAGGTAAGTTTTTAATACAATCATGTCATGGCCAATAATTAAATCTCAAATCATGGCTATTATTATTATTAATATTATATTGATTTCATTGAGTTGATTTGACCCCTTGACCTCATGGGCTAAACCTGATTGCTGTAAATTGTAATGGGTAAGACGAAAATTTTATGTTCTCTTTTTGTTGTAATTTTTTAAAATATTTTATTTTATATATATATATATATATATATATATATAATGATGGTGTGAATGAGATAAATAAATTTTATGTTCCATTTTATGAGTCTTTGTATTGAAATTTTAAATTTAAATACATAAATATCACTTGATTCAAAAATATATTTTTGAAATTTAGAGTATATAGTATACAACGTCATTCTATTCCTTGTCTAAAGAAAAAAAAAAAAAAAAAAAAAAAAAAAAAAAAAAAAAAAAAAAAAAACCAACCTACTGGTCTGTTTCTTCTATCATTTGTAGTGCTTTTGATTTAAGTTTATCTTTTGTTGGCTGTGAGTTTTGTTAGATTAAGAGATCTTTAAAATAACCCAACACTTATCGTATCCTAAAGTAGGTTTCTCTTGGAATAATTGCAATTTGCAACCTCGTGTTTTGGAAGCTTGTAGGCATGATTTTTATACTATTCACAATCTTCTAAAACACTATTCATCCTAATTTTTTTTTTTTGACAATTCAATAGTTACAAAATAATAGAGAAATACGGAAGATTTGAATTTTAAATATCTTTATTATAAATATAAATATTTGGAGATGTGAATTTCAATTAAAAAGTTCTTGAATATTCACGTGCTAATAACTGATCCTACAAGCCCTTGTACGAGGTTGACTGTCATGTGGATGTAGTCTATTCGTAGGCTATTCCCAAGCTTATTTTTATAGCTTTTTTCAGATGTGTATATTAGCCTAAGGTAAAAATAATATTGGTTTGTTTGTGGATTCAGGTTTATCCACTATTGGCTGCAATGACCTTCGTAACTAGTCTGTGCACCTTCCAGCTTGTAAGGAACGTATTGCAAAACCCTGATGTCAGGTACAACATAAATTTTAATTTGCAAGAATTTGATATCAGCCCCTCAGAATTTTTTACTATAGGAAAAAAAAAAAAAATTGTTATATATGCAGGATTATCTATTTTCTTACGGCTTTGTTAATTTGCAGAGTGAACAAAGCTCACCGTAAAATGGCAGTGCTTGATAACAGAGAGGAAGGAATGAGGTATGCCGAGCATGGCTTCCGCAAGTTCCTTCGTACCCGCCCGCCGGAAGTCATGCCTACCATTAACCACTTCTTCTCTGAAGATAACTGAGTGTGAACACACATACATTAATACATACATACAGATGAAAGAAAATAATTCAAGGGGAGATTGGATTTATTTGTTTTTGATGCTGATCATTTATACCTCTTTATATTGCTTTGAGTGTGTGCTTTAGTTCTTAGGGATTTATGGCTATGGCCAACCTTTGTACTCGACTCACTCCATAAATAAAATTGAGTCCTTTTTTTTTTTTTATAGGAATGAGCCCCTGTTTAATTTCTTCATTTAATTTCTTTCTTTAAGCAAGCCGGCTCCACGTAATAGTCTAAGACAAAAATTTAAGGGGACATTTTTTATATCTAAATATATAACCAATTGAATTTATTTATTAAAAACCAAATCAAAGTTAATTATCATGGTTGAAACATCAAATTGAACGCAAAAAAAGAAAATTTATTATTTTATAAAAAGAGGCTTACTTTATCTTAGATATAAGATGATGCATATTTAAGTATAATTGTAATATAATTTTCAATTTTATATCTGGGTGTTAAGAGAGAGAGAGAGAGAGAGATAAAATTTATTTGGTATGTGTTTATTTGAAAGATAGATAAATAATGTTGAAATCATGTAGGATATTGATTTACAAAATTAAAGTATCAAACTATTAGGGAGATTAATCATCATTGATGATCTAACACATGTACAATGTATTTTTAATTGGATTAGGTTTTTATTAATCTTGTATTTTGGAGGCTTTATTAGAACTAAGAAAGAAAATGCTAAACCTATTTTAAGAAGATAATTAATGATTTGAATTATTCTATTTTGTCATTGGTATAACGTCAATTTGTAAACTTATGGTAAAATTTGTAGAATTCCTAGCATTACTTATGAAAAAAAAAAAAAAAGTGCGCAATCATATTTTTTTTTAGTTATTATTATCAAATTTTGGGTTTTTTTTTAATTATATATTTTTTATAATGAGGACTTACCCCTTTTTTTTTTTTTTTTTTTTTTTCTCTGAAGGAGTATAAACTTTTTGTGTAGGGGGTTGCCTTGGGTTGACCCTGTCTTTAAAAATGTTTTTTTACTCCGTATGGAGGAGTGAAATTCAAATAATGGTTCTCTACGTAAAAGAAAAAATACAATAACAATGTAAGGCTCTTAGAACACAAATTCGATTTTTCATAACTTTTTTTTTCCTTTAAATCAAAATTTTTTATTTTTATATTGATAATTTCGAAATTCCTTAGAGTTTTGGTTTTGAATAGGACTGCAGGACTGAATTATATTATATAAAAAAAATTATGTATCGAATTATTTAAAATAAATAATCAACTAGATAATTGTTTGATTTAAGAGCCTTGTAATTTTAGTGGTACTTTTTTCGGTGTTCAAATTCCTATTATTTTAATGGCAAAAAAAAAAAAAAAAGGATCGTCAACATTTAGGGGTATTTTTGGTTTGGTTCAGTCAAGAGTAAGAGCATTTCTTGGACCAAATGAGTTCGGTTGGTTTTGCATATTGACACCCAAAGCCCACAAAAAAGGTAGGACCCCACGTCGAACCAGTCTGAGACGGGGTTCTTGATTTGGGCCTTTTTTTTTTTGGGGGGGGACCTAAATGATAGAACGGATTATCCAAAAAAACAAACATAGAACGGGTATTTTTGTTTCGATCTCTTTTTCTATGGGCGTAAATGGTAAATGCAAAATTAAAACCTACTAAAAAATCTTCTTCTTTTTTTGACCCATTAAAATGGGCCTATAGAATAAATCTCCACAAATTGTGAACCTAGAAGGCATAAAAAAAATCTATTATAACTCACAAACTTATTACAATAAATTCACAATGACATAAATTTCACAAATTTTACTTGGAATTGGCCGGGGGTTTAGACAATTGTTTGCAACTTAAAATTCACAATAATGACAAGGTGTTTGTCAAGATTTTTGTAGTTCAATTTACTGGCGATTCTACATGCAAACCAAGGTGGTCACAAGACCACCCAAACTTGCAGAGAAAGGCATATATACCTGTACGCACCCAAAATCGGAGGGCCAATGGGCCTACACCAATTGGGCTTGCAATTTATTTTTAACGTGGGATTGAGGATTTCCTACTGAGGGTGGTTCTCACAACCAGACTTGCTTTTCCCCCTCTCTCTATTGTTCCTCTCTCTCTCTATTGTTCCTCCCTCCTTCTCACCAACCCCTCCCTATTCTCAACCCCCAGTATTTATAGAGAAATGTTAGTGGAACAGTTATGATTACCTCTGACGCTAGTGCTCTTAGAGGTCCAATGCAGTTAGTCGTAGGTGGGTGGTTAGGTGGGAGTGGCCTTGGAATTGGTTCTCCCTTCGAGGTGTTCGGCAACGACGTTTCTCGGTCAGGAACGTGTCCGGGGTTGGTCCCCGGGTAGCATTCGCGGGATACGTAGTTGGCAATGTACGGCCTGTGAAATTGAGTAAAACCGGGGTGCGCTTACCCGGGAAGCAAGGGCAGTCATCACAGTGGGCCTGGAAGTTTCGGTTGGCCCAAGTGACTTTGTTCAAGGTTTTGGGTACCTCGGGCGGCCCAAATGGGCTTACCGCCGTACAATAGCCCCCCCTTGATTCGTCCCCGTTCTAGGGGAAGGGTCAAGGAACTCAAGCGCTCACCGGCCCGGGTACTGCCCATTTTGAATTACGCATTCGCTTGTCCCAAGAAGGCGCGTAAGATTTAACAGGGTATCATTACCATCTGACGCTTCGCGAACCGAGGCGTCGCACGTGTGGCCGTTTGATCTGACGGCCCGTTGGGTTTCCCACCCAACGGCCTATTTACTGCCATTTTCCCCTTACCTACCCTACTATATATATCCCCACAAGCTTTCTTTTCTCACTTTCGCATCTCCATTCTTCCCTCCCTTGCTTTTGCTGAGCGTTCTTCCTTCTAGTTCAGGACCTCATTCACTCTTAGAGCCCACAGTAAGTACTCTCTTCCTCTATCTAATTGCTCCATTTCATTCTATTCAGTTCTTTAAATTACAGTTTTCCTTTAGAAACTTCTAGTTTTAGGCGATGGGTTACTCTCATTTGCTTTCGTCAGAAACTGCCCTGGCCACCTTTAGGGCCGCCTTTAACATCCCCGGGGACGTTGATGTAGCGTACTGCCCCGAGGGTGATAGAGATATTCAACGGCGCCAGGGCGTAAACACAGTTTTCTTTCCTCTTATGGCCATACTGGAGGGCGGGGTTAGATTCCCGGTAGACCCCCTTATAATGAGTGCACTTAGGTTTTATGGGCTTTGCCCCGACCAACTCCCCCCCAACTTTTACCGGGTGGTGAGTTGTGTTAGTAGGCTGAACCGGTTGTACGGTTTGGCCCTAAACCATCACGACATCAACTATATGTACAGTCTTTGCGGTAACATCAATTCGGACTACTACCTACGGACTAGGGACATGAGGGTACGGCTGATTTCTTGCCTACCTGATTCCAATAGGAACTCGGCAGGGGAGTTCGTACGGGTGAGCGGCAATTGGTTTGCCGAGGAACTCCCCTGTCCGTTTTCGCCGCGCAATGTCGGTCGGTACCGAGCTCCTTTTGTATTACACTTTGTTTAAACGTGATTTAAGTATCTTCTAATCGTTTGCGCGGTTTCTTTGCAGACGGAAAAAGGTTCAAGCCGGATCGTAGGGTGGTGCATGTCCGGGATCTGAACTTCGTCCTCAGATCGGAGATCTTTGTCCATTCTGACGGCCAGCTCCGTGCATCGCATCTGATCCTCGGAGTAGATCTCGTATGCACCACCTGGCAGGCCTTTAGCCAGGCACTGCTGGTCGATAGTCCGCTTCTCTCCTATATTGACGTGCGCAACGCGAACTTCCTTCCTCCAAAGTTCGCGGTAGGCGAAGCGCGCGACCTCGGCCCGAAGATCATCTGCTCGGACGAGCGTCAACCGATCTGGGACGATTCAGCCGAAAGGGTTTCCCGTGCGCTGAGAAAGAGAGCCCACGAACGAGTTCAGGCCCAAGCCCCCGAACCACCTGAGGAGCACGAGGGGCAGGAGTTACAGGTTCGAGCGCCTGAAGGTGCCGTGACCGAGCCCTTTGATCTTTCGGGGACTGAGTCCAGTCGTGACCGCGAAATGGTGCAAAGGAGGGTGATGACCATCGGCCGCTTTATGCCCGGCGCCCAGCCAGCGGCTCCGCAGCAGGGGGATTCGAGCCAGCCCCCTCGGGCCCCTCCCGCTCAGCCAGTCCGACAACGTAAAAAACAGCGTGTCGCGGATCAGACACCGCCCAGCCCGCACGGCTCCCCGGCCCATTCGTCTCCCCGCCCGTCATCTGGCATCGTCATCCGCGAGCCGGTGACCCAAACCCGCCCGGATGGGGCGTCCACCTCTCGGTTTGCCGCCCCCTGGCAACCTTCCTTCCTGTTGAATGGCAAGCCCCTCCCGGCGACCGCCAGCGTCAGAGTATGGGAGAAGGGCCAGGGGGGCCGTGTCGCTCAGAGCTTGGCGAACGGCCTTCTCCTGCCCGAGGACGTGCACGCCTACGCGGACGGCACGGAGGAGTCTGTGGGTAGGCGGCTAGTATGGTTCGCCGTGGCGGTAAGCTTCTCGGGAACCCTGATACTTAGTCCCCTTTTTTTTTTTTTTTTTTTTTTTTTTTTTTTTTTTTTTTTTTTTTTTTTTTTTTTTTTTTTAGATTGGCCTTCGCACTAACTTATGCAAGGGGCCCTACCCCGTACTTTTGGCCCTCATTCTCGTTCAGGCTGCACAGCTATCCCAGATAGTTGACGGGCGGATGAAAGAGCTCGCCGAGGACGCTGGCCGGGAGAAGGCCCTGAAGGACGTTGCCGACGTCAAAGCAGCGGAGAAGGCGAAGGCCGCGGAGGAGGCTATGGGGAAGGCTGCCGCGGCCGAGGAGGCTAGGGCCCGAGCCGAATCAAGGAGCGCCTCTCTGGAGCAGCAGCTGGGGGACGCGCAGTTAAAGCTTGCTGAGGCCGTGAGTTTGAATACGGCTTTGGGAGAGGAGTTGGGCGACTTAAAGGCCGCGTTGGACGCTTGTGAAGGCAAGTGGTACAACGAGGGGTTTGCCGACGCTGAGAACTCTGCAGAACCTGTTATGCGTCAGGCACATAAGCTCGGGTTCGAAGAAGGATGGCTGGCCGCACTTCGTGCCGCCGGTGTTCCCGAGGACTCTCCCTTATTCATCCCAAGCAACATCCCCTTTCCCGCCCCGGCTGCGCAGGCGCAGGGCGCCCCCCATGTCCTCGATGAAGAAGAGACCTCTAGCATGCGGGAGCTAGTGGAGGCCATCGATGCCCATGCCGAGCCAGCTGGTGCGGAGGTCGACAGCGTCACCCGTGCCGAAGATCAAACAGTTTAATCAGCCGTGCCCCCCCCCCCTTTTTTTTTTTTTTTTTTTTTTTTTTTTTTTTTTTTTTAAATGCCTACGTCACCGGGCTGTGGTGACGAGACAACTTCACTAAGTTTCTATGTTAAGTGTTTTTAGCCTTGTGATTTTACAGGCTGATTTAATTTCAAGTTATGTTCTTTCTTAGTTTTCTTTCTTTCTTTTGTCTGTATTGCTCGCCCAATTCGCGGCCCGCTCCATTGCGCTTTTAAACAGTTTCACGTTTTTAGACAAGTTGTTGTGTCCAAAGGAGGCGGAGGCCCCACCCGTCCAGCCGTATTGATTTAATAGGGGCGCGGGGGCTGCCATGAGTGCTAGAAATGGGATCTTGTCGTTTGCGAAAAATTTTAAGTTTCCACACGCTCGGCGATAGTGATCGAACCGAGAGCCGGGGTTCTGTCCTTAGGGTGAATCGTAGGTCTAAACTCGCTCGACGATAGTGATCGAACCGAGAGACGGTCTTCTGTCTTTAGGATAAATCGTAGGTTTCCACCCGCTCGGCGATAGTGATCGAGCCGAGAGACGGGCTTCTGTCCTTAGGATAAATCGTAGGTTTCCACCCGCCCGGCGATAGTGATCGAGCCGAGAAACGGGCTTCTGTCCTTAGGATAAATCGTAGGTTTCCGCCCACTCGGCGATAGTGATCGAGCCGAGAAACGGGCTTCGGTCCTTAGGATAAATAGTAGGTTTCCACCCGCTCAGCGATAGTGATCGAGCCGAGAAATGGGCTTCTGTCCTTAGGATAAATCGTAGGTTTCCACCCGCTCGGCGATAGTGATCGAGCCGAGAGACGGGCTTCTGTCCTTAGGATAAATCGTAGGTTTCCACCCGCCCGGCGATAGTGATCGAGCCGAGAAATGGGCTTCTGTCCTTAGGATAAATCGTAGGTTTCCACCCGCCCGGCGATAGTGATCGAGCCGAGAAACGGGCTTCTGTCCTTAGGATAAATGTTTCTATATTCTTTTTTGGACAACACACATTTGCAGGCTCAAACACTAGTATATTCATAAACCGAACATGTACAATGTGCTATATTTCTTCTTCTTGAAAGCTCGGTGATAAAGCCGATCAATGGTAAAACTTTTTTAGGTTGTGGACATTCCACGGTCGGGGTAGGGGCTTCCCGTCAAGCTCCTCTAGGTAGTATGCGCCCGTGCCGGCGACGGCGGTGACTCGGTACGGTCCTTCCCAATTCTGCGCTAACTTCCCGGAGTTGGTATCCCGCATGTTGCCTATAGCTCTTCTCAATACTAGGTCCCCTACTCTGAAGTCCCTCGCCTTAATACCTCGGTTGTACCTGTGGGCTAGCTTCTGCTGGTACTCTGCGAGCCTTATAGTAGAGGCTTCTCGGCGTTCTTCTAACCCATCCAAGCTTTCCACCAGCGCCCCCTTATTTGTGTCGAGGTTGAACACGGATGCTCGTCCACTGCAAAAATGTACTTCAGTTGGTATAACAGCCTCGGACCCGTAGGCGAGGGAAAACGGCGTTTCTCCCATGGATCTTCTGGGCGTCGTTCTGTATGCCCACAGGACGCTTGGCAGTTCCTCGGTCCAATTCCCCTTAGCCCCGTCAAGCCTTTTCTTAAGGCCGTTCACGATCACCTTGTTCACTGCCTCGGCCTGACCGTTGCTCTGAGGGTACGCTGGGGTGGAGTATCGGTTTTTGATGTCGAGATCCTTGCAGAAGTCCTGGAAAGCTTTGCTACTAAATTGCAGGCCATTGTCGGAGATAAGGGTGTCCGGCACTCCGAATCTGGTGACTATGTTTTTCCACACAAACCTCTTTATGTCCACGTCCCGTATGTTTGCCAAAGATTCTGCTTCTGCCCACTTGGTGAAATAATCAACGGCTACCACCACATACCGTCGGTTGCCTGTCGCTCGGGGGAATGGCCCGAGAATGTCCAGCCCCCACTGAGCAAAAGGCCACGAACTGCTCACCGGGTTCAGACAGCCGGCAGGCTGATGGATCACGGGGGCATGCTTTTGGCACGGCTCACACTTGCAGACGTACTCGGCTGCGTCCTTCTGCATCTTGGGCCACCAAAATCCCTGCGTCATGGCCCGATGAGCCAGTGACCGTCCCCCCGAATGATTGCCGCACACACCCTCATGGAGCTCGGCCAAGAGTTCAGCCACCTTGGTGGGGTGTAGGCAGGCCAGGTACGGTCCCCCATAGGATCTCCGGTATAACTTTTTGTCGGGCGCCAGCCAGTACCGCGGAGCTATTCTGCGGATCCTTCCTGCCTCTTTATCATTGAGCGGAACTTTATCATCGGCCAGGTACTCGATGATGGGATCCATCCAACTGACCCCCGATGCTGTTACTGCCGAGACTGTGATTCCTGCCTGATCCGTGCTTACGGGCATAGTGATACTTGGTTCTGCGATTACTTCCACCGTTATCAGCCGTGGTATGTCCTCGGCCACCGAGGAAGCCAGTGTTGCGAGGGAATCGGCGTGTCTGTTCTGAGTCCTGGCCACCTGCATTACTCGTACGGTACCGATCTCGGAGATGGCCTGCCTTGCCTTCTCCAGGTATGCCTTCATACGGGGATCTCTAGCCTCGAAGCTGCCCGTGATCTGATTGACCACCAACCGTGAATCCATGTATACTTCAACTTGCCGGGCGCCGACACTTGAAGCGGCTCTCAATCCGGCCAAAAAAGCCTCGTATTCGGCCTCATTGTTTGAAGCCCTGAATTTCAACCTGAAGGAATGCTCCATTTTTATCCCCTCGGGGCTGATGAGGACGACGCCCGCGCCGGCCCCTGCGGAGCTGGATGCACCGTCCACATATACCCTCCACGGGCAATCACCCAGCGCGCATACCGGCTCTCCCGGGGTTCTGGGGGAAAACTCAGCTATGAAATCTGCTAGCACTTGGCCCTTTATTGCCTTTCTCGGCCTGTACCGAACGTCAAAAGCACCAAGCCGAGTCCCCCACTTTGCGATCCGTCCTGTGAAGTCGGATCTCTTCAACAACGACTGCAACGGGTATTCGGTCAGCACATACACGGTGTGAGCTTGGAAATACTGAGGCAGCTTCCTCGTGGCGTGTACCACCGCTAAGACCAACTTTTCCAAAGGCAAGTACCTGGTTTCCGAGTCCACTAGGGTTTTGCTGATGTAATACACCGGCTGCTGCGTGTCCCGGTCTACCAGCAACACGGCACTCACGGCGTGATCGGACACCGAGATATACATATACAGGTCCTCCCCGGGCTTTGGGGCGGTCAGCCCGGGCGCACGTGCTAAGTACTCTTTCAGCCCCTGGAAGGCCTCCTCGCATTCACCGTTCCATTGAAACCCTTTCCATTTCTTCAGGAGCTGATAGAAAGGCCGACATCGGTCCGAGAACTTTGATATGAACCGATTGAGGGCGGCTAACATTCCCGTTAAGACCTGTACCTCCTTAGGATTTTTGGGGGATTGGAGACGCTTCACGGCTTCAATCTGGTCCGGGTTAACCTCTATTCCTCGGCAGGAGATCATGTCTCCCAGAAATTTGCCGGCCCCTACACCAAAGGCACATTTCTCCGCGTTCAGCCGTAACTTATGCTGCCGCAAGCGCTCGAACACCACCCTAAGATCCTCCCCGTGTTGCGCCTCCTCCTTGCTTTTTACTACCATGTCATCAATGTATATCTCCACCGTTCGGCCAATCTTGTCACGGAACATCCTCGTCATCATTCGTTGATAAGTTGCCCCGGCGTTTTTTAGCCCAAATGGCATCACGGTGTAGTGGTAATTGGCGTCCGGGGCTATGAACGCTGTCTTCTCCTGATCCTCGGCTGATAAGGCAATCTGGTGGTACCCCTGAAACGCGTCGAGGAAGCTCATTCTCGGGTGACCGCACGTGGCATCCACTAACTGGTCAATCTTCGGCATAGGGAATGGGTCCTTCGGACATGCTCGGTTTAAATCCGTGAAGTCCATACAGACTCTCCATTTGCCATTCTTCTTCTTTACTACTACGGTGTTCGCCAACCACTCCGGGAAGAATATCTCTTTCACGGCCCCTGCTTCTTTGAGCCTCTGGACTTCTGTATTTACGACCTCCGCATGCTCTCTGGCCACTCTCCTCGGTCTTTGTTTCTTTGGGGGGAAGGATGGGTCCACGTTGAGCTTGTGCATGATGAAATCAGGGTCCACTCCGGGCACGTCATAGGGACTCCATGCGAACACGTCTACGTTCTGTATTAGGCATAGCAACACCTCTACCCTTTCACTGGTCGTCATGCTGGCCCCTATTTGGAAACACTTATCGGCGTCCGGCAGTATCTTTGCTCTTATCAACTCTCCTGCGCCTTCAGCCCCCATTTCCCTTTGGGGCCCCTGTAATTGCTATAATGGGGGGTTCTCGGTGCTCTCCTCTGGCCCGGCTCCCTTACTTCCGAAGCCGGCCGCAGCGACGAGGCACTGCCTTGCCATATTCTGGCATCCCCGAACCACGGCTACGCCGAGATCGGTAGGAAATTTGATCTTAACATGCAGTGTGGAGGGGACGGCTCCTATGGCGTGTATCCAAGGCCTTCCCAGGATAGCCGTGTATGGGGAGAAGGAGTTTACCACTATGAACGTCACTGAGACTTCTTTACCCTCCATACTCACGGGTAGGGAGATACGTCCTTCGGGGATCACGATTCTCCCGTCAAACGATACCAGCGGCGTACTGTACTCTGCCAAATCTTTGTTTTTCAGCCCGAGCCCCCTAAACAGGTCCGGGTACATTACGTCGGCTCCACTGCCTTGATCTATCATTACCCGCTTCACCAGGAATCCACTTACCCGAGCTGTTACCACCAATGCATCATCATGCGGTTGTATCGTCCCCTCTAAGTCTCGTTCGTCGAAGGCGAGCGCCTCCCGAGCATGCTTCGCCCTCTTTCTCGCCTGGTCCCCGTCCGGCAGACCTGTCAGTGGCGCAACAGTCAACACCCCTCTTTCTGCCGCAGACGCCCCTCCAGGGGTGACGAGGATCATCTCAATTATTCCCAAGGGCGGGGGAAGAGGGTTCCTTTGCTGCCGGGCACCTCCGTTGTTCCCCCGGTCGTCGTTGCCCACCACAAACTCCTTCAGGTGTCCCGCCTTTGCCAATTGTGCCAGATGATCCTTTAAAACTCGGCACTGCTCGGTAGTGTGCCCTTTGTCTTTGTGGTAGGTGCAGTACAGGTTCTGGTTCCTCCGCGACGGGTCACCTCCCATCTTGTTCGGCCACCTGAAGTAGGGCTCATTCTTGATCCGCTCCAAGATCCGATGCACGGGCTCTTTGAACGTCAAGCTCACTTCCCCCGCCCGCCAGAGCGTCTCGCTTGCCCTCATATCCTTCCGATTTCTCGGTTGGAAACCCCCCTGCCGAGGACGGTTTACTGCCGGGGCCTTGCCCTTACTCTGCAACCGATCGTCTTCCAGGCGCTTATATTCCTCGACCCGTCTCATGAGCTGTCTCATATCCTCGGGAGGCTTCTTTGTTAGCGAATCCCGCAGCTCTGAATCTTCAGGGAGCCCTATTCGGAAGGTGCTCGCTGCAATTTTCTCATTACCCCCGCCTATCTCATTGTAAAGTTCCCAATACCGGCTGGCATAGCTGCGGAGTGTCTCCCCTACCCGCATCTTCATGGATAGCAGCGCGTCCACGGGCTGCGGCACCCGACTGCATGTCACAAACCGAGCACCGAATTCCTGGATTAAATGGGCAAAACTGCGAATGGATCCCTTTCGCAGTCCATTGAACCATCTTAAAGCGGTCGGTCCGAGGCTGGAGGGAAAAACCCTGCACATTAATGCATCGTTGTGAGAATACAAGGACATCATGTGGATGTAGTGACTGACGTGTTCGACCGGGTCCGTTTTCCCATCGTATACGTTGAATGGGGGTCTTGTGAACCTGCTCGGCATTACAGCTTCTTCAATGTCATCTGTGAACGGGGACCGCGCTGCCCCCCGAAGAGCGAGGCTCATTGCATCCATTGCCGCGTTATACGGTCGGCGCTCGATGGGCGAATCGGATCCCCTATCCGTGCACTCCCTTGACCGTGATCGATGCCTGCGACGGCGGGATTCCCGCGAATGCGAGCGGTCCCGTTCGCGATAAGGCTCGCGTGACCGGGAACGGTGTCGGTGTTGGTGGGACCCTGATTGGTGGGATCTCGCAGCACGGCGATCTCCCCCTGCTGCTGCCCTTCTCCGGTCGTCGAGCCCTCTTCCCGGGTCTCCATCTGCCTCTAACTCCAAATCCCTCACCCGCCTGCGCAGCCGTTCTAACTCCTCATCCCTCTCGCGGAACTGTCCGTGTCCCGACGCCCCCGATGCCGCCCGCTGCGTCTGGTACGACCCCTCCCCGAGGCCAGACCGCTCTTCCCGTTCGCTACCCCTGTCTTCGCGTCTCTTGTGCCTTCGTTCTCGCCAAGATGACCCCCGAGATGGCCCCGCCGAGTGACTTTCGGCCTCGCTTTCAGCAACTCCCCCTGACATCCCACTGCGTGCGAGTCTTGGCTGAACCACAGCTTCGTAGGAGATTCCCACAGACGGCGCCAATTGTACGCACCCAAAATCGGAGGGCCAATGGGCCTACACCAATTGGGCTTGCAATTTATTTTTAACGTGGGATTGAGGATTTCCTACTGAGGGTGGTTCTCACAACCAGACTTGCTTTTCCCCCTCTCTCTATTGTTCCTCTCTCTCTCTATTGTTCCTCCCTCCTTCTCACCAACCCCTCCCTATTCTCAACCCCCAGTATTTATAGAGAAATGTTAGTGGAACAGTTATGATTACCTCTGACGCTAGTGCTCTTGGAGGTCCAATGCAGTTAGTCGTAGGTGGGTGGTTAGGTGGGAGTGGCCTTGGAATTGGTTCTCCCTTCGAGGTGTTCGGCAACGACGTTTCTCGGTCAGGAACGTGTCCGGGGTTGGTTCCCGGGTAGCATTCGCGGGATACGTAGTTGGCAATGTACGGCCCGTGAAATTGAGCAAAACCGGGGTGCGCTTACCCGGGAAGCAAGGGCAGTCATCACAGTGGGCCTGGAAGTTTCGGTTGGCCCAAGTGACTTTGTTCAAGGTTTTGGGTACCTCGGGCGGCCCAAATGGGCTTACCGCCGTACAATACCCTTGTCCAAAAAAAAAAAAAATATATATATATATATATATATATGTTAAACTAACCTATTGTGACCACCATAATAAAAATGAATACCCTGATTTGAGAACTACAAAAAGTTAAGTTCAACAAAAATAAAAATAATGCTACTACATTTACAATATTTTCACAATAATTTTATAACAAATTAATGTGATAAGCTGTTATTGATTCTAATTTGAGTTCAATACTGATATTATTTTTTTACCTACCAATAACAGCTTTTTGCATAAGATTTACTGTAAAAATATTGTGGACATAGCATTACTCCAAAATTAATTATGCCTCCGAACATAACAGAACTGATAGTTTGTGTTTAGAATGAAACTTGTAAAGTGAAAAAAAAAAATCAATTTTTACTTTGTCTTATTTATAGAAAATGGATATTGTACCTAATAATAAAGCAAACACATCTAAGAAATTCATGGTCACGCCATAGGATAGTATAGACCTATGGGATGAGAAGAGTCAAAGCTAGAAGAACATTTAGCCAAATGTATAGCAAATAAAAAGCAAACTACATATATCTATTTAAAAAAGAAAAAAAATCTAAAGGATGGAGCTTATTCTAATAATTGACAAGAAGGATTCATCTTCTGAATCACAAAAGGCGAAAAAAACATCAATTATTACAATACACCAAAAGTGATGGTTAATAGGAATTGAGTTTTCGTTTATTACTAGCCATTTAGCTTTTGTGAGAACAGATTATCCCTTTTTTTTTTTGGATAAATAAACATTTTCATTAAAAATCAAGAAAGTTGCTACCCCAATACACAGGCTTGACTCAAGTAAATTTTTTTTTTTTTTTTTTTTTTTTCACTTCTTATGTAATATGAAATCTTCCTAGAAGGTTCTGTGAATCTGCACCCAAAATCTGCTTCAAGGTGTGATAGTTATATGTTTCCGATTTCCATGGGTTGGTAAGTAGTCATTGTATCAAAATTATAATTGCACGGTTCGATGCATCATATATATATATATATAGCCCGAGAAGGTAATTTCTTTCCGTGAACGGTTTCATTTTTATTCATCTAAATACATTTTTTTCTCTTCTAATGGGGTTTTAGTTCGGATAGCTCTTCCTCTGCCTTTGGGATGAAGGGTGAGATCATAGCTTCAAAACTCACCTGGCATTTGTGTAACTTTGCAATGAAGAAAAATAAATTTACTACTCACTTTTATGGGGAGAGAGGAGGATATGGGGTTCGTGGTCATAACATAATTGTATATATTTGGCCGCTCTCCTGTCCTCTCCTCTCCCCCCATCCCCCCTCCCCCCTCCCCCCTTTATCCAAACATGGGATTTCAACATGATGAATTTCATTCTTCTGCGCAAGGTATATGAGCTTGCAAGATGACATTCCTTCAATTTTCACGTGATGAGTCTAAGATGAAAATGTCTTTGATGTGTACCCCACCCCCAGATGAAATTATTATTTTCAATAACATTTAGTTTAAGTTCATATCAATATATATACTCCAGAACTATTGGAAAGTACCTACGCGTGTATTGTCTTGATGGTGGAAGTTAAACTCCAAACTATTAAATGCTTTTTCCCTTGAGAATTTTGATTTCCAAATGGGACTCTCAATGTGATATCGAGAAGGTAACATATTTTGGTGGTTGCACTTGGGAAAAATATTTAAGTGGGAGTTTTTTCAGGTATATAACATTAAGTTGGGAAATTTATAGAATTCAAAGAAATGAATATCACTGGATAAAAGTAGCTCAATGGAAATTTCCTACTACCGAAGAGGTAGTTTTAAATTCTGTAAAATACACACGAGGGAGCAAGCTGTTGCTTTCCATGAGCAGATGGAAGTTGAGTTGGCATTTGAGTTTCAAAAATGGATTAGAGGATATTTTAGGCAATCAGGCTGGCTTTAAATTTTGGTTTGTACTTTGTAGTTCAATAAATAAGCTCTGAAGTTCCCCAAGTTGTACCCTGTTCGATAAACAATCAGTCAACTATAGAGAGATTTTATAGTGCTCACTACGTTACTTGCATGTGATTGTTCATTTTATTCTAATTTGAATTCGATTTGCCAAACAGACCCCTAGATATCTGGAATTTCGGCACCATGCTTTTCTAAAATCTAATATTTTTCATTAAAATAAAATTCATCATCATGGATAGCAATAAATAAACAAAGAGAAATAATATTTTTCATTAAAATAAAATTTATGTCACTGACTTTACTCAGTCTGTGACATAAATTTGTTTTCTTCACCATAATCACGTTGAAAATAAAGAAGAAAAAATGAGAGAGAGAGTGGAAAACTTTAATGGCTGTGGCGACAACTTCGCCGACGAGGCCAGGGTCAGATTGCCACGTACCCAAAGCGACCGAAGGGATCTTAGCGCCGGTGTTCAGTTGAAAGAATGAAATTGGGTTTGCCATTTTTCGGAGTTTTTTGCTACGAAGTGCGTTGATTCCACACTGATAGTATGTATTGTAACGAAGCAGAGAGACGAGACGAAATGAAACGACGAAAATGTGAGTAAACAAAGAGTGAAAGTGTGCGAAAATGAAGTCTAGTTGACTAAAATGAACAATCACATGCAACTTGCAAGTATAGTAGTGAGCACTATACAAACTCTCTATAGTTGACTGATTATTTATTGAACAGGCTACAACTTGGGGAACTTCGGGTTGGTTAATTCATGGTTTACTGCAACTGCAGTGTTATTTTCTTTCTGTAACCTTCGCTGCTAAATCATAATGTCTGTTCTGCCATTTCTTGTGGACTGCATAACTTGCATGGTTCTAGAGTGCTTCACTAGACTGTTTGGAATTTTGTGGATATATCATAGGCTATTGACTCCCTTGGTCTCACCTTATTGGCAAAGCTATGTGTACTATTTATCCAAAATAAAAATCATATATCTCTGCACATTTGTAGTTTCTCTTCTTGCTGTTAATGTCACACGTTTTTTATAATACTGCATTTTATACTTCGATGTGACATTTCTTAATTTTTATGCAAGTATCAAATCATTTCATTTAGAGCACCGAATGTTGTTCTGCCGTAATATTTCAATTCTTTAATGCAGTGAACCATTTTGTATATCTTCATGTGAAATCAGTGTTGTGGTAATGCCTAATTTGTGATAACTCTCAAACCAAATAGTGTATGTCTGCCACTAAAAGCCAGTTAAAAAAAATGGAACGATTTTATTGTCCAGTTTTCCACAAAAAGGATTATCGCTGGTGAGCTTATCTTATTGTACTTGATTATAAGTTATAACCCCTTTAAAGATAGCTAACAAAATCCTTAGGTGGCATCATTTTGGGTGATTATGCCACATGCAGACTTATTAAAACGCAATGCTATTAACTATTTAGGGTGCTCTAAATGGCATGGACCAGGATTAGTAAGATCCAGAAATCCAAATGAATAAACAATTACTAAGTTGACGACTTGCATGTATATAATTACAATTAGATAAACAAAGGATAAAGCAAAATCTAAACAATATGATAATAAAATTATTTTGGAACATGGTATATAATAAGTGCTGGGTATGAAGCATTTTGTTTTTGTTTTTTTTGGAGAAATAATTACAACATGTGCTAATCCCACAGCTCAAACCCTTTCTCCCTTAGACCTCTAAGTACTTTGTGCATGAGGAGGTGCCAATTCAGTTACAAGGCCTTTGACAGGGTATAAAGCATTCACAAAAAATATATTAAGTTAAAAAAAAAAAAAAAATCAATTACAAAAGGAAGACTAAGAATAGAAGCACTCACAAGAATTCGTATTACTTCCTCAAATCTTAAGGGATTATAAACCAAAACAACTACCTGTAGAGAAGATGAGAGTGTAGAGGATGTTAGATCGAGTTCTAGTATTTAATGCATGGGAAAGACAGTTCAAATTAAAATAAAATAATACTCTTTATTTGAGTGAAAATATAGAAAATAAAATCATACTCTTACCAAGCTTCTCCCATCCAACAACACATTTTGTGATGGAGAACAGTAGCTTATAAATGCTTTTTTTTTTTTAAAAAGAAACTACAAAGTCATCAATTCGCTCTTGAACATTATAGTGAAACAGAACAGGACAATGTAATATAATATCATCCTTCAATAAATAAAAAATATGTAGCATGCCAATTTCATGAATTAACCAACCTGATCCAAAATAGATTTGTAAAACCTGGCCTCATCATTGATAAGCCACTACCTTGAAGACCCATCTAATCCAAACCTATGACCCACCCTCAAATTAATGACTCACCCTACCATTCAAGATTGACCAAGACCCACCGCCAATTGTATGACTCAACCAAATTGTAAATCCCCAATCACAAAAAAACACTTCACACCATGCTGAACCTAAAATATAAACCCAACATCAATCTCCTATATATATATATATATATATATATATATATATCCCCTCATCAATATCAACTTCAGAATTATTCAGCAAAAACAGATGTATAGGACAGCAAGTACAAAGGTGGGTTTGTTTCACATCAAATATTTTGACCTGAATTCCCAAGAGATGGACAGACTAATTAAAAACCTCAAATAATATCAGATTCTGTACAGTTTCCTTTCATATCTAGCTATATTGACAGCAAGCAACAATAAAAATGGAGTCTTCAATGAACATCAAATATCCCTTCCCAACAAAAATTAAAATACATAAAAATAACTTGTTGATAAAGAATCTTCTATGAACTACAGACATCAGTAGAAGACAAAACCAGTGAAAACATGTTAGCAGCAAGAGTTTATTACAACATTCTTACAGTCTACAAGCTATGAATTACCTGCATCGGTTGTGAACCAGTGTCATGGAGTCCCTAGCTTGACACTCTTCCTTCAAGCATATCTTGGGTTCAGTTATTTGCCCTGACAAAACTCAGTAGTCAACAACTACTAAATACATTCATTTCAACAAAAACAATTACTATGACACAAATTAAACCAATCATCATCACAACACCCCAAATGAAATTACCTCTATTTATAACAACAGGATCTAAGTAGTAACCACACACAAGACATCTAAATATTGCTTCTCTAATCTCGGGAATTATCGAGCTACTTCGAATAATCATACCCTTTAGAGATACCATCCTTTCAACATCTAATCAAAACACAACCCAAGTCAGTACAAATATCCCAAAAGTCAAATATGGGTTTAAAAAATTGTATAAGAAGCAAAAAGAGAAACTAACCAGATGGGTTAAGATTTCTCATTGAAGTGGAGTTCTTGAGATTGAAAATCCGAGTCTGAATGTGCTTTCCAAACAAGGGGTTAATTGGTCCCACCATGTTCATCAAAACAATGTCGAAAATCCCCAGCACTTCAAGTGGGTACCTAACCATCTTGGTGTACAAGTCAGGATCATAATCAAACACGTCGCGTGAATTGACATCGAGCGACTCGCCTTCGATTTCATTTCAATGACTCTTTTGATCGCAATCTCATACTTCCCTTCCCTGAGCAACCCATCTACCGGAAATGCTTCAAAAACCGATAAATTACATCCTCGACGCTTATGTTCGTGCCCCAAACAAACGTCGGCCGAGCATCATCGGCGTCGTAGCCCTCACCTCCCTCGGATCGTCGGTGGACGTGGGAGTGGAAACCATATATTGTTTAACATCAATGCTAGCCTCTCTTAACATTGATGCCTCCACCATGTTTGAGAAAATGCCTGAACAAACTAAGTTTCTTCAACCATAACCACTTAACCCCGAGTCCCTCAACTTCCACTCCGTTGGTCTCTTAAACTCCCACAGTCCCTCATCACGTGTACAACTGCAACTGACTTGGTGTGTAATAAATAAAATTCTAGCCACTCTCCATAGGACACGTGGAAATGCCGCCGCCATTAGGAAAGAAAATTAATTAAACCCAATTCGAAAAAAGACAAAACAAATTGCATTGATTAACTTTCCACAGCTGTTCTGAGTTCTGACCGTTGGAGGGTTATTATAGCTAATTACCATTTTGCCCCACATCACATACCATACCTGTCTATCTCTCTCTTTTTATATATAAATAAATATATCCTTCCTTAACCCTAAACCTCCATTAATAACTCAGACCCTAAGCTTTCCTTTCTGCAATCATTATTATTTCTTCTCTTCTCTTCTCTTTTCTGTTGCTATAAAAACATTCAATATTGCGTGCTCTTCACTTCAAGCCTACTTGAAGAAATTTTCTTTTGCGCAAACTCCATTCATCATCTTCAAACCCTTTGAAGATTCTCGGTTAGTTTCAACTCCAGTGATCTTTTGAGCACTCATTGTCGACACAACAACAAGATTCATCATCAGATCAGTGCTGGTGCAGAAGCTACATATGGAGTTGCCACCTGGTGTGAAGTTTAGACCCAATGACCAAGAAATTGTTCTCTACTATCTTCTCAACAAGGTCCAGGGGAACCCAATCTTCGAGGACTCGATGAATGTTATCGTCGACTGTGATGTTTTTGGGGATCCTAGCGCTTGGATGAAGATTTTTCAAGAAACCCATATGGACCGTCTCTATTTTTACACCAAACTGAAGAAGAAAAATAAGCACATTGAGAGATCTACACATTCTGCAACCTGGAGAAGTCAAAAAGACCAAGAGCTTTACGATGATAGCAAAACAATACACTATGGGTCTAAGCGAAGTTTCAGTTTTGTCGCTAAGAATGGCTTCAATGGCACGGGAAGGTGGACCATGAACGAATACCGACTTGACGGGGAGTTTGCAAACACGACTAATCATGTAAGTTTTTTTTTTCTTCTTCTTCTTGATATTATATATTTATAATCCATATTGCTCAATTTCTTGAGTTTCTTTCAAATATCGTTTGGTTGCTATAATGGTGACTCAGTTTTGGTTCTTTTAATGATGCTTGCTTTATATTGTTGCATATATATATTGCTCAAATTAAGTTATTGGGTGAGATTTATGGATGCACATGTGTGTGAGAGAGAACATTCATGACTTCTTTTGATGCATGTATCTGATTAGAATGTCTAGCAAAGGATCGATGCACCTGAGAATATATGAGGGTGAACTTTAACATATTCTAGGAAGTGGGTGTTGATACATAAGTTCTATACATAATTGATTCTATGATCGAGTCCGACTTTAAATGCTTATTCTCTCCCATTTTATTTGGCTACAATTATATGGTGACCCACTTTTTTTTTCCCCTTAATGATGCTGAATTGCTTAATGTTGTATATTGTCCAAAGTTATTTGATTTTATTTATTATGGAATAAACAGCCATGGATTTTTTGCTGATTTCCTAATTTTCATGTTTAATAATTAAAAAAATAAAAAAAAATACACAATGCAGAATTTTCAATATGGGTTAAACGTCTCCCTAAATGGTTTTATTGTTGTTGTTATTGCAGGATAATTATGTCATTTGTTGCATTTCAAAGAAGGAGAATATCTAGAAGAGCAACATCTAAGACGTCGTTGGGCAAGAGGTGGAGCTTCCAATCTAGATTAACTTTTTTTTTTTAATAGAAAGTAAAAAACACTAATTTCACAGTATTTCATTTTTATCATTTCTTTATTAGTGTTATTTCATTCTTTGGGTCATTTTCTGAATGATTTACATGCAACATTTTTTTATTGATTTTTTCAAATTATTAGATTAATCATGTTAATATCAATTCTGATGTATTTGTTCCTAATTTGACCTTTGCTTATCTTGAGCATGTGTATGACGTTAGTAATTAACAGTAATTTCACAGTATTTCATTTTTATTATTTCTTAGTACTAGTACTATTTCATTTTTCTGTCATTTTTTGAATGAGTGTTTCTTACAACATTTTTTTTTATGGTTTTTTCAAATTTATTATAGATTAATCATGTTAATATCTTATTATTATGACGATGTAATTGTTCCTATATTTGACCTTTGCTTTATCCTAGGCCATGCCATGCCATGCCATTTCGAAACATAAATAAAAGAGAGAGAGAGAGAGAGATATGTATGTATATATTACAAGATGAACAATTTTTTTTTTTTAGAAAGTCAAGATGAACGACTTAACTAACTGCACCATAAGATTTTTATGACTCTTATTTAGACTCTAGAGTGATACCGGTAAGCTTGTTCAAAAGTTATTTTAACTAGACTTAAGTGTATTAGGCTATTAGTTGCAAAGTCATTCAATTTTCCTTATTCCCTTTTGCTTTTTTTTTTTTTTTTTTTAAATAATAATAATAATTTCCTGTTGGTATTAGCAGATAGGTAAGAAAATAAAATTCAAAAAAAAAATAGTAGACAGTTTTTCACACACTAGATATAGTTTGCTTACGTGCTGAAACTAAGTGCTGGTACATGCAATGATACAAACACTAAAAATGCATGCAAGCCAATACTTGGTTGTCTTAGTTGAACTTTGAACTAAGTACGACCTGCACAAAGAAAATATTCAAATATTATTATGCAATAATCAACTCTCTTATCAGATCACATCATATATTAAACGAAAAAAAAAAAATCAAATTACAACAACAAATAAAGAAGTAATATCAAATGTTAAAAGTAGCTTAAATCAATAAGGTCCAACAAGTAATAGGCCTCCTTCATCCAAACCCAAAGACAACGGATGGGCTATCCTCCTCTGTTGAGGTCCAAAAACACTTGTGGTCAAAGGCTTGTAAATAAACACATTAATTGCTTAGCTAGTACAGTCCATTAGCACGAGTAAGGCCGTTTTATGCTTAAGTGAAAAAAATTCAATTAGATTCTTAATTTTGCTCCATGTATTTTATTTAATTTTTAATTTTGTATAAAGTGAATTATCAAGTGTAAAAATCGAATAATCTAAATCCAATTAGATTTTTTGAAATCCAATTTTGCGCCACGTATCCATCATCTAATTTTTTTAATTTTTATGACAAGTAAATTATTGAGTGTAAAAATCAAAGAGTTTAAATCCAATTAAATTCTAAATCATAGGCTCTTGTGCTATCCTTTTGAAGGGAATTTCATTATCTTTAAAATGGATAAATATTTATTTTGACTGGACTGTTGGATCAAAAATTCAAACTTAGCAAAAAAATGGCAAGCTTGGGATTTTGAACTCTCGGATCATTAGAATGATTAAATCAATGTAATTCCTCATTTTCTTACATTTTAAAAGTGTGGTTTTCATTTTTTAGGACTTAAATCAATATTTTGGCATGTTAATTGAGGCCTTACAAAATACAGTATTAATAAATAAGAGGTTCCAAAAACAAAACAAAATCCTCATTAAGATTGGCCACACACCTCACAAGGGAATCGGCACATTTGTTCACTTCCCTATCACGGTGTTGATTTTTTACTAAAGGGATTTGCTTTAAACCGTCCTTGCAGTGCTAAAATTGAATCATTTGCATTGGAAGGCTCATTTGTTTTGCTGAGTCAAAAACCACATTCGCATCTAGCTCAATTTCTACGGCAGGAAGATTTAAGGAGATGCAAAGGTTAATCCCATCTCTTAAAAGCTTAAAGCTCAGCTGTTACTTACTAAAATTGTTGTCTATATATAGAATCTATACTATAACCTTAAACTTCCTATTATATTTAGGGTCTGTTTGAGATTCACTTATTTTGTTGAAATTGAAAACTTTTTGCTGAAAGTACTATAGATTAAGGTAAAAGTTAGCTAAAATAGTATAATAGGACCCATAAATAGTACCAAAGAGTATAGTGGAACCCATAAATAGTAGCAAAAATAAGCTGAATAGTAAAATAAGTTGGCAAAAATAATATTTGCCAAACAGACACTTACCAAGGTTTGTTATTGAAAATTAATATATTAAAGGAAACTTACACTCCCACTCAATTTACTGATCCCATCTCCATCACCGTTTTGGCAAATAGAGGAGGACACCGAGGAGATGAAGAGCTTTCCCTTAAATAAAAAAAAAAAAAAATACAGCTGGCTCGATTAGATAAGTTATGAGCCAAAAATTGGCTTCCCTTACAACATGCCTCTTTTTTCATCATCTTTCTTTCTTCCCAGGGTAAAAAAGGGTAAAATCATTAAGTTGAAACTGAAAACTTTTTACTGAAAATACTATAAATATAAAACTAAAAAGTAGCTAAAATAGTACAGTGGGATCCATGAACAATACCAAAAAGTGCAATGGGTCCCATGAATAGTAGTAAAAATAAGCTAAATAGTAAAAAAAGCTAACTTTTTAAATCAATGTCAAACACAACCTTAGTGTGTTTCATAATTGAAAACTAGAGTTAACTTACGTTTTCATATATCATGTCAAAATAATGGAGCACAAATACAAATTATCATGTAAAAATATTTCACAACAATAAGGTAAAAAGTTGTTACTGGTAGAAGATAAAGTAATAAGTGAGAAACACTCTTGCCTAGTTGCCTTGTCTTTCTCACCAATGCGGTTTCTCATGCCATCCTATTGTACGTTGTTATCATAAAAGTTGATGTTTTCAGCTAACAATGTTGGATCTAAAGGCTCCAACCCTTGGCTCATATCATTAGCTATTCAAATCAATGCATAACATGTAGTAGCATATAGTACAAAGTTTTGTGATTCCACTGCTTGTTGGATAGAAAAGCTTTGTATGTATTCAACATAATTTTAACTCACTAACTTGAGCTTTGAATATTAAGAGATGATATCATAAGTGGCCACTATCCACTAAATCATAGACCAAACAATTTGTGCTAACAGATCGAGTAATTGACAATAGGTAAAGAGATGAACACTTGTTTTGTTGGTAGGATATTCCAAGCTATCTCTAGATAAAACCCTTAAGTCATGTATAAATAAACTATCAATTATTTAAATGTGAGAATAGCACTTTTTAATTTAAGCATAAGTGGTTTTTAGCAACTTTTGCTTGAAAAAAAATATACAGACTATGAAGTAAATAATAATAATGGTAAATTATATTTTGGCTCTTTTAGTTTTGGGGTTATTACCCATTTGATCTTTAATTAAAGTTTCATTTTTTAATACTTTAGTACCTGAAGTTGTCTTTATTATTAATGTAGACCTTCCAAATAAGTCTAATTGTGATCCCTTAAATATTACATGCAAGCTTAAAAACAACATTAAGTTCCTAAAAACTTCTATCTCAAAAAACAAAAACAAAAAATAAATAAATAAAATTAAAGTTCCTTAAAATTTCATCCATATTAGCAAGATAGCAACTTTGAAAATTGTATATTTATTTCATTTTATTTTATTTTTTATTTTTTTTTCTTTGATTAAAAACATTTTCAGTCAAAGGGGTTAAAATGAACCCCTTGAGTTGGTAATATATATATATATATATAATATGAGGTACAAAGCATATTTTTCGCTCTTTGCTTTGCTCTTTGCTTTGCGCATGCTAGTTTGAAATACACTTCTTTCACTGTCTTCTTTGTAATTGTTTGGAATCTTTCTCTTGGTATGAGCTAGGTTTGAAACTCTGCCTTTTGGTCTACCTCCTGAGTAATGCTAAAGACACAGAAAAGTGCACAACTTTTCCCAATCCTCGCCAAACCTTTTCCCAATCGGTCATTCATTACACTCTTATTTCCTAACTTTGACTCCAGTGTGTGGTTAAATCATCTCACTAGGAAAGAAAATCTAGCCATATTGAGAGAACTGGAAGCTCTCAATTAAACAACCTAAGGGAGGTCCTTTCTTGGCTTAGGTGTAAAGATACTTGTGACATTGGTAGAGTTGATCTCTTGTGAAGAAGAGACATTGGACCCTAATCTTTTGCTAAGGTATAATTGGTTTTTATTTTTTTTACTTTTACTTTTGACTCCCTCCAATAGAAATTTGAACACCTTAACCCTAAATTTTTTTTTAAAACCTAGTTGAAATAAGTTTGAATGTGATCCTTTTAACATCTTGACCTTTTTAAACACACATACAAACAAGTCCAACAACAATGCAACAATGCAAATCATTCATGATTCTCATCTTAAACAATCTTGTACACAACCAAACAAATGTGATGTAGCTTTTAAAAGTCAAAATGATACACATTTTTCTAAAAATGTCAAGATTTTATGTGTTTGGTATACATCAATTTTGAAAATAAGAAACCATTTGATTAAAAAAGAATGACTGTAACAAGAAAATTAACTTTTGCAAGATTATTCCTAATTACAATGAGTACACATGCTTGATAAGGTAAGCAGAAAATATGCATCTTAAGTAGACCAATCAGATCAATAAAATATGCATATAAAAACCTATTGTCCAATAATGAAAACTAGACTGACCTCTCATCCAAGGTAGAGGAAATTTTGGGCCTAATACTGACTCCAACACCAACTATCACAATTAACTCCAACACCAACTATAACCCCAGTCTACAAGTACAAAGAATAGGCTCTTTTGTAGTTGCATTTTAGTTATGTAATGTATTATAAACTCAGTTTAAAACATTATTATTACTATTTTCATGTGTGTTCTAATAAGTATTATTGTTTACTTAAAAAAAATCAATTAACACAAAATAAATTCTTGAGTAATTGAAAAGTCTATATTAATAAACCAACTATGGATGAGCCTCTTAATTTAGAGAGAGAGAGAGAGAGAGAGAGAGAGGGAGAAGAGAGTGACAAAAGGCATCAAATGATAAAGAAACTAGATGGAAACAATAGAGGAGAAAACAATCTCAATGTAATTCTTTGATGGAGACATATTTCTTCAAAGTTCAATCAAAATGTCCTTTTTTCCTTTGATGGTGGAAATAAATTGAATTTGGAGTCATCATTTACACAGTCATGTTCCATTGAAGTTGAACCCAAATGAAATCCATCTTTACAAAGGTTAAGACAAAAAGCATATTGGCCTGCCCAAGGCTAAGTCGGATCCATTTGTTGTATCCATTGGAATCCTCACTTGTTTTTCTCCTCAAGAAAGCGAAAGGAAATCTCTAGGCAGGCAAGCACTAAGGTCTAAGGGCCTCAGTCTATGATAATTGCTAGTGCTAAAGCTATTCCACCATAGCATAGTCTAGTAAACATTTATAAAAATAATTTTAATTGGCATTTATTGAACAATCATTTATGCATAAATAAAAAAGACATTCACACAAAGTAGTATAGTCCCACAAGCTAACATAGATTTTTCTAAAATTATCAACAACAAAAAAAAGGAATTGTCTAAATTGATTAAGTAAATTATTGAGTATTATTAGCTAGGTCAATATTCACATGCAAAATTAACATTATACACGCTTGATATTTTAAACCAATCATTGGTTACGATATAAATAATTTTTTTTTTATGAATCAATTAATTTTATTAAATACAAACCAGCATACACAGAGCCCTAAAGGGAACTACACTAGACAGAGGAATAATTTGTAAACACTGAAAATACAAGCATAACAGTGTCACCTCAACACAGGCTAACAGACTAAGTCAGCCTATCCTTTAAAAACTAAATAATAAACCTACATAGCAAATAGAAATACAATCATGGAATGATCCATGTGAACAAACCAATAGTTGTGACAACATCAAGACACCATAATGCACCATTTTGCAAAAGACTAGAAACAGCAGCCATCATCATAGCCATCTTATGTCTTCGTAAATGGCATACAAGGATTCAAGCCCCATTTGCCATATAATATCCTATTCAAATTGAGTCATTGGATTTGCAGTTACAAGAATACATGTTGTTCATGCAGGATATAAAGTCATTACTATTCTACTCATAAACATTTTTACCTTCTTTTGTACTAGGTATTCCAATAACTAGTTTATTTGATATTTATTAAAAAAAAAATGTGAATTTTCAAGTTAATACAATTAAGTAACCACACTTTTTTTTTCAAAGTTTTGTACTGATCAATAATTCAACAACAAATTACTATAATCAAACTCAAAACAATAATTCAACAACAATAGCAATGCTCAATCCCAAAACATTTGGGATCAGCTATGGATTTTTAACAAATTAGTCAAAATCAGACACATATATTCTTTTCCTTCAAAAATTAAACACAACATAGTAATTGAATCAACTATGATCTAACAAAGCTTCAAACAAACTATTTGGAATACTGGAAGTAATACAATTAATTTATTTTGAGAGATATGCAAGTAGGGAAGACATAAAAAAAGGATGTCCATAGCATCTAAATTACACAAAAAAATTGAATAAGTAGGTAATTCATAAGATATCCAAGATACATAACTATAATCTTCAAAGGGACAGGAAAAAAAAAGTTCATAGTTGCTAATAATAATAAAAACCTTATGTTTTCAGGTATAGAGATTCATTCTAAAGTCTAAAAAATAAGAACATCACATACCTTAGAAATGGTTATCTTCTTCCACCATGTTTGTGGACATTCTTCTTCAATCTTCTAAGCATGATATGCTACTCTAATTTGACCATTCTCACAAGCCACTTTGATTTTCCAATTTCAAACATAAGATATCCCATAAAAAATTCCAAATATTGTTCCACGTGCATAACCTATGGATATAGCTTGCCGATTAAACCCATTTTCATGCTCTAAATTTTCATCTTGTTGCATGGTCGGTGGTGGTGGTTGCTTTGCTTCATGGTTGTCGCATGTTCTTGACAATGGAAACCCACACAATCCCAAGTTTTCGGTGTACGAATCATTGTTGAATGTATTGAATTGATTTCCTGAAGGTATGTGTACTATGAGTTGGTAATGTGATAGCTTTAAGACTTCAACCATCGTCAGATCTGCCAATTGACTAGGGGCATCTCTTCTCTGAAACTATTGTTTGAAAATCAATGCTTGTTAAGACGATTAAGACTCTCTCAATCTCAATAGACTGCCCTTTAATCATGATATTCAATAAATCATGATAATAATATTCTCTCATATATTTCAATGTAACCTCACATTCATTCACATCCATCAATGCTTTCAAATATTTGAAATACTTTATTGGCAAATGACCATTAAACTGATTGTTAGAGATGTCTATGATTCTCAAACTTGGGAAATGAAATTTGGTTTTAGGATTGCCTATACGACCTTGAAATATATTTGATCTTATGACAAGAACCTGCAAATTCTGAAGACTTCCCAACCAATAAGGGAGACTCCATTTATCTTATTGTTTCCTAAATCTAGAACTTCCAAGTCCCTAAAATTTGCCAAAGATTGCGCCAATAGCCCTTCCAATTGATTGTCATTAAAGTTAATATTACTAAAATTATTTTTGATAGCAAATGTTGCAAGGATGGTACCATGAAGGCTATTCATTCACAAATCCAACACCGAGATGGCAGTAGAGTTTACTAAACACTTGAGAATCATGCCACTTAAGTTGTTATGAGACAAGTCTAGAATTTGAAGGTTAATCGCATCGCAAATTAAAGAAGGGATTTCTCCTGTTAAATTGTTATTGGAGAAAAACATATAATGCAGACTAAAAAAATTTAGAGTGGGAAATGGTCCTTGAAGCATGTTGTCACGAAGATCAACATAATATAATGAATTCATCCCCACATCCTCCAACCATCTTCGAACTTGACCATAAATTCGGTTATTGGAAAGGTCTAAGTATTGTAAATTTATTGTCAGTCTTAAGAAAATTGGGAATTCACTGATATTGGAGTAAGACAAGTTCAAATTTTGAAAATTGGGCAGGGCATAGGTGGCATTATTATTGATGCTAACTAAGTTATTTGACAAATGAAGATACTTGAGATTCTCAAGCTTTGAAAACATTTCTAACCCCAACATAATACTCAAGTTATTAGATGAGAGAGATAGGCTAATAAGGTTCACAAGTCTAGATATTAACCTAGGTATAGAGCCCTGGAGCTTATTATAGCTTAAATCAAAGTTCTGTAATGAATTGGAATTGAATTCATCAATCTCACCAATGAAATTTGAACTTAAGAGAGAGAAATTAGATTCAAACCACATACGTGATTAGGAAGATGACCAACAAGTTGATTATTGTCAAGGAATAAGCTTGAGAGATTTGGCAAGTTGAATAGTAATGGTGGCAACAAACCTGTTAAAAATATTCACCAATAATTAAAAAATTGTTAGTTTGATGCGTCAACCAAAAAAACCTAAAATTTAAAAGTGGTAATAGAATCTCACCGCTAAAACTATAAGATAACAAATCCAAATATGTAAGTTTTGTAAGGTTCCTGAGCCATGCTAGAATTGACCTTATAAAATTGCAATGAAGGAGAGCCAAATGCTTCAAGGACTTCAAATTGCCGATAGAATTAAGGAATTCTCTTGTAAACATTCTCCCAGAGAGAGCTAAGAACTTCAGGGAACTACAGCTCCAATTGGACTTTAGAAGAGAACCTTCAAGGTTCCAATTACCCGCTAGATCAAGGGTTTGTATACTTGGAAGGCAGACGATGTTATTTTCAAGTTTTCCTTGCAACTCACAGTAAGAAAGACTGAGTTATCAAAGAGGAGGATAGATTCATCAATGAATTAAGTCTAATTGAGGACATATTTGTGGAATCCAGGATAAGTTCCTTTAACTGAGTTAGGTTACCAATGACACTTTTCCATACTGGAGTTTCGATTAATAGCTCATTGTAAGAAAGATCAAGTGAAACCAATGAAGACAACTGAGAGATTTCAAACGGGATTCCCCAACAAAGGATCCATCTCATCTTTCATGGCTAACTCCTACTTACTTGAATTTTCATCTTACAAGGCTTCATCATAACACTGGCTCACCACCATCAGTCAAAAGGAGATAATTTAGAGCAGATGAATAATGATATAGAGGTCTAGTGATCCTGGAAGATCTACGAACTTCAACTACAGGTGTGCTTTATTCTACCTATAGATTTATATTCTCCTTATCTTCCTCACCCGTTTTTTGAACAGTATTTTCAGTCAATTCATCTAAGTTGACAAACTCATATTTCTTTTTATCTATCTCTGTAACATCTGACACTACAGTTGATCTGTCCTTGTACATAACCTGTTCATTAAATATCACATTTCTGGTTCTGATGATTTTTCAATTTTGTTCATCCCAAAATCAGTGGCCAAATTTCTCATCACCATAGCCAATGAAAAAACATATTTTAGACTTTGCATCAAATTAACTATGAGCATCAAAATCAATATAAGCAAAAGAAACACAACAAAAAACTTTTAAATGAGAAAACTTTACCTCTTTACTGCTCCAAACCTCTTCAGGAATTCTGAACTCCATGGGAACTGATGATCCTCGGTTTATCAAGTAAGCTGTAGTACTAACAACATCAGCCCAGAAAGTTTTTGGTAATCCAGCATGCAACCTCTTACTCTTAGCACGCTCATTGAAAGTTCTATTCATGCGCTCAGCCACACCATTCTGCTGTGGTGTCCCAGGAATGGTCTTCTCTATCCTAATTCTGTGTGCAACACAATACTCGTTGTACCCTCCATCTATGTATTCTCCTCCATTGTCTGACCTCAGACATTTTACTTTCAAATATATTTTTGTCTCAACCATAGCCGTCCACTTCTTAAAAGTCTCAAATACATCAGATTTATTTTTCAAAAAATAAACTCATTCTTTTCTGCTTGAGTCATCAATGAAAGTGATATAATACCTTGAACCTCCAAGGAATGCAACCGGAGAAGGCCCCCATAAATTAGTGTGTACTAACTCCAATTTTTCAGTCTTCGTTGTCCTACTAGTTTTCAAGAAGTTCACCATTTTCTGTTTTTCCTAAGATGCAGCTTTCACACATGTCAAAACTAATAAACTTCAGTTTTGGTAGTTTCCCTTTTGACAGTAGCATCTTCATCTATTTATCACTCATGTGACAAAATCTGCGATGCTATAAACTTGCATCAGTACTTGCTTTGGTAACTGTAATTGTGTCTCTTGGACTTGAGGTCATATACAAAGTACCAGTTTTCTTTTCACGAGCCAATACCATGGCTCCCTTTGTAACCTTCCAGGTACCAACAACAAATAGTATTGCATGCCCTTCATCATCGAGTTGCCCTATAGAAATCAGATTATTCCTTAGGTCAAGAATATATCGAACCTTCTGCCGTAACCAGACAGACCCATTGGGTAGTAAAATCCAGACATCTCCCATACCCACACATCCAAGGTTTCTCCATCAGCCAAATACACCTTACCAAAATCACCTTCAACATAATTCTATATGATTTCTTGGTGTAGAGTGATATGAAACGAAGCTCTTGAGTCCAAAACCCAATCATCGAGTGGATAATCTACTGCAAGAAGCAGTTCATCCTGTATCTCTTATGTTATAGCATTAGCAGAATCATCCTCATTCTTCTTCTTAAGACTTTTGTAGTGCCTCCTAAAGTGGCCAGCTTTGCCACAGTTCCAACATTGTACTTGTTAGCCAAATCTAAATTTACTTTTATTTCGATTGGAATTTCTAGATTTTGATCAGCCCCGATTTGAATTCCTATCGTTACCTCTACCTCTTGTCTCAAGGTTTAGGACAAAACCAAATCCTGAAGTTTCACCTGCATCTCTTCTGCGAATCTCCTCAGCCAAGATTTTATCTCATATGTCATTGTACTTCAACTTTTCTTTTCCAATAGAATTGCCTACTCTCATTCTCATAATCTCCTAACTATTTGGCAAAGAAGCCAAAACGATCAGTGCACAGATCTCATCATCAAAATTAATTTCTACAGAAGACAGTTAATTTTTTATGGTGTTAAATTCATTCAGATGTTATGCTATTGATGCATTCTCTGCCATCTTCAAATTGAATAGTTTTTTCATCAGATGCAACTTGTTGTTTGCTAACGGTTTTTCATACATACCAAATAAAGCCTTCATCAGATCTACCGTAGTCTTCTCCTTTACAACATTGTATGCAACAGACCTTGACAGAGTTAATCTGATAACTCCTAGTACCTGTCTATCAAGAAGAGTCCATACATCATCTTTCATAGTTGCAGGTTTCTCCCTTAAAAGCAGCAAATGCAACTTCTTCCTATAGAGGTAGTCCTTGATTTGCATCATCCAGAATCCAAAGTTTATGCCATCGAATTTTTCTATTCTAGATGCATTTCTTGTTTCCTCTGCCATTGCTCCCACTCAAACCTAATCCTAGGCTCTAATACCAATTGATGGGAATATATACGAAATTCCCAAATCTGTGAGATGCAAAAAATAAAGAAAAATATACACCAAAAAAAAATAATCACACACAATGCAGTATTTACGTGGTTCGGCAATTTGCCTACGTCTACGGAGTTGCAAGGATTTCAATATTCTCAAGGAAAAAAATAAAGAGTACGACAGTGCAGTTTTTATTCTCTAAAAAAACAACATAAAACTCTAATCTTCAAAATAACAGTTTTTATACAAAGCCTCAGAAAATTTTCCATTAAAAATTATAATAATATTATTTTGGATCGGGTCATAATCCGGATCAAACACAACTAGGCTCCACAAAGCCTAACATTTGGTACATTTCAATTGTAAAATATCTATTAATAAATAACTAAATGAGTTAATTTAATTATTTTGTCCAAATTTATTAGTACATGAAGTCATTTAAGAATTTTTTTAATTAATATTGATCAAGTAATAAGATCTTTTAAATAATACATCTTATAAATGTTTTCATTTAAATTTTTAATGGTAAAAGAATTCTTAAACAATATTGTTTACTAACTAAAAAAATATGCAAAGTGACATTATTGGTTAGTTTCACATCAACACCATAGTAAAAAAAATAATCCTAATTATTTTTTAGTGATACTAAATTTAGTACAAATTTTACAATATATAAGTCTTACAAATCTATATAATCTATATGTATATCATATCATATACTATATAATAAAAGTTTAGCTTAGAAGCTGTCATTGTACCAAGTGGCTTCACTAAATTGCAGTAATTTTTTATAAATTGTGGTTGCGCCAAGCCGCTTTACTTATTAGTTCTTATCATTTTTTTAGATAAATAACAATAAGTGTTTTAACAAAACATGCAACATACATCTAAGTTTTAGTTAATAGAGACAACAACTTATTTTTTTCTTATCAATTTCTTTAGATAAAGTAACAATAAGTGTTTTAACAAAACATGCAACATACATTTTAAATAAAATAACAATAAGTGTTTTAACAAAATATGCAACATGCATCTAAGGTTTAGTTGATAGAGATAATAACTTATTTGTTATTATCAATTTCTTTAAATAAAGTAATAATAAATTTTTTAACAAAACATATAACATGCATCCAATTTTCAGTTGATAGAGACAAAAACATATTCTTCAATTTCTTTAGATAAAGTAATAATAAGTGTTTAAAAAACATGCAACATGAATTTTAGATTAAAAAAATAATAATTTTCTTAATACACATGTCAAATTTCATGCCAATTGGATGTTATTGACTACTCAATCCATAAAATTAATTTTTATGCATAATTTTATATTAGAAAAACTTGAAACATAATTATTTAATTGATAACATAACTATTGATCTTTGATCTTCTAGAAATTTTGTATGCATAGAGGATATAACGAAGTTTATAGCCAAACTTTGTCCAATTTTTAATTTCTTTCTTAATTAATAGATTTTTTTTGGGGGGGGGGGGGGGAGGAAATTAGGTAATAGAATGATAATTAAATTAAATCATCCATTTATATAAATATGGATAAATGATAGTTACAACAATGGGGGTAAAAGGATTTGAACTCTAGTCAATCTTGTGGGAAGTATTAGGAAGTGCCAATTGAGTTACAAGGTTTTTGGCTTCTAAAAATTAACACAATTACAACTTATAAGACCCAATTTTTGGCAATAGGATATATTTTGATATTGAGTTGCCGTGCACTATTATTTATGTGAAAATTATTGAACACTTCGGGAGTACCATAAATTCGTATTTTCTCATTTCACATAAATTGTGAGTCCTACCATGAATTTAATTAGAGAAACCCACAATTATGTGAGAGGGAAAAATATGCATTTATGGTACTCCGGAAATATTCTATAATTACCCTAATTTATGAGCAAGATTTTTATATAACTTGGATTGCAAAAAAATTTATGCAACTCACTACAAGGGGGTTAAAAAAACCATTCACAAGTATTATTTAAGTAAGTAAAATAAGTCATTAAAAATGTTAAAGTAACTGTTACCAAAAAAAAAGGAGTTATATGAGTATGAAGAGTAAATGTAAATAGTTTTTTTAACCGACATATAGTGGGCAGCATAAAAAATCCTGCAACCTAGATTGCGTAAAATCCTTTTTCGTTATCCTACAATTATTTCCATAAGTTTTTTCTTTTCACAAATAAATGAGAAGTTATAATTGAAAAATGAGTCTCAGGTGTACTTGCTACTAACACACTTTCCTTTTGCTACCGTAAATCAGTGTGCTGTCATTCCCAACTTTACTTGTAACTGATATTTACTCAAACGTAATTGTCTAATTGCCTTGTGTGGATAGCCAACCCAAGGTTCCCATTTTTGTTGCTTCTGAGCATATTCTATGTACGTACCTTTCTATTCCTCATGAAAGTTCTATTAAATTTCCTTCGATTTCTCAGACGAAACCGAGGCATATCATATTACTATTTTGCTAGTTGTCGAGGAACACCATCTTATACATACACCCATTGGATTCTGTGTGTATCATTCTTGGACTTTCGATCGCCACACCTTTGCCAAATGGATCTCCGGGCAAGTTTGGTTTTGATCACTGCTTCTCTATTCTTTAGTGTTGCCAAAGCTTGCTCCAATGGAGACTGCAAGGTTTGTGTCTCCTTTCAATTTTTAGCCTACTTTTGTATAATAAAAATCTTATGGTTTTAGCTCTAAGTTCTTCACTCGTTTCCATGTGTAGCTACTTGACCCATGCTCGTCCGATGGAGATTGCCAAGCAGAGCTCCATTGTTTCTCTTGCCCTCTAGAATTTTCAGGCAGTAGATGTGTTAGATCAACCACTACAAACCAATTCAAGCTCCTGGTATTGTAATTCCCTCTCTCTCAAACTGCACACACATCCAATTTTTAGTTTTAAAATATATATATATATATATATATATATATTAAGCTAAGTTTGATGCTCCTATATATATTATGTAATAAGCTCTCAAATTCTTATCCTTCCAATTTCGTGAAGAAAAAATGTGCCTTTCTAGGATAAAAGTCTCTGTCAATATCAAATTATCATTTTTCTTTGTTTCTTGTTTTAGTGTTTATTTTTCTTTTCTTGATTATGTATTTGATCGATCATTGAATATGGCTTTTGGACCTCATCCAAAAAAAAAAAAAAAAAAAAAGGAGAGAGAAAAAGTATATGACTTTTGGACGGCTCTTGAGGTAATAGCCATTAAAATTTATCATGGCCACGTAATCATAATTCCTGACCCAATTATTTGGCGAATATTGGGAATTGGAAAGAAATTGTATTCGGCCCAGTGGGGCCGTTGGCTGGTTAAGGATATATGACCATAACATGGCCCATTTCATTTTGAATTATGGACTATAACATGGCCCATGTATATGTAGATATATCATGTATGTATATATTTTCTTTTTTGGGTACTATGTATATATTTTCTGTAAGCTATTAAATTCTAAATTCCAATCAAGTTGGATATTCTAAGGTATCATCCTAAATAAAAATTTAAGCTTCTAACCATTTCTCAAAATAATAATAATAATTGCTGAATTATTAATTTAATTATTTATTTTTGTAATTTTCCTTCTCTTGAATAGAATAATACACTTCCTTTCAATAAATATGCATTCTTGACAACCCACAATGCCTATGCTATTGAGGGAAAACCATCTCACACGGGAGTTCCTCGAATTACCTTTACAAATCAAGAAGACAACATCACTCAACAGCTAAATGTAAGTTCTTTTTAATTTTTAAGTATTTTCTCTTACATTTTTTGAATGAATGATAATTTATGCAAATCTTCCTTTTTATTTTAATTTAAAATTTTTTTGGATTGATTCAACTTTTGGACTGCCAAACTAGCATTCTTTATTTGTAGAATGGAGTTCGCAGCTTGATGCTAGATACGTATGATTTTCAAGGAGATGTATGGTTGTGTCATTCTTCTGGCGGAAAATGCTATGACATTACTGCATTTGTATGTGTACTTTGTCCCCACTAAACTAACTTTTTAAGGTTCTGTTTGGAATGAAGGGAAGGTAGTCGAAATATACTAGACATTAGTAACCTTCCTTTCTACTCTTTTCTCCCTCCATCCAAATATAAGATAGATTATGCGTTAGAGGAAAAATAATTATAGAGACATAAATTGCCTTAAATTTTATGCATAATAGGAACCAGCTATAGACACTCTGAAGGAAATAGAAGCCTTCTTATCAGCAAATCCAACAGAAATTGTCACAGTGATCTTAGAAGACTATGTTCAAGCCCCTAATGGATTGACAAAAGTCTTCACCAAAGCCGGGTTAATGAAATATTGGTTTCCTTTGAAAAACATGCCAAAAAATGGTCAAGATTGGCCACTAGTAAGTGACATGGTTACCAACAACCAAAGGCTCCTTGTATTCACTTCAATTAGGTCCAAGGAAGAAAGTGAAGGCATTGCTTACCAGTGGAATTACATGGTTGAGAATCAGTGTAAGAAGCGTTCATTAATATACATTTTCAATCTAATTTTTTTTTTCTTGTATCATTATATAACTTTCAGCCTTTGAGGTTATAGATACTCTTCAATTACTGGATCTTTCAATGGACTAGTTGTTGTCTATTATCAATATTAATATAGAGTCCACAATAAAAATGGATTTCACTTTTAAATAGTTATAATGTTGACTCAGATTCTTATAGTTTAATGGCAGTAAAGAGAAAATAATAAGAGTTTGTGTTTTGATTCGCTTCCTTGAAAATATTTCAGAAGCTGCTATTTTTATATTTATATATTCAGACGTACATACGTATTTAGATAAAAATTTGTTTATAAGATAACATGTAATTATACTATTGTATTTGGATTACATGAGAATTCCTAAATACTATCATATTGCTTTAGTGATTGATGATCATCAAATGCCTTAATTTTAGCTGTAGATAATGTTATCTCAATAGGCATTATTTGTTTTCCTTTACAAGAAGAACATAGTTCAAATCTCCCTCTCCTATGGTTATAACTACTAAATTATTAAAAATAAAAAAGACTCATTAATTGATTGGATAAGACCCAAGTCCTAAATTTCCTATACTAATGAATGTATCTTTTCTTTTCTTCCCTTTTTTTTAATTCTTTTTTCAAATCGAAAATTTGCAGATGGTGACGGTGGAATGCATGCAGGAAATTGTCCCAATAGGACAGAATCATCACCGCTAGATGACAGGACCAAGTCTTTAGTTTTGGTGAATTATTTCCCAACTATTCCCTTCAAGCAAATTGCTTGTGAACATAACTCAGCGAATCTGATTAACATGCTCCATACTTGTTTTGGTGCCGCTGGCAACCGGTGGGCTAACTTTGTTGCTGTTAATTTTTACAAGGTGTGTCAATTTTCCTCCCTTGTTTCATTCTCTTTTGTGAACTTTGTATTACAAACGAATTGAAGCTTCATATGCATAGGTGGAAAAAGAAAAGGAATAAAACTTCTAAAGCAAAAATAGTTCCTAAAAAAGCTCTGAAAATAAATACTTAGTTGTATGGAATAGAAAAATCAGTTCTTCATTTTAGTTTAAGAAAGTAGCATAATGAGATGTGGATGGTTTCTTCCTCCAATATTGAATCCTTAATCTTTATTAATGACGGTAGTAATTAAGTGGCAAAACAAGGTTTCAACTCAGGTAGCAAAATCTATAAATGGTATACAGTTGCATGGGGACAAAGTTTGTGTATGTAATTGAACCGTATCCAGATCGACAGAGAGCAAATTAACCTTTGATAATATCCATAAGAACACGTACGTCAAATACTTCCCCAAATAATAAAACTTATACCATCTCTCAGTACGTCAAGATCAAGAAGCTTTCCCAATTAATGAAGATCATGCGCTCAAATGCAAAAAGATACACTAGTGAATTTCATGCATGTTGAAAGAGTGTTACCATGCTGTTAGAGCCTCCAATAGAATTGAGCTTCTTGCGCCTATACACATAAACCCAATACCTCTAACACCGTCAAATTTCTTGTAGTTAATCAGTTAAAGTAATGGCTTCTCAAAGATCCAAGTACTACCAAATACCATCGATCACTTTGAGTTTGTCCAGTTAATCTTTGATTACAAAATGGAGAAAAATCTCAATTCATATTTGGGTTTATCCATATTTAGATTCCCCCCCCCCCCCCCTAATTTAATGCAGAGAAGCGACGGAGGTGGAGCATTTCAAGCTTTGGACACTCTTAACGGAGAATTGTTGTGTGGTTGTGATGATATCCATGCATGTGTGGTAAGAGATATTTTTGGCATTATTATTATTATTATTACAGAAATGTTTTGACTTTCGACACATTTTCTCGCTTCAAAATATTTTCATATTCCATCGATCTCCTGCGAAAGTGCTGGTGGTGAACCAGTTATGGGGATGTCTTGACCTTAGTCATTTGTTTGCTTTATTTTATTTAGTTATCTATTTTAGGTAACAAATAATAACAGCATAATATTAGAGTTTAATTAATTAGGAGGATATAGCAAATTTCTATTAGTAGAACAAGAAAAATATGACAGAGGATTTAGACTCATAATTTATATAATGTCATATGTCACCATATTGCTAAAGAAAATGAATAATATGATTAATATGAAAACAAAATCAAACATAATATTTCAAAATGAAAATTTCAAAAATTAAATGGTCAAAATAAAAACATCCGTAAATAGGTCAAAATTAAGTCTACTTTGGTTTTTTTTTAAATCGAGTTTGTTACTGATTTTCTAAGAGTACCCCCAAAACAGTCTTATTGGCCCACGTAACTAGCTTTCTAATGCTTTGGGCCGCCTATCCGGGGCTGAACCCCACTACTTTACATTTTGAAGTCCACAAATTGACAGTTATGTGTTCAATGCACAATGAAAATTCTCACATTTTGATTTCCTTCATTTTGCAGAATGGATCAACCTCATCAGCTTGCAACCATGAGATAAACGTGGACCACAGTTAAGGGCATTTGGTTCGCTTCATACTACATTTCATTGTAATGTTATATTATTGTAATCTTGATTAATAGAATCACATTACAACAATATAATATTAAAGTGTTTGGTTCATTAATTACATTTCCATCATAATTCAAGAATGTAATGTTCTTATACTTAATTCATAAACATTCTTAGAAACAATTAAAATTATTATAATAAAAAATTGATTGAAAAAAAAAAAAAAAGTAAATAACCTCAACACTTAAAATGCCAAAATTACCCTTGAACCACAAAATACTCTTACAAGACCAAAAATGTCCAAATTACCCTTAAAACCTCAAAAATACATTTGAAACCTCTGAAATGACTAATATACTCATGAATGAAACCTTTAAAATTACCAAAAATACCCTAAATCCACCGAACATAAGCAAAATATCCTTGAAATCTCAAAATGACCAAAAATACCCCCCTAAAAACCTCTAAAATGACCAAAAATACCCCCCAAAAACCTCTAAAATGACCAAAATACCCCCCAAAATTGCTAGAAAGTCCAAAATACCTTCAAAATCTCATAAATGACCAAAATACCTCTAAAACCTCAAAACAACCAAAAAAAAAACCCATAAAACCTTTAAAATGACCCAAATACCCCCCAAAACTTCTAAAAATATCAAAAATACCTCAAAACCTCCAAAATGACCAAATACCCCCAAACTTCTAGAATGGCCCAATAGCCCCAAAATTTCTAAAAATAAAAAAAAATCCACCGAAAATCTCAAAAAATGACCAAAATACCCCCCAAACCTCTAAAATGGCCCAAATACTTTTGAAATCTATAAAATGAAGTTTATTGGAAACAAATATGTTATAAAAAAAATTTATATATAAAATAAAAAAATTAAAAAAAAAAAACCCTGTATGCTGCCTCATTATGTTGTTTATTATTATTTTCAACCATAAATCAATTGTGTAATTTATTTATCAAAAATTTATAATTGTACAAAACTAATAATCACAATCCAGTATAGTAGTGAGAAAATTAAGAAAATAATTATTCAAGGAAAGCGTTAAGACTATGGGGTTATCTTTTTGCACTTTCACCAAATTATTTCAACAATAACAGCATCATAGCATACTATATAATATGTTTAAATGATTTTTCTCAAAAAAATATTTTCCTCTAAGTAGGTGTATGTACTATGTACTTAAATTCCATGTAGCTTTGTATATGGGTTACAAATTAACAGTGTTTAAAAGTGGGGTTATTAGAAAATTAAAAGAAAATACCCAACTATCTCTTCACAATGACGACAATTGCTACTGTGAAGCCCCACATTAGAAAGAATTTTAAATGTTTCCGTTAGAAAGAACCTTAATAGATAAATATAATATACATTATTTGAATTTTGAATGCCTTCATTAAAAAGAATCCTAATAGATAAATATAATATACATTATTTTAAAGTAGATGTTCGCCTTTCAACCATACTAAGTTTTCCCTCTTTTGTCTCATGAATATTATGGGAAGATCAACTATTTCTATATTATTATTTTTCCATTGAGGGAGATAATGTACCTGTCATTATTTCTGTATTATTGTTTTGCCTCCGTTAGGCTTGTTTGAGATTTTTTTTTTTTTTTTTTTGATGAGCTTGTTTGAGATATTTACCACTAGACATTTCCTTTGTTTAAATGCTGGGTAACTGATAAGTCTATTTGTAGAAGCGATGCTCTTGTACTGACTTATAATTGCAAGAAAGTGTTTTTGATTGTAATAGAACTAAATTGAGGGCCTTGCCCAAAAGCTACCCAAGTATGATTTGGGCCTTGGGTGGGTTGATCCAAAGTGAGCACATACACACCCTTAGCCACTGGTGTGTATCTTTAGCCCAACTTCTCTCTTTCTGAGTTATTCAAAATTCAAATTGATGACAAAAAGGCTAAAAGACATAAAACAAATTTAGCTAAGAAATGGCCGGACAAAATATATTTTCTTTTCTCTCCTTTTTTATTGTTAATATGGATCCCACATAATCAATATCATTTACTTTAGTTTTGGGAAGATAGATGTCGTGGGTGTGCTATTTGGAGAGAAAAGTACCATGAGGCTTGAGGAGAAAGTCAGGGTTGGGACTTCCTATAGGGATGGTAAGTTATAAAATAAAGGTATCATAAGGTTAATTTGTTTTTGGCGGGGTATTGCTCCCTCACGCACCTTCTCTCTCTTTATTGGCTCAGAGAGAGAGGGAGACTTTATAGTTAAGAGTCTTATTACAATTGACACTTTTTAGTATTTTTACTGGAAACTTTCAGAATTCAAATTTTACTCTCCCAATTATTAGAGGGGGAAAAAGGAATAGTAACTCTGTATTGTTGTTGTAATAGCATTATCTAAAGGAGGAGACCGAAAAGATATCAGGTTGACTACATGGTTTGATCAAAACACCCTGGATTCGTAGCTCCTAGGATTTGATTTGTATTGTTTTTCTTTTTTGGAAAGTAATATAGTTCCTAAGATTCTTCAAATCATTCATAATGAAAAAGTAACGACATTCATGTGAAGTGTAAAATTCTTTAAGTCATTTATTATAATCCAATCATATATATGTATCAGTCTTCACCGATTATATGAATATAGACACACACAGTCACTGCCAAGATCATAATTTAGGGATAGAAGTTGCAGTCAAAAAGTTCATACCACAAATTTAGTCAAAAATTAGCAGCTTCCGTGTTTTCAGACTTGACTCTTGACTTACTGTCCCAGAAAGTAGTGCTAATTAGGTGCCCTAGTTAATTTTCCATATAATCCTGTGGCGGAGCATGTGAGTAGTTGGATTAGGAGGTATCTAACACATGCTAGCAATCTTCTCATAGCAATAAAAATGTAAATTCTAATTACAGTACACTTATCATTATTAGATTATTTATGTATGTATGATAGGATATGAGATCTACATGATTGTTTACCCAAAAAAAAAAAAAAAGGATCCACATGATTAACCTAATAGTACTTTCACTAGCCAACATGCTCTTGGAGTTGCTTTGTGCGAGAATAATGGGCTTCATGTTGTTGGTGTTTTAAACATTTTAAAAATGAGAGACAGAGACAGAGAGATATGTTATTTTTAATTAATTTTGGATATTAGGGATCATATTATTATACATAATCCATTTATATTCCCTCAATGTTGACCAGCGTAGCAATGGGACTTTTGTCGTGAATGCAAAGAGTTATTATTATTATTATTATTATTATTATTTCAAGTTCAAATAGTAGGGTTAGGAATGCATAAAAATAAACCACAAAAATTCTTGCAATCTAATGTATAATCTATTACACAAAATAATTCAACATTTATTTATTAATTATGCAACTTGATAACAAAGATAATTTGATTTCCTAGTAGGTCTCTAAGCTAACTTAGCATTTACATATCTTTTACCTTTCTACCATGAAAAAATGGTGAATGTAAGTGTGTATCCCATGCTTCAAGTTCTGTGGAGTTTATGCATAAGATATACAAACTTTATGTATCACTTTATTTGCGGGCTATATAGCGAGAGACTGTTGCCTAGCTACTTCCCGGTAGGACATATATAGAACTGAATTCAAACCAGAAAACCAAGTGTTACCCCTTGCATCTTACTCTGCGGGAAAGAAAACATCAAATGTCTCTTCCCAATATAAAAAGGCCATGCGGTTTGGAATGATAAACACCCATACTTATTGTTTTCCTCCTCCATTATCCATTAAGAGTTTTATTTATATACGTAAGAAACTAAAGCATTGTCATAATTTTCGGTCCCCACTTTCTGATAATGAAGAGCCATGAAGGAAAAGTGGTATACTCCTGAGTTCTGACACACTTGTTCGATGAATGACAAAATATATGCGTACAAATTTACAATCATATATTTTTTGGATGGAAAGGAACACCCATGAGGGAATTTAAAAGAGCATAAAATGTTTATCTTTTTGTTGTACCAAAAATCATCATTCACGAACTATCTGGGACTTGTCAGTTGTTAACTATCGTACCAAGGATGATTACGATATACCCACGAGGGGGTAACGTGCAGTTGGACATAGTTCCTATTGTTGTTTGTTGCCCCAAAACCAGCCCCACCATAGATTAAGTTTCGCCCTCATTTTGGCCAAGCATGCACCAGATCACATGGGTTTTGGTACCCCCTTTATAATATAAGGTTACCTAATGAGAACTGAATGGAAGTGAAGAAAGAATTTTAAAAACAAAGTGGGAAAGAAAGAAACAACAGCAAAGACAAGCACTCAAGCATCAAACAAAATCAATGGGGACCTTAACACATGGGGTGGGGGTTCTTTACATTGTGCGGTACTGGATCCAACCAAAAGCTGAGAATCTTTTGCAAAATGTTTGTTGGAAGCACACACATTTGGGGCAAAGCCCTTATGTTCAGTTGATAAGCCTAAGCACAAGAGTAACTTATGTTGAGCTTTCTTTTTCTTTACTCTTGCATTATATGATTTTCCATTTTTAGTTGATATTTTATTAAAAATTAACGTACTAGTGCACCATCCTAGTGGGCTTGATAAGCGAAGGATTAGGAGTAACTACTTGATTTAGGTCCAGGAACCAACTTAAGCCCCTTGCAGAGGCCTACGCACCAAATTTTGGATCCAGAGTTAGAGTACAAGAGGGAAGATGTTTGGTACTCCAAACCCGCCTAGCTCATGAGCCAGTCTCACACTTATTGTGTTGATAGGCCATGCACATTTAAGTAAATATTATATTTAAAGAGCCCTAACCCCAATCCTAATCACACATTTATTAAGTTAATTAAAACACACAAAGAAACATATTCAAACACACATCAAGAAGGGGGAGACTTGTGTCCAATGGCCAGCTCCACTAGACACGTTGAGATGCGGACACGTGTCCATATCCTAACGTGTCCAGTGGAACTAGCTACTGGACACAAGTCCAACCCCATCAAGAAAATGAGGAAAGATACGAAATTTAAATTAAAGATTATTAGATATGGAAAGTCAGTTAACTAAATCAAACCAAATAAGCATGCATTGAAACAGAAAGATTTTATTCTAAACATGTATAAATCATATCTGTGGGTGAGAAAGCCCAACGCTACGTATTGGGCCTGAGGCCCAATTTGAATATCACCGTTTATCCGAAGAGGTAAAAGATATCAGCGCTTAGTCCGTTTGGTGAAAATACACTCGAGAAGGGATAAAGGGTATGTTCGAGGACAATCCGGTTGGTCCAAAAAGGTTCCCCTCATCGGATCGCTAGAGAGCTTGATCAAACAGATATACTGAAGACCCTAGCAACCCTCCCATCAGATTCCACGGTAAAGAGTGAGCTCTGGGCACGCCTAGGGGTGAGAAGAACATAAAATATCTTAAAGAAAAAGCTGCTACCAGCGCATTTAATGCACTGTAGCAACTTCCCTAGCCGCATTTATGTGGAGAAGACACCTGAACAGTGCAACCTCAACTACTACCACTCACGACAGACTAAAACAAACATCTGATGTGACTAGTTCTCAAGTGGATGCTTAGATGAAGAACAAGTGTACAGTGAAGACGAGGAGGAAGGAGTATATATAGAGGAAATAGGTCTCACAGAAAAGGGGGAGAAAAATGGTATTCATTTAAGTCTGTAAACCTTAAACCTCTTCGGATTCAAGAGGATTCCTACTGAATGCTAGTCTGAACATCATCTTTTTCCTTACTTGTCTATTTGAATTGTTGCTAAATCCATTTCCAGCCCAGCTGTTTAACCCATTCTCTACAAATTCATTGTTCAGGGTTCATTGGGCTGAGTCTGCAAAGTTTGTGCTTGGCCCATCAAACTTGGACCCTACAATTGGCGCCGTCTGTGGGAGTGGTACACTAGTGTTAGCTCCAGAAGCATATAAGGCACTAGTGGGAGGGAACTCATTCCGATGTGGGATTACAAGCAAGCTATTGGTCTCACACTCGGTCGAAGAGAACAAATTTGTGAGGGCCTGGCTCCCCAAAGCGAACAATTATCCTTTGTGTGGAGTCAAATACCCACAATATCAAATATGGAATAATTAATAGAGAAAATCATTAACTCAATGAAAGATATTATTGGATATGGAAAGTCAATTAACTAAATCAAACCAAATAAGCATGCATTGACATAGAAATATTTTATTCTAAACATGCTTAAATCACATCAAATATGGTATTTTTAAAAGAGAAAATCATTAATTATTCTAATCCTACAAATTAGAAAGTTAACCGAATCACAAAACATGTGAGAGACAATCAATTAAATCAAAACACAATTCTATGCATGCCCATTATGGGTTCGAGGTTTGTACGCATATTCAATTATGCATGCATTGGATCAAAATCCTACGCACTCAATCTCAATTATGTGTACACATCCTGACATAGAAGCTTGGATTTTATATTTTCAAATTTAATTAATTAAAGAACTTAACACAGAAACAAAGCAACACATGAAAAACCCTAAAAAATTAAATATGATTAACTCAATATTAGATTAACACAACAAGAAAAGAAACATGGAAATGAAATAAATTAAACATAAATATAAAATCAACTGCTTCCAGAAACTCATGTAGATCTTATTTAGTAAAAGCAAGAAAACATAGAAAGAATACTCACTTTGCTATTGGATCAATGCTTTGAAACTTTAACTGACCCCCTAGTTCCTACAACAAAGAATTCCAAATGGAGAGTACAAATACAATTAAAGAACTAAATAAAACATAGTAACCCCAATTGAAAAGCAAAAGATTTTGGAAAGAGGTTTTGAATATGATTTTGAAAATTAGTTTATAGCTAAAGAGTCCTTGAGAGAGGTTTTGAAGATTAAAAAATATTCTAGTGTATTGGTGAGAGAGTTTAGAGAAAATGAAGAGAGGTTTGAAAGCATGGTGATAAAAAGACACCCTCTCTATAAGTCTTCTGGAATAGAAGCATAAGATGGGTATTTGTAGGAGTAAACAAGTTTAGAGCCTTTTGGAGGGTTTTATAGCTTCTTAGATGTCTAGGCTCTCCCACTAAACATTAAACCATTTGGGGCCTAAATATGGAAGTTTAGGGTTGCTAGGATTAAGCTACGTACAGAGTATCTCCTAGAACCCTAATTTCTTGACAAAACTATTGCCCTAACTTCAAATGACCATAACTTACTCATTTTAAATTCAAAGTGTGGTGTCCAGACCCAGTGGTACTTCCCTTAAGGGTGGAGAACTTGGGATCCCAATTTATTTGTTGGTGAGTTTCCTTGCACGCCTACTAGATGTTGCCTCAAACGCTACCTTGACAGCCCAACCCTCTCCCCTTCTTTGTTACAAGCCTAATCTTAACCTTCTTTGATTTCTCCTATCACTCTCCTTTCTTCTCTCCTTAACTTCCACCCCTCTCTATGTTTGCCAACCCCCTTCCCATTCATCCTATCTTCCTTTTTATAGTCTCCCCTTAGTGGGGATTCAAATCATTACTTTTGCATCAATTCCCACGCAATTCCACTTCTGCCCAAAATTCTAAGGAAATTGATTCCTTCTAAGAATTTTGTTAGGTTCTAAGACTTTAGGAACTAAATGTATTAGAACTTGATTTTGTATATGTTGGCAAACCATGATCAAAACAATGAGTTTATGTTTAGGCTTGCTCAAAGTTTGTTTAAGTGTAAGTTTGAATAAAGTGTTTTGCAGAAATTTACTGTGTAAAACTACAAGGCTCGATCAATCGAAACATGGAATTTCAAAATTCTGCAAAAAAGTATCATATGTAGCCCAAGCCCAATAAACATGTAGGGTTAAGTGTTTTACTCATAATATTAAAGGAAAAACTCTAGCCACGTTTTATAAGTCTCTGAATATTTGTGTGTTTTCTCGTTTGTGAGATTTAAGAGGTGTTTATCTTAGAACACACGAAAAGCTCTACCAATATCAAGATTTGGTAGTGATTCAATTGCTTCATAAAGAACCTTCAAAGAACAACAAAACCTTTGAGAGGTGTCTCAAAGTGACAAGTAGGACAACTTCTGCTGTAGCAGATTCAAGGGAAGAAGGAGTCCGTGGATTCGAAGCTAACACGTGGTCATACTAGTAAGTTTTCTACTCAAGGTAACATTAGGATATTAGTGGTGTAAGTCCTTTTGTAAAACTTCAATTCTTTCTATAGTGGATCTGTTTTTACCTTGAGGATAGCTAGATTAAATCATCCCTAGATTTTTTACCAGTTTGGTTTTCCTGAGTCATCAGTTCTTTGTGTTCTTTATATTTTCCGCTTTATGTTTATTTGTGTTTAACCTAATTTTGAATAACAAACTTGTTAATCAATTTAGTTTAATATTAGGTTAAACATATTGTGACAAGGGGTCTAACAACCTAACAGATTCCCTTGAAACTTGTACCTAAAGCTGAATAGTGATTGACAACTTATTTCCCCAAGGCACTAACTGTGCTTAGTGGACCGACCTTACTGCTGACTGTTCTCTCATCGGCTATCCATGGCCTATTAGTCGGTATTGGGCCTAACCCAGCCCAAATATGGTAGGTTTTCCCCCGAGTGTCGATCCTATACCCTTGTACTTTTGTCATAGTGTTGGGCCTACCCCAACGATGCTGGGCCAAGCTTGGTTACCAACCCCAAGTCCCTATAGAAAGTTAAGCAATATTTTTGTCCATTTTGAAGCCTTGGTTGTCTACTTTCTAATGGAAAAAAACCTAATTAAAACATTCAGTTTGTTTCAAAAAATATTGGAAAAATAGTAAGCAAAAATCATTTTTTAGCATCATTTTAAAAGTGGTTTTGAGTACTTTTGAGTTATGATCACTTATGAACTATTGAGAATATTTCAATTACCCTTGGTTGACATATGTTAAGCTCCTTATTGGGGTCTGAGACTAAAGATTATTAACTGGGACAAAATGTGTTGCCTACACCTTCAATTTAGGTGTAATATAATTGTTGTTGGTGTAAATCACGGTGAACCACTCATCCAAAACGAACATTGGAAGACCTAAAAATTTAAGATCACACTATTAGAGTGACACCGATGTGGTGCCATCTTAAGCCTCTCAACAATTAAGTTAGACTCCCTAAACCCAACTTTTTAGAGAATAATTCAATGTTAAGATTTTTCAATCTTACCTTAAAGTGGAGTGGCTTGGCCTTTACATAGAGGTCTCCTCAAACCACTACTCCCTTGATTACCTTTGGTTTATAGCATGACGAGAGAAATGGCAATGATGGCGGGAAAAAGTTTTGAGGTTTATGCCATAAACATGAATCATGGGTCGGTGGGCAGATTTTCCACCTATCATATCTTGGGAATCACACGTTTCTAGTTCACGGAGCCTCGTCCCACTTGACCTCATCCATTGAAAGTAGACGAGGTCGTTGACATCTAGAAGTGAGTCTTGAAAGTGTACTTGTTTATTTTGATAATATTTTAGTGTATAACAATTCTCAAAAGGAGCATATGGAGCATCTTTATCAAGTATTTTAAACTCTTTGTGAGAAAAAGTTTTATGTGAACTTGAAGATGTGTCATTTCTTAAGGTAGCCTTGTCTTCTTTGGCCATATTGTTTTAGTTGATGGAATCAAGTTGGATCAAAAGTTTTCATGGACTCGCATTTCTTATCAATGTCTTATCGTAGACTTCAACAACAGTATCACCTTGCTATTGAATGCTTAAAGGACTAAATTTTCATTGGAATGAGGAATCCTAGAAGAGCCTTGAGCTTATCAAGAGAAAGGTAACAAATGCTCCAGTTCTTATAGGATTTCAACAAATGGTTTATATTTGATTGTCATGCTTCTAAAGTGGGAGTTGTACAGACTTATATTTCCTAGATGGCGCATGATATGTGTCATGTGAAAGAGTTATCGAACTTGCCACATCACAAAATGCCATCGTAATAGAATTGAATTATATCCACGGGCAAGATATTTATTGTTATAATCCTAATGTCCTACCTAGATTAAGTGTAAACTTAACTGTGTGTATATAAGCTTTTGGATACCCTCTCCTTGTAAGCCAGTTTTCAATGGTAAGATTTATCCATGGGTTGTATCATTGGGCATCAAAGCCAACTACCACATCAAGTAATCGAACGTGCTCACTGATTATGGGATCAAATGAGTTGCAATTTTGTGGTCGGATCTCGAAGGAGGCAGCCTAGATTCTGGATTAAAGTAACTAATTAGTGAGTGGAGCCGCCAAAAAGAGAAAGGGCTACCATGAGGTCAGTGTTGATAGAGTGAACTGTCGTGGACTTCTACTGCGGAGCGTGGTTGCATGTTATGATCTTAATATCCCACATGGATTACACTTAACCATATGTATTTAGGCATTGTTTTGGGTTTTCCATGCCTTCAAAGAAATAAGGACTCCATCATGGGGTTCATTGATAGATTTTGAAAGATGGTTCAAACCATTTATTGATAGATTTTGAAAGATGGCTCATTTTGTGCCATGTTACAAGACTTCTAATGCATCTTATGTTGTTGAATTATACTTTAGGGATATAGTCAAGCTTCTAGGAATTCAAGAACTATCATCATTGATCATGGTTTGAAATTCCAAAGTCATTTTTCGCGCACTCTTTAGGGGAAAGTTGGAAACACTCTTCAATTTAGCTATTCGTAGCATGCACAAAATGAAAGCCAAATGAAGGTTGTTAACAGAAGTTTGGAAAATATTTGAGATTTTTTGTTGGAAAGAACATTCAACAATGGGATGTTGAAGAGTGGATCGCTTAAGTTGACACTACTTCCTATTACTAAACATTTCAGTGGGGATGTTGAAGCGTGGGCTAAGGAAATCAAGAAATTGCATAAGTAGATTCAAGATCTAATTGTGAAACAAAACAAGAAGTATAGAAAGTAAGAAAATAAGCATTAGAAAATGATAGTTTCAAGGTTTGTGACTTGGTGTGAATTCTCCATTGAAAAGAACAATTTCCGTCCAAATGTTTTTCTAAGCTTATGCTTCGATCTGTTGGGGAGATAAATACCTTCCGGAGCTTCCTTAAGTAGTTAATATAACATATAAAGACATAGTTTAACCCAAAAGGCCTAAACTCCAAGAAGACTTGTCCATGAGCACTATGACTTGGGCCTATTAGCCCAAGGCTCTGCTCCATATACTAAGCCTCAGAAAAACTCCCATTAAAAAATCGTAACAATATTATTTCAGGTCGGGTCATAATCCAAATCAAACACAACTAGGCTCCACAAAGCCTAACAAATCTCCCGCTTTGAGACTTGTTCAATCACCACATCAATCACAATCCTCCAAAGACAATCCCTCATCACTACAACTCCTCCTCCTGTCCACAAGCTAAAAGACCAATTGAAACTGTACACAGCTTCAACTTCTTAATGGTGACACATTTAGTCAACATGTTTGTTGGATTCTTTGATCCACAAATCTTCTCAAGTATTACAAGCTTATCTTCAACAAGGTAACTAATAAAATGGTATTTCATCTATATATGCTTCAACTTTGAATGAAAAGTCGAATATTTAGCAAGAAAAATTGCACTCTAATTGTTATTGTATAGAATGCCCATCTCTTGCTTCTTACCCAATTCATCCAAGAAACTATGTAGCCAAATCATCTCATTTGCAACTTTAGTCATTGCAACATACTCAGCTTCTGTAGTAGACAGAACAACAATCTTCTGTAGATTTGAAACCTTAGATATAGTTGTACCACCCAAAGTAAATACAAAACCTGTAGTACTCTTTCTGCTGTCAATGTCACCAACTAAATCAGCATCTACAAAACCCTGCATTTTCAAACTTACATCTGTGAAGCAAAGACATGTATCTGATGAACCTTTCAGATACCTCAGAATCCACTTAACTGCCTCTCAATGCTGCTTTCCTGGCCTACTCATGTATCTACTCACAACTCCCACTGCATGTGCAATATACGGTCTTATACACACCATAGCATACATTAAGCTACCAATAGCTGAGGCATAGGGTACCTTGCTCATATAGTCCATTTCTTCTTTCATCATCGATGACTATTCTTTACTTGGTCTAAAATGACTAGCCAAGGGTGTGCTTACTAGTTTAGCTTCACTTATGTTAAACTTGCAGAGAATCTTCTTCACATACTCTCTCTGTGAAAGTTTCAATATACCATTAACCTTGTCTATAGTGATTCTCATACCAAGGATTTGTTTTGCAGCTCCCAAATCCTTTATTACAAACTGTTTTAACAATTGCTTCATCAGATTATTAATCTCCTCAGTACTAGACCCCGCAATGAGCATATCATCCACATACAATAGTAAAATGATATACGAGTTGTCAAAGAACTTAACATAGCAACAATGATCAGCTTCACATCTCTTATACCCAGTTCTACACATAAAACTATCAAATTTCTTGTACCACTATCTTGGAGCTTGTTTTAGGCCATACAAGCTTTTTCTCAATTTGCAGACTAGACTCTCTTCTCCTTAAACAGTGAACCCTTCTAGCTAACTCATGTAAATGTTTTCCTCTAAATCACCATGAAGGAATGTCGTCTTCATATCTAACTGCTCAAGATGTAGATTCTCTACAACCACCATTCCCAATACAAGTCTAATTGCTGACATCTTTACAACTGGAGAAAATATTTCTAAATAGTCGATGCCTTTCTTTTGTTGGAAACCTTTGACAACTATTTTGGTCTTGTAGCGTTTGCTACCATCATGTTCATTCTTTATTCTGTATATTCACTTATTGTGCAATGCCTTCTTTTCTATTGGCAATTCAGTCAATTCCCATGTCTAATTCCCCAACAAGGAATCCAACTCATCCTTCATAGCTAACTCCCACTAGCTCAAATTTTCATCTTGCAATGCTTCATCATAATTTTCTGGTTCACACCATCAGTCAACAAGATATAATTTAAAGCAGGTGAATAACGCTATGGAGGTCTAGTGATCCTGGAAGATTTATAGACTTCAACTACAGGTGTACTCTGATCTACCTGTGAATTTACATTCTCCTTATCTTCTTCACCTCTTTTCTCGACAATATTTTCAGTCAATTCATCTAAGTTAACAAATACATGGCTGCAGGTGAAGCTGCAAAGGAAGCACTATGGTTGGATAGGCTAGTTGGAGAGCTTGGCTTGAACTAAGGTGGAGTTCAATTGTATTATGATAATCAGAGTGTTATTTACTTGGAAAAACATTAGATTTATCTTGTTGTGATGTTCCACAAGATAAGGGTGTTGATTGTTATGGAATAAGTTTTTCTTGAGAAGGTTCACACTTCAGATAATGCAATTGATATATTGATGAAACCGGTTCCAAAGGATAAGTTCAAGCATTGCTTGGACTTGGGTCGGTATTTGTAGCTTGTGATAGCCCTAAGGGGCTATGGTGGTGGCGACGGAGGTGTAAGTTCGTGGGGCTTGACCAAATTCAAGCCAAGGTGGAGATTTATTGAGTCGGTGACTATAATTTGGTCTAACATAGAAGACCAAGTCCTTGTTATAGTAGGACATTAATATAGCTGACTATAGTAACCCTCATGCAATGTTAATACCCTAGCCGACTTAATGTATGCATATATATTAAGTTAGTATTGCAGCAATTTATTCTAAGAAAGCAAAATTGTATTATGTGAGAAAGTGCAGTGCTACAAGACTAGTGCAAATACAATAGGGTGCTCTATTCTTTGCGTGTGAGAGCTAATGGTGTATTTAGGGCTTGGGTCTTGTGAGAGCACTATTGTACTACAATTATAATCTCCTTATTTTATAGTAGAACTTTCTTTGTCTCTGCCAGTGGACGTAAGCAATTGCCGAATCACGTAAATCCTTGTGTCTATTGTTTTCTTCTCTCTTTCTTTAATCAAGTTATCAGTGGGTGTATTTTCACACAATCGAGTTGATGGTTTGTTTAGGGTAGTTTAGTGCATTGGAGAGAATGCTTATAAGATTAAGCTTCGTGGTGAATATGTGTTTCAGCAACCATAAATGTTTCCAATATTTCACCTTATCATGAGGATGAAGAAAACCAAGTGGACTTAAGGAAAGTCTTCATAAACTGAGGAAGTTTAACATACGAGTGTCCAAAGAATCCATAAGCTCAGCCCAATGTGATTCACAATCACAGCTCAATGAGATTTTATCTGAACAAATTTCCTATGCAAATCATGTCATTGGAAAGCTTAATGAGTTCTTTCTTTCAAGTGGTTAAAACGGACAAGTCTTTATTATCTTTCTAGTTCCTGAGTATTCTAAGCAAATATTGAAGCTATTAGGCTGAAATGAATAATATAGAATGTGTTTTACATATATTTAGACCCTGCCTTGCGAAAAAAGTGATTTCTTCTACTTTATCTCTCATCCTTGGGTGGTGGGCTTTGCTTTTATCTCTATTGGTGGATTCTATTAGAGCGGTTTGTTCTTATCTTTGTTGGTGGATTTCATTAAAGTGACGAGGTTATCTATCTTTAAGTGTGTTTTGAGTCTCCTCAATGGTCATCTCTCTTTGACCAATATCACTAACCTTGGAATTATGTCACTTGCACTATAAATATGAATAGAATTACTTTAATTGCTTTACAAATACATGGGTATATGGACTAACAATGAACTTGAGTCTGTTAGGCCGTAATATTCTTACATAAGATTTCTCGTATTTACTAAACCAATTTGATTATCAAAGTAAAAGAAGACAATTAATGAATAAAAATTATCTTTTCTACTTTTTTTAATGTCCCACTTTACACTCCTCTTATTTTCAGTATGTCATGTATCAAAAAAAAAATCATTTTAAACTTAAACCACTTTATAAGAAAAAATATGAACGTGCGACTAACTATGATAACCTCAAAATGACAGATGATTTTTATTGGATAATTAACCTTATATTGTGGCTGCCATTTAGGTGAATTTCCACCTGGAAACTTAATGCATGTCCCGAATGTCACATTACCATGACCAGATGGACATCCAACTTTCCAATCCTGTGTTGTAGGAGAGGAACCAATAAATGTAATTGATATGGCCAAGCTGGATATTGTTTGAAACTGAAACAGAAAGGTGATGCCTGTGTTCCTTGCTCCATGTACTGAAATTAGAGAATAGGAATTCTAACTCCATTTAAGGGGGCAATATCACCTTGTCACTTATCCAAAGTGAATGTGAAAAGGCATTGAAGTGACAAAGCTAATGTAAGCATGTTTAGGATGACAGTATTTTTGTTTTTTTTTTTTTTTTTTTTTTTTGGAGAAACTGGGTAGGATGACGGTCAAGGGAACAGGGAACTGATGGCTTCTGGATTTTATATTTTACTTTGGCAGGGTAACAATGGTATGGTAAAAGTAAAACTAATAACCAGTAGTAAGAAGAGGGACAGAAGGAGACGACACTTGACAGTCAGCAAAGAGACAAAGGAAAAAGGTGAAGAAATATCAGAAAGGGTGAGAGAGGCAAACAGACAATTCAATCAAATCTGTGAATAAAATAGGTGCACGTGGATAGACCTACCACACGTGCACTCAATCATCATAGGGATACTCCATTTTCTCTCTCATACACACAGGATAAAGACGTCCAGAATTTTTAAAAACCAATGAAACAGACATCTTTTATGGGAAGCCAGAGGGGGGTCCGCTTCTACAGCGCACAGTTCTGCGTTATTTTTTTTATTTTTTTTACTTTATTTTATTTTTATTTTACTCATTCTTATTGAAATTGGCAACTGAAATTTTTTTTTTTTTTTTTTTTTTACAATATAGAAATTCTTTTATAATATAATTTAAGTGTATATGTGTGTAAAAATTCCTTCCAGAAGACTTGAACCCCAACTCTTGCCTCTCATGCCCAACAAGTACTTATACTTGTGAAGTAACTATTGCACCAAGAGTGTGTGGCGATAGCAACTGAAATTGTTAGTCTCAAGATAAGCTGATTCTCAATAAATTCAACAATTAAGTATCTATTTACCATGATTAATTTTATCAACTTATTTTACTATTTAGTTTATTTTTGGTACTATTTATGGGTCTCATGCACTTTTTGGTACTATTTATAGGTCCCATTATGCTATTTCAATGAACTTTTACCTTTATTTATAATACTTTCAACAAAAAATTTTCAATTTCAGCAAAATAAGCAAATCCTAAACTGACCCTAAGTCCGAAGCTCTCATGGACCTCTTGGTAGCTGAAATTGCTCTTGATAGAATATTCCTATCTGTCAATATTTATTTATCTATTTTATTTTATTTTTTTTCTCCAGTCACACTTCTTGATCTTTGAATCTATTTTGGTCAAGAAACTATTAAAACCACCGTCAATCAACAAACTAGCACAAATTTAACAAAATCACCACCGCACACATTTGATCCACTCACCCGTCAATTTGACCTACCATGACCCATCAATACCTATCTTTGTCTAACCCAACCACCATCGTACACATGCACCAACATCAATTCCCATCTCCGCTTGACCCAGCCACTTCAATCCTTTCATACCCATATTTCAAATCACCCCAAGCTTCACACAAAACCCCAAATCACCATTGTAGAAAACCCGAAATCACCGTAAAAGCCATTGTCGAAAACCCAAACCATAGTCCATCGCCGCTGATCTTTGCATGAGAGAGAGAGAGAGAGGTTCAAAGAGAACAAATTAAAGAAATAAAATAAAATAACATAAAAAATAAAAATTAACAGTGGTGATGAACAATGCTCAATAACAATATTGAGGTATTGTTCATTGCTAAAAAAAAAAAATTGTTAGTTTGTTGAGTCTAATGTAGGGTGTTTTTTGGTTGATTAGGTTAAAATTTTCAAAATATAGCATATGGTGAGGCAGGTGCAAATGCTCTTAGTATTAAGCAATTTGCTATCTAAAAGTACAATAGTTGGGATTAGGGTTGTGTATCGGTCGATCAAACTCAAGTTTGGCATTAACTTTTCACTTGACCTAATTCTTTCAAATGGAAAAATTTCCCACCTTCTATTGACTGATCGATGACAACTGAAACAACAATGAGCGACAAGTGAGAAATTATTGGGATTTGTGTCCTAAAATCAAATTTGCATAACAATATTTAATTAATAAAAGTATTTTATTTTTAAGAAATATATAAACATAGAATATCATGTGTAGTCCGTGAAATGCATTATGTGTAATTTAGGTATGGGAATGAGATTCGTATACATAATATCTAAATCACAATTAATTGTAAACTCATAAATTATAGTTTGTAGTCGATAATGAAATTGAGAATTTCACTTATAAGACTAAACATATCAATTATGATGATTTTTCTTGATCATAGAAGTTGAGATTTTTTTATTAATACGTTGGTGTATTTGGAATAAATTGAACTAGGCCATTATAAGTCATCGTTCTATAAACTACTGTTACTTGAACAAACGACCTCATGATTACAAAACGCATCAACCCTCAATCCAGAGAGGAATGTGAACTCAAACATGAACTACAGGTTACTTTGATGTATACCAAATTACATTAGAAGCTCCACAAGATGTATAAACTTGTAAGTAGAAGCTCCACAAAATGAACCATTTCTTATCTACAAAAAGTAGAAAGCCTTGTCTTTAATTTTAGAGAAAAAAAGATTACTCAAACTCAGGGTCATTTTCATGGTTCCACCCAAAACTCTAAAATTTTTATTTAAATTTTTTACCCATGAAGTTATAAAAATGGTTAAATTGATTCTTTTCATTACTTTTGTTAGCTTAATGAACATAAAATATTATCACTTGCACTACCCAACATAAAATTAGTAAAAAGATCATTTTAAAATTATTTTGAATTTCTTTTTTCATCTTTTGGGTTAATCTTCTTTCTCTTGTCTTCATATACTGTCTTCTATCACCACACAACCACAAAACACTTCAACAACTACAAACCCCTAAAACCACTTAAACAACATAATACCTCCATAACCAAGTACCTCATTCACCACCAAAGTAGCACCAAACATACCAAAAGAGTAAGTCGCCACCACCAAGGAAAAGTAGGCAAGCCATGGTTGAGACAAGACCTTAAACACTCATCTCCAAAATTACGCAAATCACACACCCCCATTGATGTATGACAAAATATGCAATATAATATTTGTTATTTTGATTTTTTGTGTCATTTTTGAAATTTTAAGCTTAAGGTTAATATTTTCTTGATTTTAGGTGGATTTAATGTTTTTTTTTTAAGTCAAATTAGAGTTCTGTTATGATAGAGCATATCAATTATGATATGTTTTAAACTATATTTTCTTGTCAGCCAAATTTTACAAAACCTTTAAATTAGTCACCAAACCTATAAATGGAAATTAAGTTTAGTATTCAATTTAATAAAATTTTAAACTTTTGTCTCTCTATTTTCCTAGCGGATTCTAGTAACTCTTTTTTCGGATACAATGAACCCTTGTCGAGTCAAGATTATATTTCAAGAATAAAAGTGTTTTACTGATCTTGTGGCTTTCTGCCTGCATTAGTTGGTATGAGAGCCTTGTTCTTACCCAAGTTGAATGACTAATAAACATGACAATAGCAATTCTCATAGGGGAAAGGTTAAAGCAAAAGTTTTTAGGAACAAATTCCTTCAACTTCAACAAGAAACCCAGCAAAGATTACAAGAACTATGTCAAGCATTTGCTAGTCTTCTTACTAGGAAATCGTCCCATAGCAACACTAATCAATTTTTTCATAGACATATTCTTAAATACAACAAAACTCCATTCTTTGATGAAGAATAGCAACACTAATCAATTTATTCATAGACATATTCTTAAATACAACAAAATTCCATTCTTTGATGGAGAGATGCATAAGTTGGATTTTATTGCTTAGATTCTTGACTTGGAAGAATGTTTTAACTATTGGGAGACCTGTGATAAAGCAAAAGTAAGACTTGCGTCTAATAAATTAGATGATGATGAAGCTAAATGGTCATATGACATACAAATTGATAGAAAACATCAAGGTAAGCATAAAATTTGCTCTCAGCATATAGAATGAAAAATACATTGGATGATTTCTGGTTTCCTTGTGATTATAATAATATATTAGATTATACAACTGTTGATTATAGATATGAAAGTTCATATGAAGATGATTATATTCCAAAAGTCATTAGCCAACCAAAAACTCAAGATTGTCACCCAAGGAATTATTGTAATAAATTCCAAGTTCAAGCATCAAGAGAAGAAATAGATTTTAGGGTTGAAGCCAATTTTTGAATAACATACCAAAAAGATTGAAAAAAAAATCAAGTTTTATCATCACAAGTTGAAATTTTTTTATGAAGATATTTTGCATGAAAATGATTTTGAAGTCAAAGACAAAAAGGTGAATGTTCTTGAAAAATTTGATGAAGGTTATAGTGGAGCAAAATTTCGTGAGGCAAAATTGTAGATAAAATTGTCAAAGATCTCGATAAAATCAAATCAAATGATTGCAAATTTCAAGATCCTACTATTTTAATAGGAGACAACACACCAAAGTTTATTGATTTTATTGGGTTTTAATTTGATGTAATTGTTGACTCCTATTTGGTGAATCTTGTCAATTGCATGAAGGCCAATAAAAAAAGAATCTCTAGTTGATTTCTTTACTCAATTCATGAGTTGCAAGTATGGAAAGAAGATCAAGGGACTAAAGTATTCAAAATATTTTTTTCGCTTGGCATGGAAGGTTCCAAATCTCAACTATTAACTTGAGGACAAGTTTTTGGCAAGTGGAGGGGTCTAATGTATGACAAAATATGCAGTATGATAATTTGGGAAAATTACACTTTACCACCTCAAACTATAACTTGTGTTTCACTTTGCACCCTATCGTTAATTGAGCTATTAACTTGGATGAAAAAACATGTCTTGTGCGACCCACATAAACTCTGCATATGTGGCACCACATGAATAGACCAAATTGCTTCTCTTCAATCCCTTACATCAAAATCGTTTAGCAAATATGTCTTTTCATGTGATGCCACATATGTAGATGTCACGTGAATTGCACGTGACATGCTTTTCCGTCTAAGTAAACAGTCCAATTGACAGTAAGGGGCAAAGTAAAACATGGGTTATAGTTTAAAGCGGTAATTGTGCATTCTGAAAGTTCAAGGTGGTAAGTGTAAATAAAGGTATAGTTTAGAGTGATAAAATCTAATTGCCCTCATAATTTTTATTTATTAATTTTGATATTTTATGTAATTTTTGGAATTTTAGGTTTAGGGTTATTATTTCCTTGTTTTAGATGCATTTAATGTTTTATAATCAAATTGGAGTTCTATTATGGTAGGTATCAATTATGATTTGTTTTAGAATATATTTTCTTTATCAGTCAAATTTTACTGAGCCTAAAGATTGGTCTCCAAGCCTATAAATGAAAATTAAGTTTAGTGTTCAGTTTAATAAAATTTCAGACTTTTGTCTCTCTATTTCATGGTGGATTCTAGAAACTCTCTTTGTGGATTCAAGGTTCTTTTTCAGGAACAAATATGTTTTTCTTCTTGTGGCTTTCTAATAGCGTCACCCATCTACAATATCTTGACACACCATCAACTCATATACCTCATCAATGAATTAAGACCGTTGTCCAAAGCCACCCAAACTAACAAAATTCAAGACCCAGACAAAGTTCATGCAAATCAATACAAACAACCACAACACATATGACATCCCACTAACACTAATTAGGCATGTGCGTGGGTCAAGTTAGGTTGGGCTTGGGATATTTTTCAACCTAAACCAACCTACTCAAGTTGAGAAATCTTCAACCCAAACTATAAGGATCAAATTAGGTTGTCGAATTAGGACCATTTTTTAGGCCTAATAAAATTTATGTTTTCATTCAAATATTTAATCATATTATTCAATAGAAAGAATACTATTTTGCTAATCCAACCCATGTCAATTTTCTGAAATTTTCTCATAAAGAGTTCGCTGGTTCTAAATAGAATGCTAAATTTAAGGAAGCTAAGGCGAGATCTAAAATGATGATTAGAGATGTTATATTTTTTGAGATTGTCATGAAAGGGTGCAAATCAAGAATTATGGAGTTGTGGACCTTGTGGTGGAAGAGAGATGTGAATTTGACCTTGAATCTTCCGAATGAAACTAGTTTGTTACTAAGGGCAATGCATGTTGGCGGCTTGGGCTCCATGCCACCTACATATGCAAGGAGGTTTTATGAGAGACAATTAGAGTATTCGCATCAGTCCATCTAAAATTTTATTCTATTTTAGTATAACAACCTACTTTTTTCTATTTTACACAAACACTTTGCAATAACACACACATCAAATTATCTATTATACACTATTTTCTTTAAATAATCATTTTTATTCATTTTTTATTATTTCACCTACCCAAATCAAAACACACACGCACACACACACTCTCTCTCTCTCTCTCTCTATTATACACTATTTTCTTTAAATAATCATTTTTATTCATTTTTTATTATTTCACCTACCCAAATCAAAACACACACACACACACACACACACACACACTCTCCCGCTCTCTCTCTCTCTCATATTTCTAAACACAGTCTCTTTCATCTCTACAAAAATTTCTCTCTTTCTATCTAAGCCTCCATGGCAACAGTGGCTTGGGTTTTAGGTTGATATGGGTTTTCTAAATTGGTTTTCTATTGGGTATTGTTTTGAGTTGTGTTTGGGATGAGTTTGAGTTGATTTTGGTTTGATTTTCATTGATTTTGGATTGATTGTGTTTGGATTATGATGATGTTGCAATGGGTTGTGGTGGTGGTGGTTAGGTGGTGCTGAGTTGTGGTGGTCTTCCTTTTTCTTTTTCTTTTTCTTTTTCTTTTTCTTTTTTAGGACATTATAGAGAGTTAGGGGAAGAGAGAGAGAGAGAGAGAGAGAGAGAGAGAGTTTGACAAGGGTTAGAGAGGGGAGAGAAAAAAAAGATTAAAATAATCAAATAAAAAGTTGCAGTAACTGTGTAAATATACACAGTTATTGTAGAAATAATATATATGAATAGTGTTATATATGGATAATGCACTAATGTGGGTATTTTTTGAAAAAAAAAAAAAATTGTTAAACTAACAAGTTTTTCTATTTTGCACTAATTGGTGTGAGTGCTCTAACAGGGATAGAGAAGAAAATATCTAAATAATAAGAAAATCAAGAAGAAAAAAAATATTACAACCAAAAGTGAAACTCCCTTCACCTTCCCTGATCACGTATTTGTCTCATTATGTGCTCCAATACCTTTCAGCCTATTAATATCCACACTTAAAAACAATAAAAGAGTCTCTCCCTTTTTTAATGTAGAATTATACATTTTACTAACGTCTTATCTTCCATATTAACTCTCACATATTTACATTTAAGTTATCTTTTTTTTTATTCATTTTAAATATATAATATTAAAATGCTATGAGAATAAAAAAAATTAAGCTTCCAAGAATTGAGATATTAGAGAAATGTGAAAGAAAAAAAAAGGCTAAGTGTTGAAAATTATGACTTTAATTTAAGCTTGGTCAAACTAATGTTTATTGATATCCAATTAATGCAAGAGAAATGTCATCTGTAAGTTTTAGACCCCTGAACAAATAGTGGTTAACTAATTTTAAGACCAAGTTAATAATTAGATCAATTATGAATGCCTTAAGTTAAACAAATAATCAAACATAAGTCTAACTTCAGTTACCGACTTCAGTTCTGAATCCCACAAACTTCCTTTATAGTGAACTGTTGCAACGTAAACCTCCAATCCACGCACTTCAAAATCTCATTGAAGTTTTAGATCTCCAATAAACTTGATAGCTGAGGATTAGAAACTTGATTCCAGCAGTTCAATAAGTATTTGTGTGATCTCTAGTAGAGGCTTGAAAGAGCAGAAGGTATAGAACCTCTTAGATCTGAAAAGAGCAGCTTCCCAAGTCTTAGAAAACGTACATTATGGTTTCACTTAAATATTAAGTGTAGTTGGACTGAAACCCTAATCACTTACTAGGCTTTATGGGCTGAAACAAAAATTCTAGAAATCAACTTTCGATCGGTTGAAACTGTTATATTTTGATTCCATGAATCTTTATCTTCTAGTTCTTGTACATTGAATTGGAAGCATCTTGAGCATTATCTAATCATACCTACAGACACTATGATTTATATTTAGATAAGTTTATGTTTACTTGTTTGCCAAAAAACCTATACACATATGTAGAACCTAACATCATCGATGTGAGAGCCCTAAGGCAAGGCCGGTGAATACCACCATGTCTGTCAACTAAATAATTCTTTTAAGTGTTGCCAATGGGAATCCATTATAACACTAATGTTTGGGAATACACCATTAATTTATAGTTTGGTGGACAATAGAATCACCACCTAATTAGAGTCTTAGAACTGCTTTTTGACCCTTATGTCGTGCTCTAACCGAAATAGACTATGAATTTAGAGTTAGGGTAAATGCCTAAGAAGGTGTTAGACACCCAACTTCCAATTGTTCCTCCTAAGAGCATTCACATCAAACATGTCAAAAAATATATTTATATGCATCTCAAAACACTACTTTATCTATTTTAACACCCCACTTTTTAATACACCCAACATCAAAAGTTTTATTTTTTTTACCACTTCATTAAAATATTATATATTTATTATTTTTTTAATTCTTTTTTATTTTCAATCTCATCTCTTCCTTTCTCTTTCTGTATTCCCAAACAAAAACACCCAACCCACTGCAAACCTAACCTACTGCCACTACCCACACCCACTGCCACCAGCCACCACCGCTCATACCCACTGCCACAGTCACCACCACTCACAACCTCAACCACCGACCACCAAAATCACAAGCAAAAACAAACCCAAAATCAAATCACAAACCCAAAATCAAATCAAATCACAAACTCAAATCCACACCCATTGCCACCAGCCACCATTACCATAGCCACAACAAATACACACACTAATCAAAACGCAACAAACCCACAACAATCAAAACGCAACAAAGTTTGTCTTGAAGGAATCGTGAGGAGGAGGGATCCAAGCCACTCTATCATGGACAGCCTTCTTCACTAGAACAACCTTGCATAGATAAGATTTTTCTTCAGATCAAGGTTACCAAATCGACAAAGTCCTAGTAGAAGTCTTTGCCCGATCAACCCAACCAAAATTCTGGTTCCAAATGGGTTTCACAAAATCATATTCCCACAAAGCATGCATCACCAGTTCATGCTCCTTCAAGAAAAGAGGACAAGATGACTTAGATAAGATTTTACGCTTCATCAGATTTGCCTTTAGTTGGCAAAGCATCAACACCAGAAGAAAAAAAAACCCCACAAACTGAAACCACGGAGGCTTGGTTCGATTGGTCAAGGCAGGTGCAAGATGGCCTGGGGTAATAGGACTGGTAGCGTGGGTGATAGCCAAGGAGAAGCAACAAAAGAGAGAAAGAGAGGAGGTGGCATGTGTGAGAAGAAAGAGAGAAAAAGGAGAGGATGTGTGTGAGAGAGATTAAAAAATAATATTTCCTTTTAACATTCAAATACAATGAGCTGCTAAAGATAGTAGTTCACTATAGCTGAATGTCAAATTTTTTTGCTTTTGAAAGCTTTGATGTAGAGGGTTTTAATGTGGTTTTGGTGCTAAAATATGAATATAGCAGTTTTCACATCTTTGATGTGAATGCTCTAACCATATTCTCACACGGCATATATTGATGTAAGCATCCCACTTTTAGGGTTTATCCTAGTAACATTAAAATGGAACTTTTTTTTTTTTTTTTTTGTTTCCTACAGTATTTCCTCAAAACTTTTAACCAGAAACTAATCACTGTTCGTGATGGATGGGCCCATAGCAGGATAAATCGCTAACCCAAGGACTTTTTTCAAAGTGCTGGTGCCTGGACTTGAACTAGAGAGCTCCTAGTCAAATCCAAGACAGTCACTTTGAGACCGAGTGTCCAACCACTTGGCCAACTCCATTGGGTTTAAAATGGAGCTATATTACTTTCATTTTGGCGTCCATCACGTGATCTATTAATAATTTAAAGGAAAAGGGGAGGAATTTATTTATTGCAACACCTATATTATATTACAATAATCCCTTTTTTTTTTCGATAATCCAATTAATACAACAAGTAGGGGAGGGGGATTTGAACATTATTAAATATTGAAAGCAAGAGAGAGAGGCGGTAGGGATGGAAACGGGGTTAGTGTTGTGTAGGGGACGATGGAGCAATTAATCATCAATAGAACAAAAAGGTAAACCCTAGGAGCAATTAATCATCAATAATCCTCGAAGCATCTTTATACCATCAAAAGGCTACCCTAACCTAACAATGTTAACGAACGAGGAAGAATGGACATACCATAGGGTAAATACCATTTACATTTGAAATGGAATTATATTACTTTCATTTTGGCATCCATCATGTGATCTATTAATAATTTAAAGGAAAAGGGGAGGGATTTATTTATTGCAACACCTATATTATATTACAATAATCCTCGAAGCATCTTTATACTATCAAAAGGCTACCCTAACCTAACAATGTTAACGAACGAGGAAGAACAGACACACCATAGGGTAAATACCATTTACATTTGAAATTGAAGAACAAGAAAAAGACAAACAAATCCCTAGTTTCTGACTTTCTGTGTGGGGCTACTACTTGCACAAGGATCAATGATGTATACACAGTGGTTTACAGAGTGTGCATAGGCTTAAGGTTGGTACACGACCTAGAAGAAAGAAACCATATCTAGGCTACATCTCTAAGTTAGGCATGTTACTAAAGACAAAAAAAATTTTTTAAAGAATTGGAGTAATTTGACCAGTCCTCTTAGTACCCCGTTTGGATAGCGCCAAAACTGCGTCTGCGTTTGTGTTTTTTTTTTAATTTAAGAAGCACATTTTTGTGGTTTTTATGCTTTTTTTAGTGGGTTTCGTGTATTATTCATAGGATCCACAAACTTTTTTTTAGCAAAACTTTTATTAAAAATATGTCTTACGATACTATTCACACATTTAAAAATTATTTTAATTTTTAATTTTTAATTTTTAATTTTTAACAAAATAAGCAATATCCATACACATCCTTCTTACTAGGCAAGAGCACCAGGATGCTAACCAAAAAAAAAAAAGCCACTACTAAAAGATCAAAGCCACTCAAGAAGAGAGTGCTTGAAAATCCCTTATGGATGTCTCCAATTTTTTAGACCTTTACTATCTTCTAAGCCTTTTTGATCAGTTTCTTCTTTCTTTTTTCGCGTGTCTTGCATTGAAACTAGAGGCTACTATATATAGTTGAAAAAAAGGGTGAAAACTCCACTTCCCAACAGTGTGGCACTAAGTTTTGGTGCATATTCCCATGATTTATCATTAAAAAACTTCCCATAGAAGGTTTTTGGTCGCCAGGCGCTATCTGCTTACATAAGAATGATTCTTGTGTATGCATGACTAGGGTTCCTTTTAAAAAATATTTTTCAATTGTGCACCCAACATGACTGATACTTGAGGACCAGAGGCTTTAATCCTAAGAGCAACCATATCAATTTGTTCAAATTTTCTGTCTATTTTACAAGAAAAAACTTACTTTTCCACTTTTACAAAACACCCACATCAGTTTATCTATTCTACACATTTATTCAATAAAATATTCATTCTTTTACATTTTTTATTATTTTCTCACTCATGGCCTCTCTCTCTCTCAGACCCAACCACCGTCATCATCACCCAGCCACCATCAAGCCAAAACCCAGATCTCTCAGACCCAAGCTTTGTGATTTTTTCGTTTCTCATTCTCATGGTTGATCGGAGTCGAAACTCAGATGAAGCTGAAACCCAAATCAAGCCAAAACCCAAACCCATTCAAGCAAAAACCCAAGGTTGATCGGAGAGAAGGTTGAACAAACCCATTCAAGCCGAAGTCGACGCCGACGAAAAGGACCAATAGAGAGTGAATGAGAAAAGAAAAGGTTGATCAGACCCATTGAAGCAGAGAGTGAATGAGGAGTGAGAGAGAAGGAAAAAAGAAGCAAAGTCGAGAGAGAAAAAATGAGAAAAACAGAGACCAACAGAGACAAGAGAGAGAAAAAATTAATATAATAATTATAAACGAGCTACAATAACCATGTAAATATACATGGTCATTGTAGCTTGTGGAAATGTTTACACAATTTTACACCTACTGATATGGATGTTTTTTTGCTCAAAATGTGTAAAATTTGTACTTTTTCTATTTTAGAAGACCCTACATGGACTGACGTGGATGCTCTAAGAGAAATAAAATGGAGAGTCTAAAATTACATTTACAAAAAAAAAAAAAAAAAAAAAAAAAAAAAAGAAGAAAAGAAGAGTCTAAAATTAGAAAGGGCATTGAATCAGCTTTGATTTAAGGAGCTCGATCCAAGCAGGGAAAGTCCAAACTCCAAACATGATTTATCACATTCCAATTTGACCATCTTATCGTTTTATTGTGATGCTAATTGGAATACTTGAACTCATCACTTAGGGGAGTTTAATATGCCATGATATGAATCACATCAAGGCCATACTACTGTAATGTGAATATTATGATGTTTGGTTCATTTTTTTGTTACAAGATTACGATAATCTAAAATTACAAAATACTTCAGATTACCCTAATCTCATCATCTTATTAAATTGAGGTAATCTTACATAACCTATTGGTGGGAAATATAATAATTTATGCAAATAACAAAATTTTCCACGTTAATAAATTTTATTTACAAAATTGTCCTAATATATTTTCAAACTCTAGCCTCTCTCTTATCCAATTCAAATTCCAAACCCTAGCCTCTCTCTCTCTCTCTCTCTCTCTCTCTCTCTCTCTCTCTCTCTCTCTCTCTCTCTCTCTCTCTCTCTGTGAGTTTCAAATCCCTTTCTCTCTTTCTTTTCTATCGCATCATCTTCTTCAATTTGGTGGTGCTGCGAATCAAGATGAAGAGATCGTTGAATCAAAGCTAAAATCTTGAGATTTGTGGTGATGGAAGTGTGGGCCCGTGGAGGTGAAGAACGAGTTGTGATCATGGCGCCATTGTCTCCAATCTGGTAGAACATTTAGTTTGGTTTTGAGGAAGTTTAGAGAGTTTGCATTGTGAGATTTTTGTGGTGGTACTAGAGCATTGGCATCAATTGTGCCATGCAAAATGTCATTTTAACATACCAAAATCTACTTTATCTATTTTAAAACACCACTTTACAATACACCTTACATTTGATATTTTATTATAAATTGAACCCATTAAAATAATATATCCATCACATTAAAAATTATTTTTTTTATAGTGTCTCTATCTTCTCCAGTTCTCCATGCATATGAACTCACAACCCATAAACCCAAGAAAAAATTAGTCCACAACCCAAATACACCCATAACCACCGGCCTCCATGATCACAACTCAAATCCATCCAAATTTGCAACAAAATCATCTCAAAATCAACCATAATCACACCCAAAAAAAAAAAAAAAAAAAACCAAATCCAAAACACTGCCTCTCATCACTAGACCACAACCTGACCACCACCGCCGCCCTAATGAACACAACACAAATCCACCGTGACCAACACCCATAACCTAAAACCACCATGACCATCACCCAAATAAAAATAAAAATAAAAATAAAAGGACAAAACTTAGGTACAGTACCTTATGTGCTGTTCCTTAGGTTCTCTTCTTAAAATTTAGTCATGTGGCTACTTAACTAAAAAATACACTTCCATCTTATGAGAAAAAATCCACATGGTAGAATTTTAAAAGGGGAACCTAAGAAACAGCACCTAAGTACTATACTTAAGTCTTGCTCAAAATAAAAAACCCAATGCAAAACACCATTAACATCAACTCAACCACAATTTGCAACCAAAAATTCAACAAACCACAAGTTGCAACGCAACCCATCACCCACAACCCCGCCTAATACAACCACCACCTACCACCGTTCAGAGAAAAAGTGAGAAAGGAGAGAGATCGGAACCCACTAAGAGAAAGTGCTTCGGCCATGGAGGAGGAGATAGGAGCCAAGAGAGAGGCTGATTTCAAGAAGCCATAGTGATAGTGGTGGCTAATGGTGGCGAGTGTGGCTATGACAAATCTAGCCATGGAGGCTAGAGCTTCAGCCATGGTGGCCAAAAGTTTACAGAGTTAGAGAGAGAAAAGAGATTAAAGAGTGTGAGGTCGGTGAAAAGAGTAAGAGAAAATAGAGTTATGAGAGGTTAAGCCACCACCGATGGAGAGGGAGAGAGTGAAGAGGGAGGGAGGGAGTGAAGGGAGGGAGGGAGAGGGAGAGGGAGAGGGAGAAGAGATTGAAATGGGTGAGTATGAAAGGAGAGAGAAATTTTGTATTAAAAAAAGAATAAAAAATTTTAGAATTTGAAACATGTGATGTGGGAGTTTTTTTAGTGTTTGGTGTGCCAAATGCCAAATATTTGACATTTGGCACACCTGATACTAGTGCTCTTAGACTGCGTGCAATATTGCCAATGATGAGTATTTGGTTTTTATTGTGGTACTGTTTGGTTACATAGAAAATGTGTCAAATCTAAGAAGATTAGAGTTTGCATTATTATATTTACATTTCTCGGTGGATCGGATTGTGTTGTATCATTGTTCACTAGATTTTGTGTCAATTTTATGTATTTGATTTTTAGTGTGGAATTAATGAGGTGAAGAAATTTGTTTTATTTTTTTGATGGATCTTGAGTTGTTTGGTTGGTGAGAAAGTGGAGGAAATTGAAAGAAAATTGTGTTCAATTATTTTGTGTTTTTTTTGTTATTAACTTATTTTGTGGTTTTTTAAATATATATATATATATATATATTTCAAAGGGACATTTATGGAAATTCATTGTAAAAATTATAATTATTTTTAGAAATGTAAGAAACTAACAAAGTAAAGCAACATTGCATTTCTTTAATGTGATAGGAATGTAACTAATGAACCAAAGATTGTAATGTTAAAATCCTTTAATTAGATTACATGAATGAAACATTACAAGAATTGAACATTATAGTTTCTCAACAACAACAAAAATTACATTATAATGTGATATAACATTAAGCGAACCAAACGCCCCCTTAAGGTATTCCAATTAGTATCACTACGCTTTTTTTTACTCAATTTATCGCATTCTAATGCTTTAAGTTTCATTTACTTGTAAATGTAGCAAGCACTTCAACAACAATCATCAGCATAACAAAGAAAGTAAAATCCTATACCTGTCATTATTATGACATCAACCTTTGCAAGCATGAGTGACAGGAAGCCGTCCAACATTTAGCCTAACCCTAGCAAAGAGGAAGTAAAGTAAACTATTGGACATGACAAAGAGACAGAGTCAACCTAACTTAAGAAAAATGTCACCATTGACTCGGTTTGGATAAATGATCATTTTTCTGGCCGTATATTAGTGATAAAAGATAGATACCAATGCATAAATCATGGTCCAGATCCTAACACGCGGTCTCCCTTAAGATAGTTCATAAAAACATCCTCAATAACTTGTAGGGTAACCCTACTATGAAGTTTCTAAAATTGTATCTATGCATTATGAAATAAATGAATTGAATATTGTCACCAAAATAATGATAGTTAACTTTTGTTTAAATACTTATGAAATACAGTAACAAAATCAAATCCACATATTTTAAAATGGATAAAACATAAATGATCTTAGGAACTCTAAACAGTCTTGATCCATTAATAGAAAAACGTTACTCAAGGTTTGTAATTCAACTAATTAGCAGATTTTGGCGTTTCTAACGAAGACAGAGTGTTTCCAACAAAAATATTTCATTTTCAAATTATCTTTCTCACATGATAGCTATCCATGATTCAAAGAATATGCACCTAACATTAATCTTTAATCCTCGTCAAAGATATGGTACTATCGTTACTCTTTATATGCATGTGTGCGTGTCAGTGTGACTGTGTGGTGTACAATTCACTCGAGGAAAAGAAAAAAAAGGTGTTCGTGTGTGTGATTTTCTTTTCGGTGCGTGTAATTCACTTACAGAAAGAAAAAGGTTCGCAGTCTGTCGTTTATTTTTTTTGTTTTTTTGTGTGTGTGATTGTAGGCATTGAGAGAGAGAAGATCAATGATTGAGAGGAAATAATGGTAAGGAGAAGGAGAGGTACCCACTTTCTGCAGGAAAAGCAGAAGAGAACAAAAAAAGTCCCTCGTGCAAACTAGTGGATGTTTTCAATGTACATCACAACTTTATTATTATCATTCATTATTAATGAAGCAAAAGCAAACGGCATGAGCTGCTGCATGCGTGCGTGTGGGTAAACATTCTTCCCCTTCTCTTCTGCCCCTATATTCAAATCAAAATTCAATGCCCCTATTAAAACCACCTCTTCTCTTCTCTCCACATTTATAATATATGTGACCTTTTCTACCCTACCTTGTGTGTGGGTGTATCCAATCTGTAGTACCGTGCACCTCCTTTGAAATCCAACTATACAAGTCCTATCATTCACAAATCCCTATCTTCTTGTTCTCTTTGCCTCTCACATTCTTTTATTTTGTTATATTTATTTATGCTCTAAAGCTTTTTTGGACTTTTCATGGTGTTTTTAATCAATGTTTTACTATGTCGGCTATATATATCTCAAATAATTATGAGATTTTATTTTAGTACCTTAAAATTAAAGGATGCTTGGTTTGCCTTTTGTCAATTAGTAAGACTATCTGCATATTATGGTGCAAGAGACCCATTGAAATTTCCAAGAAATGTGAGTGTCAATGTCATTTGTCACAGTGACTTAGATTTTTTTATTATTTAAAAATAGAGATGATATTTCTTTAAATCCGATCTTGGCTAGAGAGCTGTCCAATTAACGGGTGTTGGGTTATAAATTGATCCTGATTAATTAATTTAATCACTTAAGTTGATTAATTAGGTTAAATTACATGCAAATCTTGGAGGTACTTACAAATCACCAAATAAAATAATATGCAGCGAAAATTAAATAACATGGTGATTTTTTGACAAATAGGGAAAACCTCTCGCAAGGCAAAAAATCCTACCTGGTAAATTTTAGGTCACCACTCCAAAGAATCCATTAATCAAGAACAAGCAGTTATAAGCATAAGGAATCTAACCACTATCCTGAACTATCACAAAATACCAATGTACAGTTGAACCTTCACTCCAATCCCCAATTAGACTTGATCTTGTAAAAAACTTCTTCGCATGCATAGATCCCAGTACGTGACTAATTTCAAGCAACTAAATGACTGTTGTTGGCCACAAAGTTCTTCACTTCAAAACACGTTGAAGATCTGGAAACACTTGGTTACAAAACCCAAAGGCACACAAAATGCAATAGTTTCTCACAGAGTGTATGAGTTCTCTAATTGAGTCTATGTGTCTTTGATGACTTTAAAATAAGCCCTTTATACGATCTATAGTTGTAAAGAGAGAAACCCTAGTAATCCAAGTCATCATGGGCTGAAATTCAAATCTAAGAATTCTAAAATCGTAAGTCTCAATAGATCGAGCTTGCGTTGAGCTTCTTCATTAAACCTCAATAGATGCTAGTGTCGAGACTAGTGTGGAGCTTCATTGAATCAACTTTTTTCACTTGTTTCTGGGATCAATCTTCATGTCTTTAATGATACCACTTGTTATGTTTGAGCAACACACTTTGATATATTAAACCAACTTAGGTCTACCCAATTACAAGTCAAGTGTGTTTTGTTAAAGGATAAGCCAATACATAAAAAATTTGACCCTAACAAAGGGAATTCAATTGTCTACAATATGGGGATCAAATTTATCTCGATCGAATAGTCAGATTTTTGGTCAAAACTAAGGCGAAGCTCGGGTTGACAACGGTCAAAAAATTTAACATGTTTGAAAATATTAATTTTCACATAAAATTATTAAGGTTGAGTGTGGATTGCACTGAAAAGGAAAAAAATTTTGCATTTGGCGTTTTTTTTTGTGGGTCCCGTGCACTGTTCACAGGACCCGCAAGTACGGAAAAATGCAAATGTTAAGTTAAAACTGGGTTCCATGGCACTATTTACACATTTAAAAATTATTTTACTATAGTATTTTCAGTTTTCAGTTTCCAGTAATAAGCAGTATCTAAACAGACCCTAAGTTTAGTTTTTGGGTGACTTCTTGACTTTGTTAGACTATCGATCAACTTGATTAAATTTTGTTCAACAAGGATATGATCCAACACTAGGTTAGGATAAATTCAATTTTTTTTACAATCTCTTGATCCCAAGGTCAAAATGATAATTTTTGCAATTTTTATGCTCAAAATGGGATTTTGGCAAGCAAAACGAGGTTGGACAAAATATTATATCAACACACCACAACCAAATCAATAACAAAAAACCCAAATAGGATAGCTAAGAAAAATATACCAAAAAAAAAAAAAAAACCCTAGATCTGTTAATTGGACTTAGCGAAACCTGGAATGAAAAGGAATGTTTTCTAGTTAGGGGGCGATAGAGAAAGCTTATTCAAGAACTTAGAAGAAGGATTAAGAATGAAAATAACAAAAAACAAAAAATAAATAAAGGAAACATAAGCCAAACATGAGAACTGGTAATTGGTGCCGCTAGTGGGTGGTGTCGATGATGGGTGCACTATTGATGGGTACTGCCATTGGTGGGTAGGCTTGTTGCATTGCTGTGCAAGAGAGAACAGAGGGTTTTGTGCAAGAGGGGAGCTGAGCATGAATGATATAGAGAGAGGTTTCACAATTTGGAAAATGCTTTATGCTTTTTTTAAGAGTAAAGTGTTTTACAACTTTTCATTGGGTTTTCCAATTAATTGAAATTGGTTTTAGCTTTGATTAACATTTTACAATAGAAAAAACCCTAAAAAAATTGAAATTTTGTGAAATAAATCGAGCCTAAAGCTTTATTTGTCGTAATTATAAAAGGCATATAAACTAAAAAACAAAAAAAGAGGTGCATGTTTATGTGTTGAGATTGAAATGATAAAATTACTCATTTAAAGATTTAAATACAAAGATTTGTATCAAAACACACTAATTAAAATGAGTCTTCAATTTAAAAAAAATAAATTTACATAGATTTGATATAATTAATGATACTAGTGATAATAATCTTAATTATTTTCTTTTTTGAATTAATTAAACCTTCACTACAAAAGGTATATGTGGCAAAATGTGGGGCACAGATATAAGACTATTTAATTATGCAAAGCTAGAATATTTTAGAATATGAAATAACTTATTCTAAGATTTTTTTTAGGAGCTCTCTCTCTCTATATATATATATATAATGTTAATATATGTAAAAATATAAAAGGTTAAGCAAATTTTACTCTTAATCAATTGCCTTATAGCACAGTGACATCTCACTTCTTGTGCGACATTTTTGGGAGTTTAATTCTAGCCCAAGGAATATCCTTACATTTGGAGAGAGAGAGAGAGAGAGAGAGAGAGAGAGAGAGAGAGAGAGAGAACTTTTAACTACAATGTAAAAACTAAAAAGTGCCTAAAAAGAGACAACAATGTAAACAAGAAATTATTTTAATCATAAATGTAAAGCAAGAATTTTAGAATACAGAAAGGCTATCACCCGCTGGTGCTTCGGATTGTCTCTTATTTCATTCAAGTAGAAATACAAATAAATTTTGATTCTAAATCAGAAAAAGCAAAGAAATACAAAAAAAATAAAATTGGGAAAGAAGGTAATTAAACTGGTTACCTTTCTTAATATTAGAAAGTGGGACTGCATCTTTTGTGTCAAATCCCTTTCTAAGGATCTTATGGATCCACACCTTTTTCAAAGTCACAATCCAAATCACCTTTTATGCCACTTCAAGACAAACCATCAGCATCGACAGAAGTCAAAAAACAATATGAGAATAGAAGAGAGAAATTACACGACAAGCGATGTCTCATTACAATCATATAACATGTTGATTAGACTGATGATCATGTACACCTACTGTACGGAGCCGCCCAATGATATGTATGGTGTTTGTTCACAATTATCCCAAGTGACTCACTTGCATTTTGATTGAGGACTAAATAGGATAAATATTATTTCAATTGTGAATAATATAGATCGAAACATGTAATATATTTTTACGTTTACATGTAATATACTCCCATTCAACACTTAAATTTTTGAAAAAAGAACAGAAAAATAATATATATATATATATATATATATACACACACATAATTAGCTCGCATACCCTATAATTAACAAGTTAAAGATTGAACATTTTCAGGACTTGGTTTAAAATTTAGTGTTTGAGGCATATTCATATATCTTGGCTATGCCTACAGTTTCAATTTCCTTTCCCAGCTTGGATACCTGTAGTCCCTGTGTCTTCCCTCGGGAGTTTGCAATCTTTTGAATTTTGTGGTCCACGGCCTATGCCGCATTTTGGCATTCTCCCTTTCCAAAATAGGCAAGAGGAAGCTAGAGTTCGAGTTCTTAGGTAGACTTAAACAGGTGGGATTGATCGAGTTTGTATCAAATCAAAAACATATCTGTCTTAACCATTACTTGATTTTTTGAGGGTCGGATCAACCTAGTATTATCCGTATTTTTTTTAACATGCTAAAGAATAAAACTTAATAATATTTTTTTTTATCTTTCTTTCAATACATATTCGGGCCAAAATAACTAACTTATCATAAATACACATGGCATGCCATAGAAAAGCCATCTCAAAAGAGGAGTATGATGTGGAAGCTAAAGTGGAAAGAATTAAAGCCAAAAATAATGCTTGATGATGCAAAAAATCAGCAGTTGAACTCCTCATCGTAGTGGATGAATGAAATTGTGATTAGGGTCGTCTCTGTTAGATGAAAACCTGCAAAAATGAACTAGGTGGAAAAGTAACACGCTGGTGTGACATTAGCCAAACCGCATCCGATGCTTAAGTCAATAAGGAAGAAAGATTTTAGAGAGAATTGATTGGAGAGTAATTTTCGTAGAGTATTTGTGTATACCTTTAACTTCAGTTGTCTTCTCTTTTATAGTTGCGTGCCTAATTAATGGGTAATGAATTGCTGTATTTATGTTCAACGGCTAGTGTGTTACAAAATCTTTGTCTGAAGTTCATAGCTCATTTAGTGACCATTGCTCCATCCGTTGCACTTTGTCATCAATGAGTGTAATAAATGCATAACATCTTCTCTTGGTTAATGGCGATCTCAGTTTAATGACAATGATAAATTTCCGACTCACCAATGCTCAAATAGATGAAAATTGGCATTAATTAGATTTGTTTCGAAATAGTTAACAAAGGAGTGGGGCAGTTACCACAAGAAGGTTATCAACGCTTACCTCAATTTGTTATAAAAGCACACAAATACAAATACACATGCCAAATAGACATAAACAATGAGGGCAGTGGCAGAGCCAAAAAAAATTTCCAGGAGGGGCCAAGCTAAATATAAAAAAAATTATTTAGAAGCTATCTAAAACCCAAACAATTACACAATGTATAAAACTTGTGTTCAGGACTAATTCAAAATGATTAAGCAGTCAAAGGCCTAAATTCTAAAAATTTTAGGGGCTAATAACTACATTTTTCTATAATTTATGCTTTTTAATTATTTGAATACTATAACATAGTTGAAAATTGCAAAAAGCTAGGGGGGACCATGGCCTCCCGCCTAGCTTCGCCTATGAATGAAGGAACAGTTGTCTTAGTAGTTATAAGAGGTTACTAAGCCCATTTAGCACGGTCACACATGGCATTGGAGATCAATCAGGAAGTAAAACATGGGAATTGTAACGAAGGTTTTAAAAACCGGATTGGACCGGTTGAACCAAGAACCGGCCACTAGTTCAGTCCTAAAAAAAATGCCTAAAACTAGTCAAAAACCAGAAAAAAACCTGGAATCGAAGGCATTTTTTATTTTGCCCCCGGTCCAGTTTTTAAATCCATGAGTGTAACTGGGCATAACCATTGAAGCCTTAAGTATAAATAGAAACCTAGTCTACACACCAAAATAAAATTAAAAAAGGCATCGTAAAGACACCAGAGAACTTCTTGAAATCATTGGTATGTATACTTAGATTTCTAAGAGATCAATTAGTTTTTGTTAAGAAGATTTTATGTTTATAAGTGCTTCCCTTTTACTTTGTGATGAGTTATATCAAGTTTAGTTCAGTTTGATGCAGTACTTAGGTCTTTTGTATTTGATCTAAATTTATGCTTACTTTGAATTAGTTTGATTTTAGAACAATGACTTAGGGTTCAATTTGTTGTAATCATTCTGATCCAGTTTACTTTGGTTTGATTTACTTCGATCCACATTCACTTAGAATAGATTTACTAGAAATAAACTTATACATTTTCTCAAGAAGTTCTCTTAATATTGAGGCATTTCTCAACCCAAAAACCTAATCCTTGAAGTTAGAGTTCACTTCAATTGGGTTTTGCACCTCAAGTTTCACTTCAAGTAATCTGCAAATTTTATTAGGAGACTAGACTTAATTAAAAATTGATTTGACTTAAACAATATAAATAAAATAACAAATCAAATATATACTCAAATATATAAATTAAATAATATATAAAATTCTTAAGTTTACACAATCTAGGTTCACTAAACTTATCCCATTAAGTCAGTATTTGTGAGAAGAAAAGAAATAAAATAGAGAAAAAGTAAGAAGCAGAAGTGTAAAACACATTTAAACAATATCAAAAAAAAAAAAAAAAAAAAAAAAAGAAGGAAAGAAGAAAAAGCAAAAAGAGTGAAAATAAATCCCCTTTATAAAGCATCAACTCATATTACTCTTGAGTCGACTTAAACCGACATTCTAGTAGGTTGGGTTCAGGTTGACACATTTTTCACATGTCCAAAAATCCCTACCTATATCATAATTTTCCTTCAAGTTCAAACATGTAATTAGGTTAGGGTTCAATTGTTTTTTAGATCAAGATTTAGGAATTCGTCATGTGGCACTTGGCAACTGACGTGGTGTAGGACCAATTATACCAATTCTAAATTTTGAAAGAAATTTTATTATTACATTTTAATTTACAAATATTTTTTATTTATATGCATCACAAGCAGTGTATGTGATATAATTTTCCTTCTAATACACCAACAAAATGATAACAAAAGGATTAATTTGGATATTTCTCATAGTTTAAGGTTTTATAATTTTAAATTTAAACAACAAAAGGTCAATGATTTGGATAAAAAGTTTAAGGGGGCCTTTTTCAAAAAATTTCCCTTTAGTTTAATCGGGATAAAGCATCAGTCCTTTTTTTTCTTTTCATTTTGTTAGTTTTCAATTTTAACCCTTTTTGCCTTTTCGCTTTTGCCCAACTCTCAAGTTTTTATCAACCTTCTATCATGTAATAATTTCACAATCTGAAAACTCGTAGAAGGAAATTATAAAATTTCAAGTATTTGTGTGCATTTTTTTTAGTGTGATGTTGATATATTCAAATTTTCTTTTCATTAGATTTTTTTTATTTATTTAAGTTTTTTCATGGCACCCTATAAAAAATTCATAGAACCACCTTTAAATACCATAATATTACTATCACAAAAAATATTTCGGCAATCATAAATTACCATGGTCATCTTCAAAGGGAAATTAGTATTGATAAGGATGACCATCCAAATGTATTTTTAGTTATATGACTTATTTAAATAATTTAATGAGTATCAAGAGTCTTGTAGTTCATCTAATTGGCACCTTCTGAATCTCTGATGTTACTAATAGAAATAGTCAGAGTTCAAATATTTCCACCTCCAACAACAACAACAATAATAAGTCATATAATTTAATACAAAAATAGATGGTTTAATGAATTGTCACATAATGGCAGAGACGGATCTAGGATTTCAAGCTTGAGAGAGCTGGAGTAAAAGCAAAAAAAAAAAAAAACTCCAAATAGGCGTCTATATGGTATTAACAAATTATAAATACACAAAATCATTTTTTCCTAATACATTAAGATGTAATCATCTACCAACAAAAACAAAAACCAAAAAAAAAAAACACACACACACACACACAAAATAATATTATTTTTTAATACTAGGCTGGCTAGGATTTTTAATTTTTTTGAAGTTAGAATATTCATAGTAGTGGTATTAAAAATTTAGCTTTTAATATCTCAAAAAATTACTTTATCTATTTTATCACCTTACTTTACAATACACCAAATATCAAATGTTCTATTTTTTTACCACTTCATTTACAATAATATAAGCAACTCATTAAATAATAAAGGAAGAGAGAGAATTTTAGTTTTTTAATTGAAGGAAGAGAGATAATCTTAATAAAATATTTTATTTTATTTTTAACAACTTGCTACAGTCACTGGTATTTATACTAGTTTACTATAGTTGCAAAAAATTTAGTTTTAGTTTTAGCTTCAACTTTAGCTTCTTCAATAACACATGATTTTTTGGTTCTTTGATTGTAATATAGTTTTTTTGCTAAAATAAAATTACCATTGTAAATACCTTTATTGTTTATGTTAAGTTTTTAGGTTGGATAGTAACTAGTTGGGCTAGGCTGATTGGAGAGGATGGGGACTTAGGCCTCGTTTGGGAGGAGAGAATAGAATGGAATGGAATGGAATGAAAAAGAATGAAAATAATAATTTTAAAATATTCTTATTTTCCCATGTTTGGGAGCTTGAAATGTTCATTCCCTTGTTTAGGAGTTTAAGTGCGAGAGAATGGAATGAGCACTCATTCTTCTCTATTCCCTTAAAACTTTAAATTTTCATTCCCTCCCTAAAATTGGGAGGAATGGGAGGAAATGGAATTAGATTTAATAAATTTTTTTACACAAACTCCCAAAGTACCCCTATATATTCAATCCTTTATTTTTAAATATGGGGTCTAATAGTAATATTCTTATAAAATGATTCTATTTCATTCCCTCCATGTTACTCCCAAATAAGATTAATTACATTCCATTCATTTCCATTCCTTTCCATTCCTTTATTTTAAAACATCCAATCAAGATTACTTAATTTCATTCCATTTCATTCTTTTCCACTCCTTTCCCTTACTTAAATACATTCCATTCCTTTCCATTCCCTTATACTCATTCAATTCCTTTCCATTACATTACTTTCCCCTATGAACTCCCAAATGAAGCCTTAAGGTTTTGGAAAAGGGAGGGACAACCACAAAAAAAAAAATATATATATATATATATATAATAAGTAAAAAAAAAAAAAAATTGGACTAGGGGGGCCTAAGCCCCCCTTAGGTCCTTCCCTACATCATGGGTTAGAGAAAATTCATCTAAACAAATTAATTTAGGGTTCAAATCTTCCCAACTGGTAGACAGAGGATAAATCCAAATGTCAATCCAAAACCTTCCATTTATGCTCCTTTGCTTGCTCACCACTAAAGTCAACTTCGAATTAATTCATTAACTCCACAACCTTCTCCCCCCCCCCCCCCCCCCCCTCCCAACAAACTTAGCAACTCCATTTTAGCATTATTAGACACTAGTTATTGTTAAATTAATTCCAAAAATCAAGGAATCAATCATTCTTGACTATCGGATTAATGAAGGGTATGCATTTTTACCATTATTTTTAGTCCAAACCAATAGAAATATGACACATCATTGATTTCAAATTAAATCCACATGAAAGAGATTAAAATTAATTGTTCATAATTACATGTGATCAAACTCAATTACATGAATGTATTTTAGCTATTAAAACTTGATTTCATGATATCTTTTAATCTAATGCTTGTTGAGGCCTGTGACTCATCGTTTTAATCGTTTAGACTTCAAGATCTATTTTATGTGAAGTAATTGAAAATCCAACAATTGAGAACTACTTTACCCTTAAGATGTGAAATTATTGTTTTACCCCCATACGGAGCTAAATGTGAGTTGCAAAATGAGGTGTCTACATAATGGAGCACTACAATAGCTACACAAATCATCAACAATAGCATAGCAATTAGGAAATATTTAGCATTTTGACAGCATTCCAGTGGGGTGCCAGTAGTTTTAGAACACTAATAAGCATTGTGGTGCCCAAACCCGAGAATGATACTTTCAAGGATAAAGGGCTTGGGCTCCCAATTTACTTGTTGGTGGGTTTCCTTGCACTCCTACGAATCGTTGCCTCAAATGCTGCCTTGACAGCCTAACCTCCTTTACTTTCGTGATTCTAAGCCCAATTTTCACCTACCCTCTGGTTTTTCTTCTCCCTTTCTTTTTCTCTCGTTTTTCTCCTTTTTCAAACCCCTTAACTATTCATCCTCCCTCCCCTTTTATAGTCTTTCCATAGTGGGGGTTCAAATTATTACTTTTTCATCATTTCTCACATAATCCCACTTTTGCTTGGAATTCCAAGGAAAAAGCATTACTTTTGAGGATTCTTTTGAAACTTGTTCCAAACGCCAAATAGTATTCGGCAACGAACTTCCCAAAGGCACTAACAGTACTCGAGGACCGACCTAGATTTAATCGTCCCCTCATCAGCCTCCCCCTGGCTTGTTAGTCGGTATTGGTCCCAACCAGGTCCAGACACAAAAGGATTCCCCCGAACATCAATCTTTGAACCCTTGCACGCTTGTTATTGGGCTGGGCCTATCCCTACAATATTGGGCCAGTTTATGCTTCTTGGGATAGCCTTTGTTACCCAGGCCAGCCCTGGGCCTTGGTTACATGGGCCGTTCCCGGTCGCCCGGGCCCAAGCCCTTACAAGCATAATCCATGTAAAGTTCTTAGTCCAAGGATACATAGCGATAGTGAACTACGATGACCTAGCTTTAACCACTATCTTGAATCAATTTCTAGGAAACCCTCACTGGCTCTAAAAATTTGACAAAAATCTTACGGAGTTCTTAGTCCAAGGACACTTAACAATAGTGGATTACGATAATCTTGGTTCAAACATTGCTATGGATGAACTCTAGGAGACTTCCAAACTACTATGAACCATGGAGCTAGAAGACTTTGGAGGCTTGTTTTTAAGCTTGGGGTGGCTCCATTCCTTGCTTCCTCTTTTTCTACTCAATTGGAGGGAAAAAAAAAGGGCATATTTGTAGGTGAAAAGATGGCACATCTATCATGCGCCAGCACATGATGTTCACTTGATAGCAACGTGAAGGACACAGGCTAAAAGCATGAGCCTTATGTGCCCAGTTTAACATGCTTTCCAATTTTGCTACAAACTTCTAAAGAAATATTAAGGACCTTATGGGGCTCAAAATATGGAAAATATGGTATCATTGGAATATTATGAATTTATATTTCCAATGACACCAAGTTTGACAAAATTGGAGGTCGGTGCAAAACACTATGGCTTCCGAAAGTTGGTGCATCATAAAATTTTTCAATTTTCGTAGCAAAAGTGCACGAATTTGCATATATGATCATGCTTTGGCCGGAGCATTTTCTAAATTAATATAGGGGTTACTGGCTCCTATAGCGTTTTCTAGGTATGTTTGATATTTTATGTGACTTTTTAAAATTTGGTTACCCAAAGTTGACCATTATAATTTTTGTCACACAAGATTTTTGAAGATATAAATTTGCATGATTCGAAGTTGACTAGATTTCAATCAAACCTTATTTTCAACTAGGGCTAGGGTTTCTGTTTTAGAGAGTTTTCTCGTTTGTAATACTTTGTTCGTTTTATGTCTGATTTTGGCAATCCACCTATCATTTAAAAAGCAATTGAATTATTTACTTATGGGGACAAGAATCACTTTGATTAAATGGTCAAATGTTTAGTCAAAGTTCAATCAAACTTGGTCAAACTTCATATTTTTCTCCAAACTTCCAAATTTGACTTATTTTGATTAAATTTAGCGATGTTTAACTATATAAGATTCAATATGAACTCAAATTGATCCTTATACTCATGAGTTTTTTTGTGAATACATTTTAACGTTTTAGCCTAACTTGTTTAATATTCGAGCTTAAAATATATAGACCTAAGCATGACTTGTTCGCTTGATTAATGAATATAATTTTTTCTTTCCTTTTTTTTCCAAATCGAACATAACTTATTCATAGATTGTTTGGCTTGTTTATAGCTCTAATGTGAACATATTCCATACATCGACAACGACAACCACTTGTTCCAAATGTGACTTCCATTCCATATAAAGTCACAGGGGAATTAATGGTATGTTTGAATTGAGGGGAAGAGAGGAGGAGTATAGTAAATTTAGTACAAAATTAACTTATTTTTAGTCAACTCTACTCTACTCCCCTTCACTCCCCCTCCTTCCCCCCTCCATCCAAACAGGCCATAAAGGTTAGTTGCCCAAGTCTTCTTGAGTCCATACATACATTTATGATAAGTCTTTGACACTAATAAATATACCACCGATTTTTTCACACTTTCCCTTAGACTTATGTAAAAGAGCATTTGGAACCCGTTCATTTGCATAATATTTATCAAAATATATAATTTTTGGTAAATTTTTATAATAAATGTATGGCAATAATTTAAATGTTAGCTTAATTTCAAAAATAAAAATAAAAAAACCTAAAAATTAAATTATTTATATAAATGTAAGACAATAGGCAAAAGGTCAGGGCCGGCTCAATGCATGAAGCAATTGAGGCAACTGCCTAAGGCCCCTAAGTTCCTAAGGCCCCCAAATTTAAGCAATACAAATATCTCTTTGTCATTGTGAGATTAATTAGGCCTAAAATATTAACCAATAAAAGTAAAAGAAAAAAATCAAATTTAAGTAATAGAGATATTTCTTCACCATTGAGAGTATGAATTAAGCCCCAAATATTAACCAATAAATTGAAAGTATTATTAATTTTTATATAAAAAATCACACAAAAAATAAAAAATAAAAACATTGACTGTGCAAAACAAAAATCAAAAGACAAAAAAATCAAAATCAAAATCAATCTCAAACCTCAAACCTCAAATATTTTTAATGAATTGTTGGAGAGTGACTTTTTCATATGTTTCTTGGCAGCGCATTGGACCCTCCTCTCTGTTGAGCGTTGCCCTCCTTCAGGTTTTTGCACTTCTCTGAAATGTCTTATTCTTGCTTACTTATGTCGTTGTTTGGTTCTTGCTGCTTTGTTTTGTTTTCTCAGAATATTTACTTGGTTGTTTGATACTTTTGCACTGTGAAACTTTAACCTTCTGACAAAGCATAGACGTGTCAAATTGGATTGGACTAGGGTCCTTGGAACATGTGATAGCATAGTAATCTCCAACTACTCATCCCTACATACTTATCTCTTAGGGATTTTTTTTTTTTTTAGTCAAAAAAAAAAATTTAAACAAATTTTACGTTCAATTTCTTCTTTGTTTCTATGTATATATGCATATATATTTTTTGGGGTTTTTAATTATAATATTCTAGTTGTTAACAAAAAAAATTAATTTTGCGAAAGAAAAAGTATAAATAATCAGTTATGCCACAAAAAAAAAAAAGGTTGATTAGTTATATTGAAGAAAATGTTAAGGAAACTTGAATACAAAATTTTTTTTCAATAACTTTGTATCTTAAAAAGCAGAAAAAATATATTTAAATAAAAATTGATATAAAAAGTTAAATAAAAAATTTATTAATTTAATATTATAATATGAAAAAGGGCCCACATAACATTTTCGCTTTAGGCCCCACAATGTATTTAGCCGGCCCTGTAAAAGGTTCATGCTAACAAATGCCCTTAGGGTATTGGTTAACAATTCAGTTAAAGAAAATTTTGATGGGAAAAGAAAAAAAAAATTAATATTTTGACAGCTTTTTTTAATTTCCATAAAAATAATGTCAAAACTTTCTTAAAATGGATTGTTAACCAATGTCCTAAGGGCACTCGTTAGCATTTCCCAGATTAAAATAATATGGGTCTCACTTAATAAAAAAATTGTATAAAGTTGACCCTAAAGCTTATAAAATTGACAAAATACGTACTGATATAAAGCTAAGTGGCTAATAAAAATTTTGACATAAAGTGATAAATTCTTACATAAAGAGGGTGTCCGTTAACACAACTTTTTGGCATATTTGCGACTGGTGTTGGCATATTGGAGAAAAAATAATTGGTTCATGTGATAGTAGTAGACAAACCGCCAATCACCATCTATCACATAGGCCCTTGTGAAAGCAACATGTTATACTAGCATTACAAAAAGGAAAAAAAAAAAAAAAAAGTTTGATTGATGTATGCCCTTAGTGCAAACCATAATCATTTATTTTATGAAAAATTGAAAAGGCTCTTAAAAAAATTAATTATTTTTTCACTTTCCTATAAAAAAATTTCTTAAATGGTTTAATAACATATGTGTGGGGCCAATGGCCAAAAAGATAAATGGTGAGTTCATGGGAAGTGGGCTAGTGGCCCAACGGCCCAGTCCGAGGACACTCACATGTCCGAGGATAAGATTCATTGCTCAAACTACGTCCGAGGTGGGTGTAATTCTTTTAATAGTCAAGGAACTTTACAGAATTGCATGCAAATTAACTAATGACTAAGTGAGCAAAGAAGGAACCGAGAAAAGTAACAAATATCCCCTAAAAGCTGCTACCTCTACATTAAATGCTTCCCAACTAACTCTCTGGCCGCATTAATGTGGAGGTGATACCTGAACAGTAACCAAACAGCCTTCTAACCACTAGATGGAGGATCCAGGAAGTTCTAGATGGAACAAAAAGAAGTTCTCAGAATGGAACCTACACATGTACGGTAGAAGAAGGATGAAGAAGGTAATATATAACGCGAAATCGGAGGACACTAAAGAAGGGAGAGATCTTTTGGAAAAAAAAAGAAAGAGAAAGAAGAGAGAAAATCCAGAGACATAAACACTAGAAATCTAGTCGAGGAAAAGGAGAAGAGGGCTTTTTCTTTTATTTAGTTGGAAGTTTCTTTTGCTGCAGAAAAACGATGTCTTTTTCCTCTCACCGGAGCTAGTTCTTACGCCCATTCTCTATAAATTTTATTGTTTGGGCTTGTTGGGCTCGAATCCCATCCTTCTTTTGGGTCCAATACATTTTAAGTCCTTACAATATGCCTTAAAGGCATAAGTTAGTAAAACTCAAAAAATATTTTTACTATGTATTTACTATAAACTCACTATTTTTTCTTCACTAATTACACATTGTTACATTACAATTAAAAAGTTGTTAAAAATTTTGTAATCATGGACTTTTTCATTTAGGGTAAAATGAAAAACTAGCTCTCTAAATTTCTTCAAATTTCATTTCAATCCCCTAACTTTGCGTTTATTCATTTCAGTCCTCTAACTTTCAAATTTATTCAATTAATGTTTTTTCATCAACTTTTGTTATATGTTGTGGTTAATTTTTCAATTTTATAAATTTTTCTTCAAATTTTTAAATTAAAAAAATTTAATTAATGATTGAAAAATATTTTTCAAATTTTTTTTTTCAAAAAACTTTAACAAAAGTTAATGAGAAGGCAATAATTAAATAAATCTAAAATTTAAAAGAGTGAAACGAAATTTAAAAAAAAATAAAGTAGATCAGTTTTGCATTTTATTCTTTCGTTTGCTGGCTAAAGTCAATCCTTTGCACACAAAACAATGAACTACTAGTCTACTGCTACTGCTATGCTTGATCTTTGAAAGACAATTAATGCCTTCGATAAAAGCAATTTCATAGCACTTATATTATACAGGCCTGTTTGATGTATCTGTGTACGTGTGTCTTGTATCATATATGGTGTAGGTGTGTATTGAATAACATGATTGGTTAGCTGTGATAATTAACCACAAATCTCGGAATAAAAAGCAAAATTGTTTTGCAATGGTTGGTGGAGAGCTTAATTCTTATGGCAAAATTTCCCTATTATTAAAGCAAAAAGGTCAAGGTTTTCATTATGTTTAACGTAATCATAGTCGGGTAGAAAACTCCAAATCTCCAATCATATTTAGTCAATTGATGTGATTAGCAGAAAACTAAGTTTTTATCCCCATCAACCTGCAGTTAAGCTTTAACACAAAACAATAGACATTTCCATTAGATCTGAAATTAAATTAGGTTTTTTCATCAAATTCTCACACAATGCACTGAAAAGTTCATGCATTTATATGACTGAGATTGCATAGACTCTTTTGAAATTCCGTTTGCTTTGAAAGTCTACAAGATAAGTAGTTCAAAAAGTCAAATAGCACAGTTTATGGTTTTCTAGGAATCACAGTCTTCACAGCATCAAACAGCTACTAGGACCAGTCTTGTTTCAAACTTGCAGTTAAAGAGTGGAAACTGTAAACTCTCTCTCTCTCTCCACTTGTTCACATGGTAAGCAAGTGCTTGTCTTCTTGTGGATTTTCTAATTTCAATTTCCATAAGCCAGATCTTGTTGACAAACATGTGAAGCGCTGCGCTGGGGCTTGGAGTTGGACTGCCTTTTTCTTTTAGGTCCAATTGGGTGGTGTGCATGTGCATCCTTCCATGCATATGCCTTTTTTAACCTTATAGCATTCTCATTTGAAAATATATTTTACATTACAAAAAGACTTATTTTATTTATTTTATATTTATTATTATAAATATGACTTTTATAAATTTATATTAGGAAATGTTAGTGGATGTCTAAAGCATTTGTTAGTGAATCATTTTTTTTTTTTTAAATTATAGAAAAATAAAAAAATTAATTAATGTTTTGACCATTTTTTTTAATTTTCCATAAAGTAGTTTCAAAACTTTCACAAAATAATTTGTAAACAATTGCCCATATCAGGACGCATTTATAATATACTAGCAATATAAACTTGTAGACACACAAAATGTGTACAACTAATTATTTTTCTTATAAAAAGACACCCAATATCTACCGTTGGAAGTGGTTAGTCTAGTGGTTATGAGCTCACTTCTAAGGGTTTGAGAGGTAGAGATCTCAAGTTTGAATTCCTCAATGAAAAGCACATGTCCTGGCCCACCAAGTATAGTGTCAATATAGTCACATTTAGGTGAAAAACGTTAACTTAAGTTGTCTCCTCTACCTTTTTTTTCATCAAAAAAAAAAAAAAAAAAAAAAACGTCCTATATCTTAATTTTTTGCAGTTCATGTAATATTATGTTTTATACCCACCAACAACAAAAGAAAAAGAAACATTTTTTTGTACTTTTCGTGACAGTACAGGGGAGAGAGAATAAAATAGGAGTAAAAAAAAAAATTTAAAGGTGCTACAGTTAGCATGTATCTTTACATGTTCCTGTAGCAAGTTGCAAAATTTTTGCATTTTCCCTGACTCGATGGGGGTAGTTTTTGATTATGTGAGGCTACAGTAAACTCTAAAATAACCAAAAATGGGTTTTACATAAGAGGGTGGAATGCTCTCTCTCTCTCTCTGGCTTCATAGTTTATTATAACACACTAAAATATAGTACAGTAATTCCCAAATCATTTTCTTGAATAGAACCAACACCTATCATAAAATAGATTTAGTTGAAGATATTGTACAGTATCTCCCAAATTTAACTGCCAACCGACTCTCCTCCTCTCTTCTCTTTCTAAAACATTGAAATAAACTAATAAAGTCTTGAAGTGTTATTCATCCTTTGGTTAAATAGGAACACAATTTTGTATATAATTTTCTGGATGACTATGAGGTATTAGAATTAGAATAGGGTCGGTCCCTCCTTGTAGGGTGCAGAGTTTGGCCTATGTGTCCTCTCTCTCTCTCTCTCTCTCTCTCTCTCTCTCTCTCTCTCACTCTCGCCGCACAGTGGAGACACCCATTATATATATGTACACTTATGGGTAACTGAAACTATAGAGGCCCATACCATTTACAGTACTTTGTAGAGTGGCGGTGGAGTTTCTTGGGAGCATCAATGGCTGTTTTCATTCTGGTTCTTGTGGTTGTCTTCGTGCTCTGTATCTGCTCTGCTTTGTTGAGATGGAATGAGGTGAGGTATAGGAAGAAAGGTTTGCCTCCTGGTACAATGGGTTGGCCAGTTTTTGGAGAGACTACTGAGTTTCTAAAACAAGGTCCAAACTTCATGAAAAACCAGAGAGCAAGGTGATTCTTTTATCTTCTATAGGATTTTCTTTTTCTTAGATTTATATTACAATACAGGGTATTCTCTGTTTTTTTTTTTTTTTCTTAATCAGCTTGCATTAGTGGACAGGAAGCTTTTGGTTTTATTGTCTGTACTTTCAACCTAACGTTTTTGGCCAATAACTGCTTATTTTTGGTCGGTTTTGTGGTTCAAGTTGTTTAGCTCTACTGTACCCCCCCTGCATGCCCTTCTTGATTATTAGTATAATTGAGCTTTTGGGTTATTCTATCTTCAACTAAGCCTTACAAATCCCATAAAGAAGATTAAAATTCGTTGCTAAATAAGTTCTATTTTCATTGTTTGAAAGATACCTTAAGAATTTCTAAAGCGTTAAATCAATATATGTTTTGGGTGGGGGTTGTCCATAAAAAACCACAAATATACCTGTATGTTTGACAAAAGCAACTCTCTGCACACTTATTGGTGGTTGAGTTGATGTTCTAGTGATTTTGACTTAATCACTGATCATTCTTGGAATTTACTCTATTAATAATCTCTCATACAGTTTCCTTTGTATTATATTCATTGACAGGTATGGCAGTTTTTTCAAGTCCCACATACTGGGCTGTCCTACCATCGTATCAATGGATCCTGAGCTCAACAGGTACATCCTCATGAATGAGGCAAAAGGCCTTGTTCCTGGCTACCCACAGTCCATGCTAGATATCTTAGGAAAATGCAACATTGCAGCAGTCCATGGCTCTACCCACAAGTACATGAGAGGAGCATTGCTTGCCCTCATTAGCCCCACCATAATCAGAGACCAGCTTTTACCAAAAATTGATGATTTCATGAGAAGCCACCTTAACAACTGGGATAACCATATCATCAACATTCAAGAAAAGACCAAAGAGGTTTTCATCATAATCACAATCCTAAGCCCTTAGGACAATGCGATTTTATAAACTTGTTACTTATACAGTTCTTCTTTCTCTTTGTTATGCAGATGGCTCTTCTCTCATCCCTTAAGCAGATTGCTGGTATTGAATCCTGTTCAATATCCCAACCATTCATGGCTGAGTTCTTTAAGCTGGTTTTAGGGACACTTTCATTGCCTATTGATCTTCCAGGAACAAATTATCGTCGTGGGTTCCAGGTAAATTGCTTAGTATTTTCTCATTTATAACATAGTTTTACATGAGAGTTTTAGTAGATTTATAATTATACATGTGCTTCACAATGTTTTACAGGCAAGAAGAAATATTGTAAGCATGTTGACACAGCTAATAGATGAAAGAAGAGCTTCCAAGGAAACCCCCGAAGACATGCTTGGTTGCCTAATGAGAAGTGATGAAAATAGATACAAACTTACTGATGAAGAAATAATTGATCAAATAATTACAATTTTGTATTCCGGTTATGAAACTGTTTCAACTACTTCAATGATGGCTGTCAAGTATCTCCATGATCATCCAAGAGCTCTTCAAGAACTAAGAGTGAGTGAACATTTTTTTAAAAAATTTGCAGAATAATAATGTTTATTTTAACAAATGAAAGTGGTAAGGGGACCTCATCATCTTTGTACTCATAAAATCTCTTTGATTTTTAATGTTGATATTCTGGTATGACATGCCTGTGACACTGACTTATATCTCTGAAATTTGCAGAAAGAGCATTTGGCAATTAGAGAGAGGAAAAGGCCCGAGGATCCCATTGATTGTAATGACCTTAAATCTATGAGGTTCACTCGTGCGGTAATAAATTTGTGGCTTTGAGTACATCATCCTGTTTTTTGGTAGTATATGAAATTTAATAAAATATGATGTGGTTCTACTTTTTTCTAATGCAGGTCATTTTTGAGACATCAAGATTAGCCACAATTGTTAATGGGGTTTTAAGGAAAACCACTCAAGATATGGAGCTAAATGGTAAGTTCGAAAAAATCAAAGCAAGTTTTTTCTTCTTTTTTCTTTTTTTATAATCTAATCAAAGCAAGTTAGTATGAATAAAATGATCCCTTTTTGTGCTATAGTTTCTACAGTCTTTTTATGGGCTCAAGAAGCTATTTATGCAGCTAGCCCGACCCTTTTGTCATTATAGTCCTATAGCAATAAATAAGTCTGAAACTTAGCATTAGCTGCCAATATAGGCAAATCACTCCATTTAAGAATAATTTTAAGAGGGAGCTGTTGTTTTGTAATTTTTAAGAGAATAAAATAGCGTGCTTGACCATATGACCTACTGGTCAAATACAAGGCTGTGGGCCATGTTTATAGCCATAGGTTCTTTGTTTGTTTTTTCTTTAACTATTGTCAACAGTGGATTAATGACTGCTAAGTGCTAACCACAACTTTTCTTCTCTGTTTCTGCAGGATTTGTGATTCCAAAAGGATGGAGAATATATGTTTATACAAGGGAGATAAACTATGACCCTTTTCTATATCCAGAACCATTAACCTTCAATCCATGGAGATGGATGGTAGGTGGCTCTTCTATTCACACTCTTATTTGAAAAGTATTATTTTCATTTGAAACAGATTTGTTTTCATATTTCAACTTGAATAAAAAAAAAATCTAAAAATGTATCCAATGTCACGTTAGTTAAAATTTTAAACACGATGATGACTTTTTGAAATTATATTCTAAGCAACAAAATTACCATGGTTGTAAAATGCAGGATAAGAGTTTGGAGTGTCAAAATAACTTATTGATATTTGGAGGGGGCACAAGGCAGTGTCCTGGAAAAGAACTGGGAATAGCAGAAATTTCCACTTTCCTACACTACTTTATAACCAGATACAGGTAACTAGTGGCCCACCACGTATAGTCCTCCCTTATCTCTTTGTCCAGATGAAAACTGCAGTAACAAAGTAAATAACCTTTAGCTGATGCAGTCTTCATTTCATTGCAGGTGGGAAGAGATTGGAGGTGATAAACTAATGAAATTTCCAAGAGTTGAAGCACCAAATGGGCTACATATTAGAGTCTCATCTTACTAACACACATATTTATGTACAGAAGAAAGAGAGCATATATGGATGTACAAAGACAATAGTATTTTTAATAGATTAGAAACCTGATGAAATTGAGCATTTACCAATTTTTCGGCTAATTAAGATTGCCCTCATTTGTAGAAACTATAGCAAATACTTGTATTCCGAGTTTCCAACCCTATACTTGCAGATATTTCTTAGTCATAATGAAAATGCCTTCTTTTTAAAGAATGAAAAGTAGGGGCCTCAAGTCTCAACACGTCCTTCATATTAGTGTGCGTTTGGCATTGGATTATAAGTTGGGTTTTTGCTTAATTTATTTACTATTTGTAGGTCTACGCTACTTTTATTTCAGGTTTATTTTAAGAATCCGGTTACTTTTCCCTTATTTCAAATATCCCATCATGAACCAACATTAGAAAACCTTTACCTCTGTTTAACCAGTATCCCGTGTCTGTATTATGGCAGCCAATGACTATTGTTAGTCAATATCAACCGATATCATTTTACCCAGCAAAATATAACAATTTCAATGTTAGATAATTTAAAAGATTAAATTTTATTGTCAGCCGATGCAACTAGGATTTCAATGGGACTGAGCAAGTGTAAGAGCGCCTGCAGCTCTTTATCTCCATCCCCGTACCCTATAAAAGAAGGTTGAATCTTAATATATGAAGAATTAGGGTTAAGAGAGACGAAAAAGAATAGGAGAATAGAGAGAGAGACAGAGAAAAGAAAGGTGCTGGGCATTAATCGGTCAAGCCCCTATTTTAGCATATATTTATATTAGAATAGCATGATTACAAAATACCTTTACTAATATGCTAATATAAATAATTAAATAAACTAGATGTAACTCTTAACACTTTCCCTCAAACTAAAACATACAAATCAAACATGCTCGGCTTGAAAGACAATCGCTGAAAGGAGGCACGTGCTAAAAGCTTTGTGAAAATATCACCCAATTGATCGCAAGCAAGCGAAGGGAGTGATAATTTGTTTCTTCATTAATGAATTCTGATGAAGTGACAATCAACCTTAATATGTTTGGTACATTCAAGGAACACAAGATTCATTAGCAATAAAGATAGCAACTCGATTGTCACAACACATCTGCATAGGAGTAGGAATATCAACACCCAAGTTGCGAAGGAGATATTGAACCCATAACATTTAAGATGCATTATGAGCCACAACTCGATACTCAACTTCAACACTAGAACAAGCAACAACATTCTACTTTTTAGTTTTTACTATGTCAAGTAACAAGATAATCGCCAACAAAAGTACAATAGCCAAAGATGGGCGGTCTATCAAAATGACTATTAGCCTAATCAAAATTACTAAAACCCGTCACATATATAAAAAGGAGGGGCTTGTACAAAAGTCCTCACCCAAGATTTCCTTTTAAGTAATACAACCAAACAGTAAAAAATAAAATGTTTTCGAGCCTATAAAGACGGGAAAAATTATTCCTACTTTTTTTTTTTTTTTTTTTTTTTGACAAAATCAGGCTTAAATTACAGATTAGGAATGAACCCAAAGTAGAAGGTCAATGCACTGGCCCATTTTATTTTCAAACTCAAAATCAAATCACATTTGATTAATTGGACTGAAATACAAATGAACCATTAGGAGGAGGCCCAGGAACTTGTATTTGTATATACATTAATTTGAATATGATTGTGTGATGTGAGTAGAGCAAAAGAAAATCTTGATGAGACCAACCCAATATGAGTGTGATGAGTAAAAAACGAGGTGTAGGTTTTCAAAGGTGATGATCCATTTCAAATTTCAACATAGCGGAATTATTTAACAAATGTAAAATTTAGTAATGGTAATTTAGGTGCAATACATCAAGTTCTCCAATTAAATTTAAACACTTGATTGCATTGAATAATAAAACACAAGTGTTATTATTTTTTATAATTGGAAAACCAAATGGGCTAATATATTGTACCTAAAGTACTATATTTAAATTTTACCCTTTAACAAAATATATTTATTTATATTCTTCAATATAACAATGTGGTCTTGAATCTTGATTATTAATGGGTATCTGAGTTTTACCTTTTAAAAACAAAAAACAAAAAATATTTGTATTCTTCAATATAATAATGTGGTCTTGAATCTTGATTATTAATGGACCCTGAACTTCGGGTACGCATAGTTTATGAGGACCAGTGTAACTACGAGCCCATTTTTCAAAATAGCCTTTCAAATAATAGAGCTAGGGGTCTAAGTACATCACCTAGCAGAGCCCATAACCCCTTAAAGGAAAAGCAATCACGTAGAGTCGTAGACCCCTACCAAGTGAGATCATGGACATAGAGGATCCATGAATTGTTCTACGTTTAAGCCCAAATAGAGGGGGGGAAAAAAAGAGGAAGTAAAATTTTCTTTTCTTTTCTTTTCTTTTTTTCCTAAAGAAGTGGACAATAGGATAGAAAGTGAGGTAGCTTTATGACCGTTAGGGGAACGAAAATTTTAGGAGGGGGGGATTGGTGTTTTCCATTTTTTGGTTGCAAAGAGAAAATAGAGGAGATGAAAAATGGGGTGATTGATTTTCCATCTAAACCCACAGAACATAATCTCTCCAAAATGGAGAAAAAAGTGAAGGGACAAGTGGATGCAAATTTACAATTGCACTTCTACCCTTATCTAAGTCAATTTCAATACTTTGCTTCTTATATTATAACGGTATTACTGTAATTAACTACAATTTATCATTTCTCTTTTCCATTTTTCTTTCAACCAAACAAAGCAAATGTGTATTTATTTTCTATCTTTCCACTATTCCACCCCTTTAACCAAACACACAAGAATGAAAACACATATTTTTTTCTCTTACTTTTCTATCCTCTCAGTTTTCAATCCTCCCTAATGAAAGTTTCATTTTGTCCAAATAATAATAATAATAATAATAATAATAATAATATCTTTTATTTTCTTTGCAGGCTCAAATTAAATGGGTTACTACGTAGCCCAACCTCTTACGTTAGCCTCACATGGAGGTACATATTTTGCTCACCGCATTTTTTTTGGGTCAAACAAATACAAGCAAATGGGTCACATTCTTGTGGATGGTCATCCCTCACTATCTATGTGTTTCCATTTCCTCCTAGGCTCCTTCAATTGTCGCCCAAGAATTAGGGAACTCATTTGTTTATATCAATATGGGCTTGAGGTGGACCCATAATACTCAGAGACAGTCAGTAAGCAATCAGCTAATCTATCAATGTGGGCTTGAACTCATTTGTTTGTTAGTAGAGATTTCAACTTTTTGTCTCATAATTTAGCCCGTTGGGCTGGATATTGTAACTGGAATGGATCCCTTCTCATCTCCTCTCTTCTTCCTTGAGTCTTTTTCCCTGAAGATTTAGATGCAAGTCCATTCTCTATTTTCCTTTCCTTTTTTCTTTTTTTGATAAGATAAAAATAATTATAAAAATTCTCTATTTTCCTTTTCTTAAATATAAAAATTATTCAGTACAAAAAATAAAAAATAAAAAAAATAAAAGGTCTGCCAAAAGCCATCATAATTCATAAGCTAATAACATGGGTTGTGGTTTAATAATGTTGAATGATTACTATCCACAGTTTCTAGTGTAAACCTTGATGAGGTCTTATTGTTTTAGTAATCGAAAGTTATATGAGATATGGACCTTTCCTATTCGTTATATGTCGCAGGTTAAAACTTAGGGGTGGCAAAATCAACTCAAACCTATTTGTCCATTCAAACCTGCCCACTTAAATGAGACTCAAACTCACTCAATTATTAATTGGATTATATGGGTATTAACCCAATTAACATTAATATTTGTTGGGTTTTAACTTGGTATCCAATTAGACCCAATTATGATCCAAGTATCATTTCAACAAATCACCCAACTCTAAAATACCTCAAAACCACTGAAAATTACCAAAATTCCCCCTAAACCTAAAAAATGACCAAAATACCCTCTAAACTTAAAAAATGACCAAAATACCTCTAAAACTTAAAAAAAAAAAAAGGATCAAAATACCCACTAAACCTAAAAATTACCAAAATACCCTCTAAAACCTAAAAAATGACCGAAATACCCCCAAAACCTAAAAATTGACAAAAATACCCCTAAACCTAAAAAATGACCAAAGTACCCTTGAAACCTAAAAATTAACCAAAATACCCCCTAAACCTAAAAATGACAACCCCCCCCTTATAAAACCTTTAAAAAAGACCTAAATACCCCCTAACCTAAAAATTACCAAAATCCCCCCCTAAACCTAAATTTTTAGGTTTCAAGGGTATTTTTGTCATTTTTTAGGTTTTGGGGTATTTTAGTCAATTTTTAGGTTTCAGGGGTGTTTAGGGGTATTTTGGTCATTTTTTAGGCTTTAGGGAAATTTTGGTCACTTTTAAGGTTTTGGGGGTATTTTGGTCATTTTTTAGATTTCGGGGGTATTTTGGTCATTTTTAGGTTTCGGGGGTACTTCGGTCATTTTTTAGGTTACAGGGGTATTTTGGTCTTTTTTAGGTTTTGGAGGTATTTCGGTCATTTTTTAGGTCTCAAGATATTTTGGTCATTTTTTAAGTTTCAAGGGTATTTCAAACATTTTTTAGATTTCAGGGATATTTTGGTCATTTTTAAGGTTTCGAAGGTATTTTGATAATTTATAGTGATTTTTGAGCATATTTGGTCTTTTTTTAGATTTTGGGGTATTTTGATAATTTTAGAGGATTTTAGGAGTACTTTGTCATTTTCAAGTTTTAGTGGCATTCTGGTAATTTTGATTATTAGGTAATTAGGTGGGTTGAGGTTTACCCATAATAATTAGGTTAGGTTAGGTTTGAGTTAGAAGTAATTAGTTAAATGGGCAATAGGTAAATGAGTTTTATATACCCAACCCAATTATGCCCACCCCAAACCCACTCGAACCCACCCATTTGACACCTCTAGATATGATCCTAATTTTTTTATTTTTTTTATTTTTAAATATGAATTTTGATAATTATTAAGAGACAATTATTATAATTGTGTCTATATATAAAATTATTTATTTTACTATTTAAAAAATATATATGATATAGTATAAATATTTGAGGTTTTATTAAAAAAAAAATTATAATACTTAAAATTTAAACTCAAAGTATGGTCATAAACACATCAAAGTTTAATTTTTTTAGTCATTATAAAGTTTCCACTATGGGGAATTCTTCTCACGTGTTAACAATACATGTATCGAGTACTCTCAGATGTAAGCTCCACAAGCATAGTTGTTAGTATTGTACAATACTCAATATGATACGTATCATTTATCGTAAATGCTCATGAATCATATAATACAATGTGCATATCATAGGAATCGTATCATATCGTTTTGTACAACACCTAGACAAATGCTTTAAAATGAGATTTTTTGTTAAAATTTGCACTTTTATTTGAATCTAACAAATTGTTAGACTTGTTTTTAACACAAAAATTATTAGATTACTTAATTTAGACTAATAGTTTCTCAAAAAAAAAAAGAAAAAAAAAAGACTAATAAAATAACATATTCATAAGTTTTTTGTCTCATCTTTTTCTCCTACAAAATTTGGACAACACAGTACACACTTACACAGTTACACTTCACTTTAATATTTGTAACTTTATTTTCTATTCTATGAATACGATATTAATTAACAATATAATTCTTTCTAAAAAAAAATTAACAATATAATTATCTTTTATTTTTGTCATTATTGTTATAAGTCCAAGAAACTAGAATGCTAGGAAGAAATGTTTAAAAAAATTATTAAAATAAAAAGAACAAGAAGAGATAGTAAATGTTAATGATGATGAAGAAAATTTTAATGAAGAAATAAGTTTGCAAAATGATAAACTTGATGATAGCATTGACTTAGATGGGGTTGATTAGGTAATATGATTAAACAAATTATTATTTTTGGGTCATTTGTAATATATTATCACTTTTGAATTTAAGCAATTCGGTTGTGTATGTTGTAAACATATGTTAGTTTGATTTATTTAGTTAGCCTGTTAAATTTTATTATATAAGTGATGAATAAATTAGTCATTAGTTGAATATATTCAAAATTTATATTGAATATACCCTTTATATATATATATATAATTTTTTTTTAATTTTATTAAGAGTTTATGTATCTAATGAATACACAATACAATATGATACACGATACAGATAAATCAAAAATTGATTCACGATATGATTTACATTTTGATAAGTATGCCCACAAGTATGTAGGAACTACTTGTTGTGAAAGGCTTGTTATATGTATTATTAGTAACAGGAGATACCTTTTTGAATTATGTGGAAATGAGCATTTTTTTTATAGAGTTTCAACTTATGACGTTCACTTCTTATTATTGCCATTTTTATCATCAAATCAAGACAACAATTGAATTTTGGTATAAGCAGAAATTGAACCCTAGATATCTTATTTAACCATTAGAAACTTTACCAGTTAAGTTAACTGAAACTCATAACATTTTTTATTTAAGATAAAAATAGCGAAGAATAAACATTTGACTGTGTAAAGGAGTCGCCTAACTCAAATTCCTTGGTAGCATCTAATAAATGGATGTAGGGAACACTTGTTTACGCTATGAAAATAAAAATTAAATCATGTGTGAGTTTGACAATTATGTCATGTATAAGTTTAATATTTAAAACCAAGGCTAGGAGAAGTGGTCAATAAGAAGTTATGAAACTACCTTCTTTAAAAAAAAATGAAAAATAATTTATTCCTAGTCCTAGGAGTAGTTCACCTTCAACTAGGGATCCTCCACCAATTCATTAACTCTTATCTTCTTAATTTATTCCTAGTCCTAGGAGTAGTTGTAACTTATTTCTTAAAATTACTGTTACTTAGTTTCCAACTCTTGTATATATGCAACAATAATTTCTTAAAAGCACTATCATTTAGGGCATGTTTGGATTGAGGGGGAAGGAGGGGGAGTGAAGGGGAATAGAGTAGATTTAGCTAAGAGTAGATTAATTTTGGGTCAAATCTACTCTACTTTACTCTACTCCCTCTCATTTCCTTTTAATCCAAACAGACAGTTTCAAATTGATCCTGAAAAAATAAAAGTTTCAGCTCTTGTATATATTCAATAATAACTAGATTAAAATTATGTTGTATTCTCTCCGTTAATTAATTCAATCTGATTTTTCTATCAATTATCTTGTTGATTTCACTTGCATCATTATCATTATTATTACTGAACAATCATGGGCGACTCTACTTAAAGTCCAGGGTGGTCACAAGACCACCTTGAAGTGGAAAAAATTATTATTATTATTATTATTATTATGTATAAATTTTAAAAAATTATGATTTTTTATCCTTAAAAAAACTTTGTGACCACCCTAATTTTTTTTTAGGTCCAACATAATTAAAATTAAAAAAAAATTTGGCAACAAACTTTGTTGTAGACTAAAGCTACAACCCCAATCAATAATTTTTTATTGGATGTGAATTTTAACAAATCCACCATTTAATTACATTTTCTTATTATATCTTCTATACTTGCAAAATTTCAAGAAGAGAAAAGATTAATAGCTATGTCGTTAATTGAATGTTTAAATTTCAAGTTTTGTAGTTTAAAATTATACATAAAAAATAAATTTAGGGATCGAATTGTAAATAATGTCTGATTATCATGAAATTTGACATATGTTTTAAGAACATAGAGAACATGTAATTCAATTGTTAGATTTTCAAAATATGTAGCAATGTTAAATTTTTTAGTGAGAGTTGTACCTTAGGCTACAACTAAGTTTGTAGCCAACTTTGACCTTAAAGTTTATTCCCCTTAACAATATATTAGATCCTTACAAGTAAAAAGAAAAAGTCCAAGAAAAATTTTGTTTAACTAAACTTTTGAAGAGATGTAGTTTGCAACATTAATAATGAGACTATCATGTAATGATTTCAAAATAAGAAAATTTGTAGAAGAAAATTGTGAGACTTTATATGTTTGCGTGTATGTGTATTTTTTCAATATATGAAGTTCTCTTTTTATTAAATTTTGTATAATTTAAATTTTTTAATGACTGCCCTCAAAAAATTTCTTGGAGCCGCCATTGTAAACAATGAGATATCACTGAACTGACTCAAGATGAAGTCATCTCTCTTCAGAAAAATAAAATAAAATTGTATACAGTAATATTAAAAAATTCAAATGTTTTTTGAAAAAAAATCCAAATGTTGATATATGTAGCATATTTATTGTAGGGTCACAATTTTCAGCCCATGTCTAAAGTGTACAAAACTTTGGCCCAATAAACTCGATACAATAGAATTTGTAGAGAGTAGGTCGAAAACCTAGGCTTTATGAAGTTAACAACAGCTAGTATGAGTTCTGAATGTGATCAAATGATGACAAAGTCAATAATCTTGCATGAAGATGATGTCCGAGGAGGCAGCCTATTTTATAAAACCTGGTAAAGACGATTACAAGTTCTATTTTTATTGTTCCAATGTTTCTCTCATGGAGGGTTTTTTACATTATATAGTTCTTTACAGATCATCTTGATCATACACTTATCTACCATCGAGGCCTTCACTTGAGCATACGTCCCATCAAGCACCTTCTCTAGCTTTCTATAAGCTGTCATTAGTAGGTTTTCACTGTTCAGGGGTCTTCTCCACATAAATGCGGCCAGAAAAGTAGCTGCAATGCATTTAATGCGGCAGTAGCAGCTTTTCCCTTAGATATTTCTAGATTCTTATCTCTTTTACACGCGTGAGAGGATCTTCTTTGTTGTGGAAATCTTCTGGAAGGTCACCTAAATTGCTGAAGTACAAGGCTGAGAATAAGCTTCTCCTCGGACCGTCTGCCTCCACCATCTTTTGCAGTTCTAAATTCGGCGTTTCTTTCAACTACTTACCCCTCCTCGGATACACGGTATTCCCGAATAAAGTCCAAGGCTCAATATTTGACCTTGGGCCTTTACCCTCACATTTATTATTAATTTATGTTCAATGGTAAAATACTATTTTGATCCCTAAACTTTACCAAAAGTTTGTTTTTCATCCTTAAACTTCAAGAAGTTCATTTTTCGTCCATAAACTATTAAAAAGTTCATATTTCATCCCTAAACTATTGTAAATGTTTTATTTATGTCCTTAAATTTTACTAGAAGTTTATTTTTCATCCCTAAACTATTGAAAATTTTCTTTTTTTCATTCTTATATTTGTCTCTATACTATTCAAAAAATTCTTTACAAAATTTAGGAAGAAAAAAAGAACTTTTTAAAATTTAGGGGTGAAAAACAAACTTTTAATAAAGTTTTGGGACCAAAATAGTATTTTAACATTTAAGGAGACTGATATAATTATATTCGGGAGTTTAAAATAAATTGGTATTTCTTAAAAATCTATTCAATATCATTTAATTTTAATTACTTTTACAACGTGAGTTTTAATTGATAAAAAACTATTACTAGAAGCAAACGTTATAAGTTAAAATTATTTATAAAAAAAATTCTAATTTTCTAAGTTCGAAGCCCACCTAAAAAAAATTAATTAATATTTTAATCTAATAATAAATAACAGTTCGAATAATTGGAGTTTTTCAAGAAAATTCATTATGCTAGTGCAGTAGGGATGCATCGTGTTGTTATTTGGGCGAGGTAACTTAAAAGGCATTCAAGACCATATTAAAAAAACGTAAAGAAGCCGGTGCAGGCTTGCTTTATGAATAATAATAATATTAAATAATGTGTATACTAGTCTAATAATAAATTGAATAATGCTACGCAGCTAATAATTTTACAGCCATCCCATAAAAAAATAATAAAAATAATTTTACAACCAAATATTAAGGGATAAACTGTAAGTAATTTTCTTTTTTTTTTAGAGAAAACTGTAAGTAATTTTAATCGTGATCCACCATGAGAGTAATTTTTTATCTATAGAGTACTTGCATTATAATAGAAAAAAATATCACATTTTAGCCAATCAATGCTAAAATTCACCCATTTCAATTTATACAAAGTTATATAAAAATATATGGTTATTATAGTAATTGTGTAAATTTGCATTAGAGCTCTTCATTGTACATTTAATTTTTTATTCTTTATTTACATATCTTGAAGATAAAAGAAGAGAGCAGATAGTAATTATTGTGCGTGAATAAAGAGAAATAATGTTAAAAATTAAGAAAATTAATATTTTAATAAAATGTAATGTAAAATAGACGATCTTCTAATGTGGAGTATTTTAAAAAGTAAACGTGTAAAATGGGAAAAAAAAAAGTTCTTAAAGCTAAAATAGCCCGAAACTTTTACAAAAATTGATACAAATGATTAACTTGTCACTTGAAATTTGTTATGAGGTTGTTGTGAATACAATATTATTGTTGAGAAGTTACACATACTAATAATTTGTCAATTAAAATTTGTTTTGTGACGACGTTGAGGAGTTATGCTAACAACTTGTTACTTAAAATTTGTAATGCAGCTGTCGTAGACCCAATGTTACTATTGAGGTTTTTTTTTTTTTTTTTTTGAGAATTATTGAGGAGTTATATATTAACAAATTCTCCCTAAAAATTTGTTATATGACTGTTATGAACGTTGATTAATTATACTAATAATTTATCGCTTAAAATTTGTTATTTGACTGTTGTGGATGTTAAAGGAGTTATACTGACAACTTGTTATTTAAAATGGTTGAAGAATTACTTAAAATTTGTTAGGAGAGTCCAATATTACTGTGGAGGAGTTACATATGCTTACATAAATAAGCCCACATTTAATTGCGAGATTTAAGGTAGTCCTTTCTGTTTCTCAAAAAAAAGTTAGTCCTTTCTTATTCACTCACTCATTAACGCTGAGAGAACGAAAACACGTGTAAGTTCGTAATTCCACACGCTTTCTTTTATGGTCTCCCTCCGACTTTCCCTCCGCATCAAAAGATTCAAAAAGCACCTTCTTTTCTTTGTCGGTAGAATTCTTAATGACAATTCATAATTTCATTCCCTCAAAGACTAGTCTAGTCTTTGACCTGTCTGTTAAGTAAAACCGTGAAAGCCTTTTTTTTTTTTTTTTCAATGCTATGTTTTCTATTTATTTACTTTCTTTTAAATCCTTAATTTTTTAATATAATTTTAGGAAAAAGTTAACTAATTGCGTAAGATTCTAGGAACATTAGTTTATAATATACTTTTAGAAAGTTTTTATAAAAATAAAAAAATCAATTTCATTAACGGTTTTTTATATTGAGAAAAATTAACGAATGCTTAAAGAGATTGATTTAGTAATAATTTTTTAAAAAAATTTATAAGAAAAAATTAATTAATTATTTTAATAATTTTTTATATTTTCTATAAATGTGGTATTAAAATTTTTTAAAAATTGTCTACTAGTAAATGTCATAAAAACACCTTTTAACAAGACATTTTTATATTTTCAGTAAAAACTTTGTCAAAACTTTTTAAAAATTGTTTAGTAACAATTGTTATAACTTATAAGAACATGGATCCATAATTTTATTTTAACTAATTTTTAATAGAAAATTATATCCAAAGAACCTTGTTTGAAGAGATTTATGGATCTCATTCCCTGAAATTAATGGAAGCTAATTCTACAGTTGCCAAAATTAAAAAAATCAGTTTCAATGTCTAAACGCACGTGGGCGAGTATTGAGAGAACTCATATGGCATGAATCTCCAAATAGGAATAACTTATTTTAATTGATTTATTGGGTTTAAAGAATAAGTTGAAGAATATTTGTTGATGTTCTCGAAATATTTATAACCAATTTAAACAAATCATAAACAGTTGAAACAACTAATGCCAAACTCATACTTGTTAGTTATATTCGTATATAAATTCTTAACCAGAAATATTTAAGAAAATATTAAAATTACTATCAACTTTATCATTAAAAAATAGATTGATGTAAGAAATGTGATTGTTTTGAATTAAAATTTATTAAAAGGAAAATGCTATATCTACTATAAATAAAAAAAAAATAAAAAAAAAACTCATTCTCAAAAAAAAAAAAAAATACTATAAAAAAAAAACTTTTAAAATATGTTAATAATGACTAATATAGTAGTAATATTTTTAGTTTTTATGTGAATAAATTATTACTCCCAACTCCCAATCACTTATTGGGAGGTGCCAAAATGAGAGGGCATAGTGCATCAAAATGCTCTGGATTATTTCACATCAGTATCTCATTAAGTAATCTAAAAAAAAAAAAAAACTCATTTAAAAGTTCTATTAAAAATTCAAAATAACTCATTAAAAAGTAATACCCAGCAAAACATAAGATAGGCCATTAAGAGAATATCGTTACCAAATTCATTCATTGGATTCAAAACTCATTAAAAATTAATTCGGAACAAATGAAAATTCATTAAGAGAATGACATTATCAAAGTTTGTTCATCACTTCATTGGATTGTCTCAGATCTTGATTTTTTTTTTTTTAATACAAAATAGAAATTCTATTCTACTCTAATCTAAGTGTATATGTGTGTGAAACTCCCTCCTACAAATCTTTTTTTTTTTTTTTTTTTTGAAAATCCCTCCTACAGATCTTGAATCTATTGCCTTCCTTAAATTGGTTCAACTACATACCTTGCTAATTAATGAGCAACTTTATACTTACAAATCTAGCTTTTGAAAGTTACTTGCATCAAATTTATTCAATAAGATGCATTATTATGTAAATATTACTCCCAAAATACTCAATAGTTGAAACAAAAATTTATTTTTGAAGGGCTTAATTAAAATCAAACCATTTATCTTTATTATTATATATATTATGTTATATATAAAAATTGGGTTAAAGTTATACCTAATTTAATTTTAAATAGTGTTAAATTATTTAATATTTTTTATTGAATATAAATTTTGATAAATTCCCCTGTAGGGTCAAGATTTGTTGGGCCAGGCACCAACACTCTATATGATGAGCCCACCAAATTTTCCACAATAAATTTGTAGAGAATGGGTTAAACAACTGGGCTAATGGTGGATTTAGCAACGGTCCAGATGAACAAAAACCAATAATAAAGAAATGGGTTGAGTCAAGCCTTCCACGGGATAAATCCCTGTAGTCCGAAGAGGTTTTCTATTTAAAGGTTAGTGGATATAAATTTTTTCCTGCCCCTTTTTTGTGAGACTTGTTTCCCTTATATATACACCCTTTTCCCATCTTCACCGCACACTTGTCCTTCATCTAGGCACCCACTTGAGTACCAGTCACATCAGCCGTTTGCTTTAACTTGCAGTGAGTGGTGGTGGGTGAAGACGCACTGTTCAGGTGTCTTCTCCACATAAATGCGGCCAGGAAAGTTGCTGCAGTGCATTAAATGTGGCGGTGGCAGCTTTATTAGCAAGATATTTCGTGATAGCTCCGCAGTTAGGCATGCCTGGAGTCTTCCCCAAGCATGGAGATCTTTAACACGTCTACTCGATCAAGTTCTGGGCTGCTCCGTTGGGTATGGTCCCTTCGGCCTGTCCAGGTTGTCTTCGGACGGAGCGTTTGTTCCTTGTGGATTGCACCTCCACCAAGATGGCAGAGCATTGATACTATTAGCCTCTTCGGACAAGGAGTCGTCTCTAAACTGGGCCACAGGCCCAACCTGTGGCGTTGGGCTTTCTCACCCACATCCCCATTGAATTACATTTTTTTCCCTTATACTTTTATACTTGCAAAATTCAAAATAATCTGAATTTAGGGGTGGAGAATACACTTCATTACTATACATCTTTGTAAGTGTAGATTTCATATTAAAGTATTAAACACATAATGAATATTGGTAAATTTAAACAACGTAGGCTTCCCTAATGTTAACTTTTTAACGGACTTGTTTTGTTTATTTGTATGTGAGATTTTAATTAACTTAATCAAGAGCATTGTAATTTTTCACAATAAACCTTTGTTTGGTTAGAAAGATGTAGAGGATGGAAAGAATAATGGAAGGGAAAATATCTTTGTGGACCCATCATTTTTCCTTTCTTAAGTTACTCTTATACCTTGTAAAAGTTTTGACTTTTTTTGTGAAATTACTTTGTATTCTTATTAATTTATAGTTGTAGGGATCGAGTTTGAGCACTATTGCTATGGGATGAGTGGACTCAAGCCCAACTAGCCTGATACAATGAATTTGTAGAGTATAGGTTCAAGAACTAGGCACTAATAAGGATTGCAACAACTAAACATGGTAGTGAATGGGTTGAACGACAAGAATGTAGGCTAAAGCATGAAATATGGCTCCTCGACCCTCCTCTTAGGGGCTGGAAGTTCTTATTGCTTTTTCAGTGCTTGGTTACAGAGATGACATAAGTGCTATAATATTTTCTGCCTCCAAAATCCCCTCCCTCCTTTTTGGAGGACTTCTTATATTGTATATCCCCCCTTTGGTTAATCTTAACCCTCCATTTGTTGGTTATGCAGGTCACTACTTGAGTGCTTGTCTCATCAATCACATTCCCATTCTTTCTGTGGGTTGCAGCAACTATAGTAGTACTGTTCAGGGGTTACTTCTCCATTAATGCGGCCAGAATGTTAATTGTGGACATTTAATGTGGAGGTGACAGTTCCTCCTAGAATTGCTCCTCCACAATGTTTCCGCAACTGACCCGTTGTACTTGTCTTTTCTTTGAGGACACTCTGAAGGGCTACTTCTGATAGTGCTCTACTCTTCCTTTCCATGGTCTCGGCTGGCCGAGGACAGGATTGTCCTCGGTAGTGCTTCTTGGTAACTGAAGCTTCCTCAATTCGTCCTCGGACATTCCTTTCTCTTCGGCGTGGGCCTAGTATAAAGTGGGCCGAAGTTATCAAATCCTGTCCCCACAATAGTAATTTAGAATAATAAAAGTATAATATTTCCTTTCTTTCCCTCTTTTGATCCAAACATACGAGTAAATACTTTTTTTCCCCTTCCATTCTTTTATACTTTACCCTTTTCTACTGTCCATCCAAACATAGTATAGGCATAAAAAAAAAAGTAGACTAATGTTAAAATTATAATCTATTTTACAATATTTTTACACTATTAACATTACTTATCATATCAGCAGTTTGTAAAAATATTTGTATCTCTAACATTTTTCTAAAAAGAATATACATATATTCCTATATGGGATGAATAAGATATATATGAAATAGTTCATCAAAACACACACACACATATATATATATATATATATGAAATAAATAAGATAATCCCATAAAAAAAATGAATAATAATAAAATAATTAGTAGGCTATTTAGTGATAACACAAAGAGTCCTTACTAGACATCCCATATATGGTAACATATGCAGATCTACTTCAAGATTTGAATAATGATATTCTTTTGTTTTTCCTAAACAACAAACACAATCTCACTCTCACAAACAGTTAATGCAAAATTGCATGAAATGATTCAATGAATAGTTTTTTTTTTTTTTTTTGAGAAGGGATTCAATGAATAGTTGAATACAAATATACAATACAATATACAATACAACAGCCCACTGGCAGCCTTTGAAAAAGTCTTGAAAACCTAAAATATTCGGACACGTCTCACTCACTATTAACCCTCCACTCGTGCCGAAATCACCGGCTTCGCACGTGCCACCACGTACTCCTCTACTTATATTCCCCACACACAAGCTCTTCTTCTCTCACAACTCTCTCTTCACTTCTCTCTCTCTCTCTCTCTCTCTCTGATTCTTTTGCCAATGGCTTCCGCCGAAGCTTCTTCGATTGCCCCAACCCCATTGTTGAAAGATGAGCTTGACATTGTGATCCCCACAATCAGGAACCTCGACTTCCTTGAGATGTGGAGGCCATTCTTTCAGCCTTACCATCTCATCATTGTCCAAGATGGTGACCCTTCGAAGGTCATCAAAGTCCCTGAAGGCTTTGATTATGAACTCTACAACCGCAACGATATCAACAGGATTCTGGGTCCTAAAGCTTCTTGCATTTCCTTCAAAGACTCAGCTTGTCGTTGCTTTGGCTACATGGTGTCCAAGAAGAAGTATATCTACACAATTGACGATGACTGCTTTGTAAAGTTCTTTCCTTTTTCCCTTTTCCTATCTGGGTTTTGCTTTTCGTTTCTTTCTGGGTGTTATTGATTTTGAATCTGTTTATATTTTGCCTTTTGATTTCATATTCTCTGCTAATTCTCTTTTTGTTGTGGCGGCATGGATCTGATCTGCATATTTTTCAATTTTTTTTTTTTTTTTTGTTACTGATCTGCAATTTTTGAATTTTGAGTATTAGATACGAGCCATGCATCAAAATCATTGTGTAGGTTTGTTTATAAATCAAATCTGAATTCTATGGACTTCAATTCTATGAATCTGATTATACAACAAAACTTCAATTTTTTTAAACATTTCCACAGATTTGTGATTCAAAATGGTCCAATTTTGTGTTGACCAAGCACTGCCGAAAGATCTTTCACGTGATGTGTTTTGGATTACTTTTGTGAATGTGTTGTCTCTTACTATGACAGTGACATATGTGAATTTTGTGGTCATGGTAGATTTTAACATGTTATGACTTTTATGTTTTTGTTTTCCGATCTAAATTAAACATGAATTTATAACCTTGTAAGAAACATTTTGTTTTATAGCATTGTTGTTGTGAGATTTGAAACTTCTTTACTTGGATCTATGTTTAAGCGGGCTCTGCATCTATAGATTGTTGTTGTCAAAGGTCTCAAAGTTTAGTCAATTTATGTTTTTTTGGAGTATTGTTGAGATATAGCTGTCTTGATTTTGATGTATCTTTTATTTAGTCCCACAGGCAACAGCTGTAAATTTTTGTTTCAATATTCTTGGGTGATTGTAAATGGTTGTGTTATCATATGCTCCTAGGATTTTTTTTTGAAAATAAGATGAATCCTCACTTTTTCTTAATTTTGATTGAGATGTAGCTAAAGGTGACAGCCTAAACTCATTAGCTTTGAATAATAATAACTGTAAAGTAGCTAAATTGCCTTGTTCAAATGACTTCCCGCCTGTGCTTTTGTGGGACCTTTACAATTTGTGACCCAGCTTTGGGATGTTCAAATTCAAAAGCCTATCTATCATACTGTTCAATGATGTGTCTCTCAATTTTCTTAATTCTATTTTTTTTTTTATGAACAGTTTCTTTATTCTAGAATTCAAGCATTTGAATAATATTTTGAGAACCAGCGGCTTCTTTGATTCATTGCTTGTGTTTCATAATAGAATATTGATCCATGACTGTATTTTGGAACTTGACTAATCTGTCTTATGGGATAATTGATCTGGCTGGTAGTGCCAGGACAGCTCTTTGTTTTAATAGTTTATTATGTCGAAGGTACTATAATTCAAATTGTTTAAACTTAAAATATTAATTTATATTTTAATATTCAGGTCATGCATGTTCCTAAACATTGTTTTCTTTATATTATTGTTATCTTTCCCTGTTTAGTATGATGACTTAAAATGGTTTGAGTATGTTCTTTTCCACCATTGCAATATAGTAGCATCCATTATCACCAAAATTGATGTTGTGGAAATCTATTGATGCTTAGGTTGCTAAAGACCCATCTGGCAAATCAATCAATGCACTTGAGCAGCACATCAAGAACCTTCTCTGCCCATCCACCCCTCATTTCTTCAATACCCTGTATGATCCTTACCGTGAAGGTGCCGATTTCGTCCGTGGATATCCATTCAGTCTCCGCGAGGGTGCCAAAACTGCTGTTTCTCATGGCCTCTGGCTCAACATCCCTGATTATGACGCACCTACACAGCTCGTGAAGCCTCGGGAGAGGAACACTAGGTTGGCAGTTTGTTCTTTTAAAAAAAAAAAAAAAATTTACCTTTCACTTACCATAATTCTGAGTATTATGATTTTTGTTTTTGTTTTACAAGGTATGTGGATATGGTTCTGACAATTCCAAAGGGCACTCTGTTCCCCATGTGCGGTATGAATTTGGCATTTGACCGTGAGCTTATTGGCCCTGCAATGTACTTTGGTCTCATGGGTGATGGTCAGCCTATTGGACGCTACGATGATATGTGGGCTGGCTGGTGTGTCAAGGTTGCCTCTCATTTCCCTTTAACTGTCATGTTACTCATTGTTTACCTTAGATGTTCACATTTCCTTTTGATTTTTTGTACCATCAGAGCCAGATTGTAAATTGTTAGTAAAGTTATGGAACACCTAAAAAATTTATGATTGATGATTGTTTAGGTGATATGCGACCATTTGGGTTTGGGAGTGAAGACTGGCCTTCCCTATATCTGGCACAGCAAAGCTAGTAACCCATTTGTGAATCTGAAGAAGGAGTACAAAGGCATCTTCTGGCAGGAAGAGATCATTCCATTCTTCCAATCAGCTGTTCTTCCAAAAGAATGCACCAGTGTTCAGCAGTGCTACCTTGAACTTTCCAAGCAGGTTAAGGAAAAGCTCAGTAAGGTAGATCCTTACTTCGACAAGCTGGCAGATGCAATGGTCACATGGATTGATGCTTGGGATGAGCTAAACGCTGAAGGAGCATCAGCGAAACTATCCAATGGCAAAGCTTAATAGATTTTTTGATTGACTGCCAATGCCGATTATTTTACTACCATATAGTAACTGGAACTATTGGTAGTTATAGTCATTGTGATGTTTAATTATCCTCTCCCTGACCCATTTGGTCCTCCCTTGGATTTTGCCGATTGGTGGGTGTAATTTTATATTTATTTACTTCATGCTATGAGCTTTAGATCAATAAAATATAGTTGATTTTAGTATTTTACCATTAATTTCAATCTACAACTGCTGGCTTGATTGACAGTGATTAGGTTTCTTTCTTTTTCATATTCTGTCAATGGTCATTATAGACTTTCCAAGAAGTTGGTATTTGAAAAATGAGTTGTGAAGGTCATCTTATGCCCAACTCACTTAACGCCTAAAAGGAGAAAGTGAAGACTCTCTGTCTCATGGTCTTAGGGTCAATTGTTGGGATCTCATCAATGGGACTCTTCAACTGCCTAAAAAAGTCTTTTTAAGACTTATAATCATACTGTTGCGCAACGCGCCTACTTGTGCCAAACTTAGTACTTATGCGGTTATGCCCACGCAGCTGCCAAGCTTGAAGCCAACTTTGTCGTAATATTAAGCATGAAGCTCCAAAAGTTATTCTCGCATTATTGTAGGCACCTTTGTTTAGTTTAATAATGTTTGCAGGTTATTTTAAATATCCTTCTCAAAAAAAAAAAGAGAAAAAAAGGTTATTTTAAATATATATATATATATATATATATAATAGTACTTCCTACTTCTATTGTTTTTTCATGTTTGGGAATGTGGGCAGCACCTTGTCACCACTCAGTTCTCACTTCTCAGTACTGCACTGTATGGATGTGGTTGGCAATGTTAACAAACGGCCAATGTGCTCAATGGTTTTATCCTATGGAATATGCTAGTCTTCCTAATCCTACCACACCTGTACAGAATCTATAAGGTTAATCAGAATCTACTCCTTGGTTGACTTTCAAAATGCATCAGCATTACTTTCCTATGTGAACGTATATACTTTTCCTTTTTGTTAACAAACCGTTAGCCTATATTTTTCACAAACTCTCACGGTTCACATAATAATTATAACAATAAAAAACAAAAAAAATCCTCAAAACTTAATTTAGTTTTCACTCCCTCTCAAGTCTCAATTTAAAAATTTTAGGATCTGTTTGGTAAGAGTATTTAAATATAATTTTTTGTTTTGCAATCCATAAAATGGTAGTCCTACACTTGAATTTATTATTTGATTAATATTTTCTAAATATAATTTTCAAAAAACTATATCATATTTTCCTGGTTTATAACAGGATTTTGAAAATAACTAAAAACTGTATCATATTTTCTTGGTTTAGAATAGAATTTTGAAAACGGCTAAAGAGGTGTTTTCAGGATACAAAAAATATTTTTAATGACAAAGTTGTAAATAGATTGAAAACAGTTGTTAAGGACTGTTTTTTGGGCCCATGTGGCACTACTTCAAGAGGCGGATTTATGGTTCACATTTCATCTTCATCAATTGGGATCATAACCCTATGACATCATCAACATCAACATATGGATCGGGTTTAAGCAATGAATCAAAGCTCACGGCCCATATTACCTCTCCCATATTCATGGCAAGCGGCTTCTTCAACAAGAGCCTATATTTACACAAAATGACAACAAAACCCGAGGTACGTCATCTCATCTTCGGCTTATGATCCAAGCTCATAAGTCTCTTTGGGAAAACTTTGGGAGTTGTGATTTGGAGGGCCAAGAGGTATGTTCAGTAAAACTCCAGCGGTTTAAAGTTGATAAAAGAGATATGTTGCTTGGTGTGTCTTCTCCAACTCCCTGAACTCTGACGAGTCCGTGTGTAGCGAGTAACATATGGTAAGCATCTCTTATCACATAGCACTTTAAATGATAAAATTCTCCATTGCTCTTTTCCTAAAACTTAATATTCATCATGTGACAAATGCTCAATATCTCCAGCCATCTAACTGCTGAGAAAATAATTGTTCATTCAATCCCCAGCTGTTGCTATACAAATTTAGAAACTTCATTATATTATTCTACATAAATCTTATTACTACTTTCAGCTAAAATCCAGCTCAAACACATGGCCTAATCTGGTTGGCTATCTTTAATCTCCAATTATATACAAAATATTCATGATATCTCTATTACCCAGTTGCTGTCTGCCACAATCAGACCATATATTTTTTTGTCAACTGCCAGAGCAGAGCATTAAATACTCTTCTTGTTCACCAAGATTAAGTCATAGCATAATGAGGCCTCGACTAAATCTCTAAAACTTCATTAACTTTCAACCAATCCTTCTATTACTTACTAGAAATGTGTTGTAATGGAACCTTGCACCAAAAACACAAACACCCGAAAAGGAAACATTTTCAACTGAACCCTAGCAGTGTATTTAACACTTGACACCTTTCAGCTAAAATCCAGCTCTAACACATGGCCTAATCTGGTTGGCTATCTTTAATCTCCAACTATATACAAAATATTCATGATATCTCTATTACCCAGTTGTTGTCTGCCACAATCAGACCATATATTTTTTTGCCAACTGCCAAAGCAGAGTATTAAATACTCTTCTTGTTCACCAAGATTAAGTCACAGCATAATGAGGCTTTGACCAAATCTCTAAAGCCTCATTAACTTTCAACCAATCTTTTTATTACTTACTAGAAATGTGTTGTAATGGAACCTTGCACCAAAAACACAAACACCCGAAAAAGGAAACATTTCCAGTTGAACCCTAGCAGTGTATTCAACACTTGACACCTGACTGGAAGTGATGTCATTAGCCATTTAATACTGAAATCCTAGCAACCAACTGCTATACCCAAAATAGCAAGATACCTTTCAAAGAGATCTTACTATTTTTCAGCCAAACCCATGAAATGACCTCTCCAGCAGTTTGAAATCACCCATCGGACCTCAGTGGCTTCTGCCCAAAGCAAACAGCTATCTTATGACATCTATGACAACTATCTCATGATAGCTATCACAACTTTTCTTGACTGTGACAGTTGACCCACCAACCTGAGCATTACTGATTTTTCCATTTTTGGCTAAAACCAAAACCAACTATTGAAACTACCTTTCTCTTGCTAAAATACTTTTCTTTTCTACTACTCTTTCCTCAGCAGCTCTTACTCGAAATAGCAAGAACATCTTAAAGTTAAACCTACCATTTTTAGCCAAATCTTAAAATAGATTCTCTGAAGATTCATTGCTATTTGGGACAAATTTTGGCTGATATTCTTTGCTAAAAATACCCCCTTAAACGCAGCTCTAAAGGGAACTCTTCATCAACACCTCAAAGGGGACACCAATGGAGGGGAACTCTCTCATAAGCTTCCCTATTCTTTCTTCCTTTAATGATCTTCCTAAGCTCTTAATTAAGGGTTGAACTTCTGAGTTTTTAGTTTCCAAATTAGGAACTAAACTCTTCAGCCTTTAACTTATAAATGCCCTTCATAAGCCCTCATACATCCTCCAGCAAAAAATCCCAGCAGCTTAGCTAAACACACTGCAATACTATTACTCTCTTATATTCATTATCTCACTCTCCATATTCTGAAAATACGTATATCTTGCTGCCCATATCTTTCAACATCCTTTTCTCCACTTCTCTTACATAATATCATACACACTTACTACACCATTACATATAACACACCACAACTCTTTTAAGCTCCACTCTCATGCTCTCTCACTCTGAAATTCTACTGTTTTACTGCCCATAAACACATCTCAATACTCTTCTACACCTATCTTACTGCTCTTATCTCCAAGTACCTAAACACTTCTCTTACAAAATCTTTCCTCTTGGAAAGCAATCTCTACAACTTCTCCAGCAGTTATAATCTCATATTTTTCCTATCTTTAATCATACTTCCATACATCACACATGTTACAAATACTACACCCTACAACACATCAATATCTTTTACTATCTCCACACTTCTCAAGAGACATCAGACACTCATACTAAAAGCTCTTCTCATAGAAGGCATGAACTTCTATTACTAAAACCCTTCTCCTAGAAGGCACCAAGATCTCATATCAAAACCCTTCTCTTAGAAAGCACAACTACTTCTTACAAAAACCCTTCTCTTAAAAGACACAACTACTTCTTACATAAAACCCTTCTTTTAGAAGGTACAAATACTCCATACAAAAACCCTTCTCACGGAAGATAACACTATTCATAACTTCACAACAACTAAAAGAACATTCTCAAGGGGAAAACTCATTTAAGTGTATGATAAGGGGGGCAAGCTTAACCAGCCCCTACACACAGCTAGACATACTCTCTCTCCCTCCCTCCAGTTGCACCCATTTTTTCTCCTCAATCTTGAAGTTATCATGGCAAACTGTCTCTCTACCGCTGGGTCACTTTGCTGGAATCCTATCAGTTCACTAATGCTACACAGTTGGGGCTACAAACCATACACAGATAAGTGACTTTGCTTCCTTATCTTTAAATTTACATCATTGAGTATATGATTACTTCACATTTAAATACATATTACCTTATTCCAACTACTATTACAACTATTAACCAAGGCTTAGACTCATTTAAATGCATGATAAGAGGGGCAAGCTTAACTAGCCTCTATTGCTGGCATTTTGCTAGAATCCTATTAGCTCATTGATGTTACATAGCTGGAGCTATAAACTAGACAAAGATAAGTGACTTTACTTCCATATCTTTAAATTTACATCATTGAGTACATGATTACTTTACCTCTAAATAAATACTACTTTATTACTGTTATTACAACTACTAATCAAAGCTATCATATTAAACGTATATTAAATATTTATTCGACCAGTATTGTGATTCTTAGACTTTGGCTTTAATGGTTTTGTAGGCTTAAAAATACGCCGGTAGCTGTTGGACGACGTGGCCCAATGTTGAGTTTCAGACGCAACTCCCCAAACAGAACCCGGGCCTAATAAAGTCATCCCTCCAACAGAAACACACGTGGCTTGGCAACCAAAAAAGGCCCCCGAACAACAGTGAACCCCACATATTTGTCCAAACTCTTTTATCTCTTAAATTAAAGAGCTTATCTTTATCACAAAAAGAATTCCCACCTTTCAAATTTGAAACTTATCATTATAAAAAAAAAAAAAAAAATACATGATAAGCTATATTCCCTTATCATTATCCACAAAAAAAAAAAAAAAAAAAAAAAAAAAAAGTTATCTACAAATTCTACACGGTACTTTTTGTTTTTTTGTTTTTTTTTTTTTAAATCTCAAAAATAGAACTGGTCTCCCAAACAATTACTCTTTTTTGTTTTTAGTATTTTGAAAATTGTTCTTAAAAGTGGGAGCCAAACACATAAATTGTAAAAATTATTATCTGAAAACTAGTTTGAAGTTCAATTTTTTGAAAATTGTTTTTATATTATTTTGAAAACCAAAACAAAAATTCTCCTACCAATCAGGCCCTAAATCCTCAAAAAACCAATTTCTCCCTCTCTTTGATGCCTAAATGGTGATCATAATAACTCTTGCAAAAATGTTAATCATCTCCATTTCTCGTATAATCCTATCATCCCTCTCTACCATAATTGTGGTTTACCAATTCACACCTACTGCAAAAATGTTAATCATCTTCATTTCTCGTATAGTCTTGTCATCCCTCTCTACCATAATTGTGGTTTACCAATTCACATCTGCCCCTAAAATAGTCATGTTGTCCATCTCTAATCCTCCATTACCAATCACAACCTCAACAACTATATGAAAATTTATTTAGGATTACTTATTATAAAAAAATTGATTTAGAATAATACATTCTTGTTACATTTAGTTGCTTTGCCAACAAGTGGGAAAAAAAAAAAAAAAACCAGAAGAAGATAAAATTAGATTTAATAACTCATGCTATCAATAACATTAAAAAAATAAAAACCAAGCACTTAAGTTATTCGAAATAATTAAATATTGTGAATTCACTAAAGCTGTTTGTTCATATTCCTAATTATATTAATTTTAACAATATACATTTCCTAAGAATTGATTTGGAATATAACATTTTTGTTCAAATTTAATTTTTTTGGCATCAGTTGAAACAAAATAAAGGAAAAGGAAAAATAAATAAAATAACACACAATTAAAAAATTATAATTGTACACTTAAGTTATTGGAATAATTTGAATAATTGTGAATTTTTAAGGTTTATATTAATCTTAATTATATCAATATTAACAATTTATATTTCTTCTTATAATTGAACTCAAATCCCTAAATATGGGTCATAAATATGATTTTCTACACAATATTTCAAAATCAACCTAAAATTTTCCACTATATTAGAGGACTATTTTGACCAGCAATCAGGCTTTTTATTATTATATTTCCCTATAATCTTCTTTCAAAGTTGTAGTACATCACAAAATTACAATCAATTATACAAGTGCAAATGCATCAAAATTTAGCTCATGGTATGTTCTTCAAGATACAAAGTGAAATGGTTAGAAACAAAGTAAAGAAAAAGGAGTATTTTTTTTTTTTTTTTAAAGAAAAAAAAAGGAAGAACAACCAAACTAGGCTTAGATGTTAACTTCGAACCTAGGCTAGGTAACAGTGTAACACTATTGCATTGCTCCAGGTTTCTATTTTGGAGAGAAAAAAAAAATTTGCTATGGTTCTTGTATAACAATTGAAATATTAAAAATAAGTATGGAAGGAGAGAGATTTTTTTTGAATTTTAAGTGAACGAGGGAGTCCTTAGTTTCGGGTTTTTTATTTTATTTATAATATATAAGTGAAAAATAGGTTTATAAAGAAAATCGCCGTTGCCGGGGATCGAACCCGGGTCACCCGCGTGACAGGCGGGAATACTTACCACTATACTACAACGACCTTGTGTTAAGACAAAAACAAAATATATTAAACTGCATTATTAGATGTCATGAACACCAAACCCTTTTCCTTCATCGTTCAAACTTCAAAATGGGGCATTGTTTGATATAACGGTAAAAAGTCTGAAGCTTTTGAAGAAACGTGTGCGCGTGGGTTCGAGTCTTAAAAGTAGCCACTTCATGGTAATGCCACCTAATTTGCACTAATTTAAATTGTTTACAGGAAGTGATGGCTTCTTTCTTTTCACTTGAAGTTGCTACTACTTCGTGGTTCACATTACAATTTTAGTTTTATCTAAAAAAAAATTGATCATAGTGGCACTCACGCTAATTTATCTTATTTGGATGAGGAGAGAATATGAAAAAGAGGATAGGACTGATTTGATTTATCGCATTTGAAATTTTTTTAATGGGAGGAAAGTGTTTGGCCATCATTTTTTTTTTTTTTTTTGAGGGGGATGGCCATCATTTTTTAATTTTCCCAATTTGGAGAATTGGCCATCATTTTTTAATTCTCCAAATTGGGAAAATTTTGGAGGGAATGAATTTATTATATATTAAAAATAAATAAATTATCAATTTTATTCTTGTGATATATATATATATATATATATCATTTCCTCTCAATCCTATTTCAGTTTTTAAAATATCCAAATAAAGAAAATGTAAATATACTGTCCTAATTCGAATTTTAAGTTGTGGATTTAGACAAAAAATCACTTTTAGTACACAAATGTGTAATTTTCACTAATAAGCAATTGTAAGCCACAAGAATATGTAAGCATAGAGAAAGAAAAAAAAAAAAAAACAAGGATTTCAATACAACTCTAATTAATATATATATATATATATATATATATATAAAAACTGAAACTTAATATTTATTGTTACTACGCTTCTATTGAGCTACATCAGTGGCCATATCATTTACCTATTTGCAACTCATTCTTTCTTATTTTTAACTTTTTTTTTTTCTTATTAATTTTTCAACTCATTGTTATTCTTTCTTCGACATTTCCCTTTCCCTTTAACTTTTTCATTTCTCCACCACTATCTATCTTAATATCACTATTCCTCTATCCTTTTATCTTCTTTTATTTTTTTTGCTCTTATTATTCCTATCCTCTTATTATAAATTTGCAATTCTCACCCCCTTTCTATTCATAGTTTTCTCACACACAAAAATGTTTTTGTTCTCTCTCTCTCTCTCTCTCCTTTAGGTTGATAAATTTTTGTGTTCTTTAGAACTCTATTTTGGGTTGATGTAATTTAGTTTTGTAGTTTTAAATTATTGTATTTTTTTCTTTGATTTCATAAATGCTATTATATTGCATTATAAAGATAGTATATAAGAATATAATATTATTCTATTACATAGCATAATTTGGATAATTTGGTATTTATTATTATATCTTTTATTTTTACTCTTTTTTCATATTATTTTCTATAAATCTGTTATTTTCTCTCACATTTCCTCTTGAAAAAAATGATTACTCTCTCTCTCTCTCTCTCTCTCTCTCTCTCTCTCTCTCTCTCTCTCTCTCTCTCTCTCTCGATTTTATATTTTCTCTTGCAACTCTACTTTAGGTTGAACTCTACTTTTAGGTCAATACGTTTGGTGTTGTATTTTTGAGTTCCCGTCACAAATAGTCTCTCTCCCTCTTATAGCTTTGGTTTGATTTTTATTTGAGTTAATACATAGTTATTTTGGAAGTGAGAATTGAATTTATATCTAAATACAATATTGATTATGCATTTGAGTGTGCCTATCATCTCAATAATATTGAGTGCAATATTGATTATTTGAAACTTAAAAAGAATAACATAATTTCGAAGAATATGGACCAACTCATAAATGAATAATACCAATTAAACATATCCAAAATAATAGAATGGTATATTGGCAGAGATAGAAACATGAAATAATTTTAAAAATTATTTAATTTTTAGAGAGAATAAATTATATTTAACAAATTTTATATAGAGAACAAATTATACATTATTCCACAATTACAAAATAATTATTTATTTCAACGCATCACGAGTGGGTCTGAGACTAGTAACTAATAATTATAGCAACCATGAATCAATCAATGTCAATACCTTAGCCTATTAGGACCAAGTCTGAAATATCAATCAAGAAAAATGAAACGTAATACTCATAGTAGAGTAAACTAAAAAAATAGGGTTAGAAAAAATAATGATTTGTGTAAGTATGGTTAAGAATTTAGCTTACTGGTTGAAATTTGACAAAATAGCCCAAAATTGGTAGAAAGGACTGGAATGGGCCAGAATTTTGGCCGAGGTAGATCAAAGGGAGTATTAACTGATTGGTTGGAACAAACTTTTCCAATCGTTTCGACTAAAACGGAATGAAACAAGATAACACTACAGACCCGTTTGGATTGAGGGGGGAAGGAGGGGGAGTGGGGGGGAGGGGAGTAGAATAGAGTTAATTGAAAATATGCTAATTTTGAGCTAAATCTATTCTACTCCTTCTTCCTCCCCCTCAATCCAAACAGACCATACATGCCATGTTGTGTTATTTCCATTTAAAAAAAAAAAATTGAGAGTATAAGAGTCACTTCAACAATAAAATGCAAGCAGCTTAAATAAGCAAACTAGAGCACACTGGATCTATTTGGCATTGCGTTAGGAGGGAAGATAACATAGCTTTAAGGTCCGAAAATGCTCTTTCATTAGAATAACCTTGGTGTTTGGCAAATCTATTATAAGAATAATTCTATGAACGCAACTTCTTAACATAATTTGCTGAAGTAGTAGGTTGCAAATGTGAAATTGAAGTCTACCACTCACAAAATTTCTTTTTAAAAAATAGTATAAAAGTCTTGTCCATAGCTAACTTGTTATTATAGAGCTTTTAGTGTTCCAAAAGTTTTTAATAAAGAACTCTAAAAAGTTCAAATTTTGAAACTTTTGTTTTAAAACTCTTGAAACCTGTTCCTTTTTTTTCTTTTTCTTTTTTGAAAATTTTGAAATATAAAAAATCCCATGTTATATATTTATTTATTATTTTAAAGATACACATTGCTTAGTATCGATATTGTATTTTATTCGTCCTTGGATTTTGATGAAAATTTGAGTTCGTGGATCCAAGGATTTCATGAATATGGTCAAACCTAATTTTTTTATTGATTTCGATCAATTTTGATTGGATTAACCAAATTTGACCAAGTTTTAAAAGAAATCCAACCATTTTATGTGGTTAATTTGGTTCGATTGAAAGATCATGAAGTTCCCATCAATTTGACTATTTACGGGCAAAAATCAATCTTGAATAACTGAGATATTATAAAAACTACCCAATTCAAGTTTATTTTATTATTTAATAGGAAAAACCAAAACATACATCATTTTATAAAGGGTTATACTAACGAGTGTCTTTAAGGTAATGGTTAACAATCCATTTTAAGAAAGTTTTGACACAATTTTTATGAGAAAATAAAAAAAACTGAAAAAACTTTTTTTTTCTTTTCCCATAAAAATTTTCTTTAAATGAATTATTAATCATTATCTTAAAAGCATCCGTTAGCATTTCCTTTTTATAAAATCAACTATAATTTTTCCTTGAAACTAGTTATAGGCCCGTGCGTTGCACGGTTTTATGAAAAAACTTATAAAATAAATGTATAACTAATTATATGTTTTAATAGATTCAATAAAGATAAAAAAAAAAAAAAAAAATTATCAAGTGTAAATAATTATCCCACTAAAATAAGAGGTAAGATTTCTTCCTAAAACTAAATTAAATTGATAATTCTAAATTGAATTTTAAATAGATAATTATTTTTTTTTAAAAGTACTAAACAATTGATAAATCTAAAATTAATATAATTTGATAATATTATAAATTAAAATTAAAGTTGATAATTCAAGAATACACATGTAGAACATCTTGATAATTTAATGTAACATAAAAATCAAATAAGAAAATTGTTAAAATTAATCTATTAATTCTAACCATATTTAATCATTAATTCTAAGACCCTAACCCTAAGCATATAAATTAGATCAAAGCTAAGAAAATTAGTTTAAACAAAAGGCAACCAATACACAAAACCTAATCAATTTAATAAAAACAAAATACAAAAACAAAGTAGGAGCCTTTAGAAACTTGACAATGTTTTCGAATGTTTTGAACTCATTAATTAAAATCACATGAAGACAAAAAACCAATAATAACACTAAAGAAAATAAACAAAATGAAAATAATAATTGAATAGTGATTCTTTGTCTTTTGTTGGTTGAATTCACAGCTTTCGTGATGTTATTTTAGCATTTCTCTACACATGAATGGAAATATTTTTATGAAAGAAAATTAGCCATTAACACATTTGTCAAAAAATAATGCAACACTCCGAAATAAAACTTTAAACTGAATTAACGTATATACAATAACTTAAAAGTAAAATTTTCCAAACTCAAATCATTCTAAAATGAAACAATCTAAAACTCTAAATATGAAAATAGTCTTTGATTTAAATATTTTATATGTTCTCTAATCGTCTAACACTTCTATTTGATCTTCCACTTTCTCTTTTTTTATTTCTCTGCAAAACAAAAACAATACAAAAGTTATTTTCTTCTTTAGGAAAATAACGATTGTGTGAAATTTTAAAAAATAACCAAATAATATTTATTTGTAAAATTGTACCTACTTCTTCACAATCTTTCTTTTCTTTACTTAGGCACATATTTTTTCTTCAAGTAATTCATTTCCATTGTTAGCCCCTCTTTTTGTTGTTTCCTTTGATCAATATGTCATTATGTACCAATGATAATATTATAACTTCATCAATAATGTATAGGTGAAGCATATACAAAAGATTTCAATTAGTGTAACATAATACAGTTAATATAATTATACAAATATATATTTACCTCTTCTTCCATATTGGAGAGTTGCAGGCACTTTAATTAACTTCTCTGCTTCCTTGTCAAACACTACAAAATTTGTAATCAACCTAAACAAATACACAAAATACATTCAATTTGATGGAAAAAAAAAAAAAAAAAAGAGTTAACAAAAATGTACTTGTAAGGTTGTAGGTAAAGGAAGAAAAATAATAGAGATTGTAGGTAGAAGAAAAGAAGAATAGCACAAAATAATCGTATGATGGGTATTAATTATGAATTAATTTTAGATTAACATAACCACCGGCTTTTTGTTGGCTTTTAATTGTTATGATTTTTGTTTTTATCTGCTTAGAATACTGTTGGATCTTTTTAGATTTTTATCCACTTAGGAATTATAGTTGAAGAAAAATTATATCCACTTAGAAATTTTAGTTGAAGAAAACTTATATATATATTTTCTTAAAATCTAAAAATCTAAGAAAATTTCTACAATTTGGTGCTGCCACTTGACGCAATTACAGCGTCTAAGCCCAACTTTTATTATATATAATATGATATGATATGATGTATGTTAGACTTTTCACTGACTTGGACATGAATTTTGTTGTGACTAGACGATCCTGGAAACTCGGGCAAAGAGACGTGTGCCATGAAATTCTAATTCACTTTGAAAATTAATTTATTATCAAAGAATGTGTGCCATTATTTTTATTGGAACTATTTGCTTTCAAAAGGAATTTCAAATTTTCCTAAACTAGTCCTGTGTATTTTAGGGAAGAGCAAGACTTAGGTACAGTACTTGGGTGCTATTCCTTAGATTCTCCTTTTAAGATTCTGTCATATAGATTTTTTTTCATGGGATGAAAATGTATTTTTAAGTTAAGTAGTCACATAGCTAAATTTTAAGAGGAAAACTTAAGAAACAGTACCTAAGGTACTGTACTTAAGTTTTGTCATTTAAAGAATAATACATGCATCTTAATTTTTTGGAAGTTCGTTTAATTGTCCTAACATTTTTATTAGGAAACATGTCTAATTTTAATTAAATCAAGTCAATTCGTGATTTATGACATGTCACTTTGACATTGAAAGAGAAAAAACATTTGATCAAGTGATGGGACCCACATTGCCACGTGGCAATCCATGATTGTTTCACATGGTAATGCCAAGTCTCCAAGTTTTGAACTTTCCTAATTGTGTAACTTGTGCCGCCATGGTAGCCTACAATCACCTAGTTTGAGACGTGTTCAAATTTACTACAGTTTTGTTGCAGGGCCAGCAGCAATAGGTGCACAACTATTCTTAAGCAATGGAGGGAACAATGGGTTTAGTGGGAACATCTTAGGCCAACACTTGTCACTGATATCAGTGATGGCCTTAAAACAAGTAGGACCCCTCACATCAAATTTTCCCTTGGAAAGAGATCCATGAATCTCAAGAATGCACCCATCAATGCTTTTAAGCGATGACCAGCATTTTGCAATGGCTTGTTCCAATTGTCCTGCGGATAGTCTTGGGAAAGGTAATAGCATTTTCTCAGAGAGCTTGCTTACAATGATCTAATCAGCTCCTAGAAGTGAAGTTGCTGGTGCGGCTCCTCCAACTCTAGAGCCAGTTAAACAAACTTTTTTTATTATTGATTGAAAAGCTGGGTTAAATGAGAACAATTTAGGCCAGCAATGCTCTTTGATCAAATTAATGGTTTTGCAACAAGTTGGTCCAAATAAGCTAATTTTGCCACTAATAAGTGAATTAGCAATATCTGTAAGACACCCTTGTACACTTGTAAAAATTGACCAACATTGTTGTATATCTTTATTTTCACGCAACGTTGCTAAAAGCCGTGGTAAAGAGGTCTTGCTCTCAGCCAGTTCAGAGACCTGTTCATTTCCTTTAGGTGATTGAGCACAAGAGTTATTGAGTAGTGGAGTGAAGATGTGAATGGTGGGGAACAATTTAAACAAGCAATTTTTCTCAATTTGCGTGATGGCATTGCCTGAATTGGCCATTGATAAGTGAACTTATAATTTGAGTCAAACACCCTGGTATGTTTACAATAGATGACAAACATTGCCCATTTGCCCTTGAAGGTCCCATAGCACTAAGAATTGATAACAATTTAGGTATTTGTGGCAACTGAGCTAGCCCAATGGGAACTAACACCGCCAAACATACACACAACAATATTAGAGCAGTGTTTGGTGATTTTTTACCCATGGTTCTTAGCCAAATGGATAAACTGGTAGTGTGTGTGACTAATGGTTTATTGGTAGTGTTGGAAGATGCTTAAGGCTAGGGGTGACCACGGGTCGGTCTGGGTCGGGTTTGTGCCCAACCCACAACCAACCTGACTTCCTCGAGTTAAAAATTTCCAAACCCGCTACTGACCGGTCAAAGAGTCGGGTTGGATCGGACGGTTCTTCGCCAGAAAGTGGCCGGGTCTCGGTCTGGTCGAATCTAGTTGAAACTAACCGGATCTGGCAAAAATTAGGCAGATCTGACCGAAATCCGGCTAATTTGGCTGAAAAATAGCCTTTTATGGCAAGAACTCACCAGATCTAGGCAGATCTCGAAGAGATCATGCCGGATCTCAACGAGATCTGGCTGGATCTGGTGAGATTCGACTTAGAAACTGTGTAGACGGTGGAGATCGGTGGCCTTTTGGGTGGTAGAATCGATCGGGTCAGTTGAAATTGGGTTTAGATAAAAGGACCTGCCAACCGACCTGCTAGAATCAGGTTGGGTTCCTTGGAAACCGCCGCTGACTCGTCACTAGACTCAGATCGGGCGGTTCCCGAATCGAGTGGGTTTGAATCTCAGGTGGGTTGGGTACTTGATTTGTCTTGGACAGGCCTACTTAAGGCTAATGGAAGTGAAAGGATGATAATTTATAGTACTTATCTCAGACATACAAACTAAAATGTTTTTTTACTTCTACTATCTAAAAAAATACTAAAACGTCTGTTAGTGTCATTGATGCAGGCGCACTGGCGGCTCTACTTGTATGTGAGGGTGGGACCACCCTCCCTCGTCCAAAAAAAAAAAAAAAAAAAAAAATACATGTGTAGATGACAAAATTTCTAGTTTGAAATAAATCAAACAAGTAAAATAATTTCACAAATGCGAATTTATATTGATGAATATGTGGTACAATTCTCTAAAATTACAAAAGAGTGATTATCTGATTCAATCTCCTTAAAAGACTTGTTGAATGAAATTGTGTTAATGTGATTTTGACTCAAACACCAAAAGTCCTTCAATTTGACTGAAGGATGGATCGAAGGCCCTTGAAACAGAATTACAATGAATCTCTGGCTATAAGTTTGTTAGAAATTCTTTGTTCTTCGTGTTCTTGGTGCGTTCTTCGTCTTCAAAGATTTGTTGTGGAAGTTCTTCGATGTTTTAAAGGCTTGAATTTGTAGAATTTCGTTAATTTATGGTTTGTTGAGGTTTTTGGAGGCTTTTGAGCTTGATTCCAGCAAACTTCAAGATCTAGGTTGATAGTTTGGATGATTCAAGTTCGAATGTTCTTCAATTTTGAGGTTGAAGTTCTTGAAGTTCTTGAAAGCTTTGAGGCTTGATTCTTGCAGAGCTTTTGTACTTTTGAGTGCTTCTAAATCTTCTCTGATGCTGCTTGTGCTCTAGACGGCTTGGTCCTCTCTTAAATTCCTTAGGAAGGCTTCTATTTATAGGAGTTTAGGGGTGGGTGAGTGACACATGGCAGAGTTTGATTGGTAACACATGTTACAGTCTGATTGGTCCACTTACACGCGCTAGATTGCATATGTCATCGCTTACACGCGCTGATGTGTGATTGGTTTTTGCATGCATTTTATGCCTCTATTTTAATGACACTTGGCAAATTTCCGTTGGTTTCTAAGTAGTGATAACAAAACCTAGCAGTAGTACGTGGCGCTTTATAATTGGCTGCATTTTGTGGACTTTGTAGTATGATGTGTCAGCTTGTGATAGGTCGGGAATTTTCCCTCTCTACAACATGAAAAAAAATTTATATAAATAATTATTTTAAATTAATATGTTTTGTGAACAACTTGACTTGAAAAAAATGTGTATATATATATATATACTTTTAAAAAATATATTATATACTAAATTAACCTATTTTGACCACCCCAATAAAAATATTGAACACCTTTACTTAAAATTCATAAGAATTTGAGTTTAATAAATATAAGAATAATGTTACATCCATAACATTTTTACAATAGTTTCGCAATAAGTCTTATGTGATAAGCTGTTACTAATTCTAATTCAGGTTCAATATTGACATATTTTACCCACCAATAACAAGCTAACAACTTGTTATATAAGATTTGTGATGAAATTGTTAGAATCACTTTATTATTCTCATATCAGCATTTTCAATTTGCACTTTATATTTTATTAGTCTATTTTTTTCTTATTCTCTTTGTTTGTATAAAAAAATTGTAATATTTCATGTATTTGCATTTTTTTTGTGATGTTGATATATTCAAATTGTCTCTTTATTGAATTTTGTATAATTTAAGTTTTTTAGTAACTATCCTAAAAAAAATTCCTAGAGCCGTTACTGTGCAAGTGCAACATTTTTATAATTCAAAATTCGTGCGGTTAGTAATGGAATCAATGCTATCTTAAATTAGGACTAAGGTAAGTTATACTTCATTGATGAGGTAGCAATTTTTCTGCTAATCATGGCCTCGTAGATAATGAAATTAACAATAATAAACCTGAAGGAGTCCTCCGGCATATACATCAAGGCCTCCAAATAAAACTTGGTTGTTGTTACTCTTCCCGTTAAGCAAGCGTAATTAATAATTCTAAAAAAAGGGTTACAACTTGCAAATGTTTTTTTAGGCGTGAAAAGATTTTTTTTTTTTGTTAAAGGCTTAAAAAGATTATAATGTGGAAACCGTTACCCTTTATGACTTATATTTTAGGTATTTTTTATTCTATCTTTAATCATTAGCATCTACCCCGATGTGGTTTGGAACTAAACAAATATAAAAATAAATAATTGTTACATTCAACTTCTTTTTTTTTTTTTTTTTTTGAGAAATTCCTAAGACTAAACTCACACACACATTTATTGGGGAGAGGGGACACATGTATAATATCATACAACTTACACTCTTCAAAAGCTGGTAACTCTTGAAAAGGGTATGAAGGCTTTATACGTTAAAGTGGACACTCACTTTTTTGATGAGGGAGAACTTACTCCCATGCTTTTCTTTTGAGAAATTCTTAAGACTAAACTCACACACATTTACTGGAGAGAGGGGACACATGTATAATATCACACAACTTACACTCTTCAAAAGCCGGTAACTCTTGAAGAGGGTATGAAGGTTTTATACGTTAAAGTGGAGTTACATTCAACTTATCACTAAAGGAATTGCTACTCTATTTAAATGAATCAAAATAACGTTAAAATTTCAGTATAAAATTAATATTCTTCAAAAATATAATTTTATTTATATATATAAAGTTTTAATGGGATTCAAAATATCATAACTTAACTACTTTATTTATATATATTGTATTGCTTTTGAAGAGATACTACACATATTGTTTGGCCCCAACGGAAAACTTGTGGCTTGTCACTGCTTGCACATATTGTCTTACAAGATAATTTCTACTCACAACTCATAAGGCCACAACATTTAACTTTTTATTTGAAATTTGTGGTGTTTAATCCGTAAGGATTGCCTTTTATTTTCAAGTCAAGACATTATTTGGTCATTTTTTGTGTAGGTATGATTTGAATTTAGATCTTTTATTTTATAACAAGAGATTTTATCAATTAAGATAACTAGAGTATATTGTTATCTTCTTCTTTTTTTCCTTTTATTATTGCAATGCCTTTTATTGTGAGATATCGAATAGACTGAAACCATTAGAAAACTTTCCAAATAATAGAAACACTTTTTCTTGATTTCAAAATTTTATTTATATAGTTAAAAGACTCAAACCCATTCCCTCTTAGTCCCCCAAACACTTTGTACATGGGGAGGTGTCAATTCAGTTACAAGGTCTTTGGCAACTCATATCCAATTATACCTTATTTATTTGTTCACTTTCCTCTCTTAATTTGTAGTTTACTTTTAGTAATTTAGTGTGTCAATCATGCGAAAACCAAAGTTATAAATTTTGTTCCATTAATTTTATAATATATTTTTATAACACAAAATGAATATACCTAAAGTATTCATCACATAGTCTATACCATATAAAAGTATATATTGAAAACCAAATAATATATATTATTAACATAATCGCTATATAAACAGATAATTTCATGATATGAACTGCAAGTATGTACATTGTATAATAACTAATAATTATAATAACAATGAAAAAAAAACATGTAATTCTCATATGTGATTAAACCGAGAAAGAAAAAAAAAATAATAATAATAAAAAAAAAAAACCAAGAAAAAGAGGGGGGCATAAAAAAGGTAATGATTGGTGTAATTATCGATATAATATTGCTTATTGGTTGAAATTTAATGAAATGGCTGGGGTTGTCCAGACTCGACCGAAGCCCGACAACCCGGCCAAACTGCTTGACATCGACCCGATTCTGGCCCGAACTGAAGGTCCAGTTGGTCGGTGGCGAGTTTCCATTCTCAAAAATTGACACTAACGAGTCAAGTGACGAGTTTGCATCTCCAAAACTTTAGCAACTTGAACCCGACCGGTGCTATAAAAAAATCCGGCCAAATCTAGCGAAATCTCGACTTGATCTGGCCAAATCCTAGCAATTTTTAGCCAAAAAAATGCAGATTCCAGCGTTAAAATGTAGATTCTGACGAAATTTTTCAGATTCCAACAAAATTTCCAGATTCTAGTGACATTTTTTTTTTTCAAGATTTCAATACCTTTTTTATTTTTTATTTTTTATTCCGGTGACCGACCAGGCCCAACCGACGCTCACCCTCATCCAAAACCGACTCGACCAATTTTTCTAGCGGTCAGTTTTGGGTTCCTTCGCCCTCCATTCGATGCTGGTAGGTTGAGTTCGGGTTGGGTCCAAAACCGACCTAGCTCAATGTGTGGACAGCCCTACAAATGGCCAAAAACTAGTAGAACATATCAGAATGGGGAGAAATTTTGGCCAAGGTAGATCAAAGGGAGTAAAAATTGATTGATTGACCAAAAAAAAAAAAAAAATCAAAATCATTTTGGCTAAAATGAAATGAATCATGATAACACTGCATGACATGTTGTGTTATTTCCAATCAAAAAAACTGAAAATATAAGAGATCATTTAACAATACAATGCAAGCAACTTAAATATGCAAAGTACAGCACACTCAGTTTATTTGAAATTGCATTAAGTGAGAAGATAACATAGTTTTAAGGCTCCAAAAGCTCTTTCACTAGAATAACCTTGGTGTTTGACAAATCTATTATACAAATAATTCTACAGATGTAACTTCTTAACATAATTTATGGAAATAGCAAGTTATAAGTAGTAGAAAGTAAAATTGACGTTAGTGGTAAATCTATGTAAAAATGAAGTCTCCACTCACAAATTGTCATTTCAACAAATTGTTGAAAAAGTCTTGTCTATAGCTAAGTTGTTATTATAGAGCTTTTAGTGTGCCCCAAAGTTTTTATAAAGGACTCTGAAAGGCTCAAATTTTAAAATTTTTGTTTTAAAACTCTTGAGATCTATTCTCTTTTTCTTTTTCTTTTTTGTGAAAATTTTGAAATGCCAAAAATCCCCATGTCACTAATTATCATTTTTTTCTTATTATTAAAAGATACCCATTGCCCGCTATTGATATTGTATATTTTTTTTGATAGGTATTGATATTGTATTTTATTCTTCCTTGAATTTTGATGAAAAATTGAACTATTGGATCAAAGGATTTCATTAATTTAGTTGTCAAACCATTTTTTTTTAATTAATTTCAATAATTTTTTATTGGATTTTCCAAATTTAACTGAGTTTTCATAGAAATCCAACCATTTAATCTGGTTAATTTGGTTCAATTTTAAAGATCATGAAGTTCCCATCAATTTGAATATTCATGGGCAAAACTCAGTAATAAAGTGAGATATCATGTAAACTACCTAATTTAGGTTTATTTTATAATTTATTAGGAAACACAAGTCATTTTATAAAATCTACTATAATTTTCTCCTGAAATGAATGTTAGATTTTTTATGGACTTGGCCATGATTTTCGCTTTGACTACTGATCTCAAAATCTTGGGCAAAGATTAACCTTTGATTGTATTAAGATATTTGCCCTAAAATTGAGATTCATTTAGAAAATTAATTGATTTTCCAAGATTGTGTGCCATTATTTTTATTAGGTCCATTTGCTTTCAAAAGGAATTCAAATTTTCCAGAATCAGTCCTGTTAATTTCATTGAACAATACACATATTTCTTAATTGAGTTTCGAATGATGTAAAGCTTTCATATAAGATAATTTTGTACAAATATAATTTTTGTCTGCAATGGATATGAGTTATGACTCACTTTGTAATTAAAAATCTAAGACGCTGTGTGTGTGTGATTCTTTGAATTTTACTTGAATTATGAATCAATGTGATAGTTTAGTCTTGCACCCCTATCCCCCAAAACAAAAATCTTGGTTTCACCCCTGCATACATGCACAACTATTCTTAAGCAATGGAGGGAATAATGAGTTGAATGGGAACATCTTAGGCCAACACTTGTCACTGACATTAGTGGTGGCTTTACAACAAGCAGGACCACTCACACCAAATTTTCCCTTGGAAAGAGATCCATGAATCTCAACAATGCACCCATCAATGCTTTTAAGCGATGACCATCATTTTGCAATGTCTTGTTCCAACTGCCCGAATGATAGTCCTGGAAAAGGTAATAGCAACTTCTCAGAGAGCTTGATCACAATGATTTGATCAGCTCCTTGAAGTGAAGGTGCTAGTGCAGCTCCTCCAATTCGAGAGCCAGTTAAACAAATTTTTTTTTTTATCATTGATTGAAAAGCTGGGTTAAAAGGGAACAATTTAGGCCAGCAACGCTCTCTGATCAAATTAATGGTTTTGCAACAAGTTGGTCCAAATAAGCTAATTTTGCCACTAATAAGTGAATTAGTAATATCTGTAAGACTCCTATTAAAAAAAAAAAAGTAATATCTGTAAGACACCCTTGTACACTTGTAAGAACTGACCAACATTGTTGTTTATCTTTATTCTCACACAACGTTGCTAAGAGCCTTGGTAAAGAGGCCTTGCTTGCAACTAGTTCGGAGACTTGTCCATTTCCTTTAGGTGATTGAGCACAAGAGTTATTGAGCAGTGGAGTAAAGATGTGAATGGAGAAGAACAATTTAGACAAGCAATTTTCCTCAATTTGCGTGATTGCATTGCAGCAAGAGGAATCTACAACGCTAAATTGGCCATTGATAAATGAACTTAAAATTTGAGTCAAACACGCTGGTACGTTTACAATAGATGACAAACATTGCCCATTTGCCCCTGAAGGCCCCTCGGCCCCAAATATTGAGAACAATTCAGGTATTTGTGGCAACTGAGCTAGCCCAGTAGGAATTAGCACTGCCAAACATACACACAGCAATATTAGAGCAGTGTTTGGTAATTTTTTACCCATGGTTCTTAGCAAAATGGATAAACTTGTAGTGTGTGTGACTAATGGTTTATCAGTAGTGTTGGAAGATGCTTAAGGCTAATGGAAGTGAAAGGATGATAATTTATAATACTTATCTAAGACATACAAACTAAAACGTTTACTATCTCAAAAAAAATACTAAAACGTCTTTTAGTGTCATTGAAGCAAGTGCTATAGTTTTATAATTCAAAATTCGTTCTGTTACTACTAATGGAATCAATGCGATCTTAGATTAGGACTAAGGTAGGTTATACTTCATCGATATGGGTAACAATTTTTTTGCTAATCTTGGCCTTGTAAATAATGAAATTAATAATAATAAACCAGAAGGGGTCCTTCGGCATATACATCACAGCTTCTTAATAAAACTTTTTTTTTTTTTAAGAAATAGTAATACTTATTAGAACACAAACACAAAAGTAATAAAACTTTCTTGATTGTTTATACTCTTTCCATTAAGCAAACGTAATTAATAATATTAAAAAAAAAGTTACAACTTACAAGTGTTTTTTAGGCTTAAAAAGATTATATTGTGAAAGCCGTTACCCTTTATGACTTATAATTTAAATATTTTTTAAATCTATCTTTAATCATTAGCATCTACCCCGATGTGGTTAGTAACTAGACAAATATAAAAATAAATAATTGTTACATTCAACTTATCACTAAAGGAATTTTACTCTATTTAAATGAATCAAAATAACTTTTAAATTTCAGTATAAAATTGATATTCTTCAAAAATATAATTTTATTTATATATATAAAGTTTTAATGGGATTCAGGATATCATTACTTAACTACTTTATTTATATATATAGTATTGTTTTTGAAGAGATATTACACATATTGTTTGGCCCCGACGGAAAACTTGTGGCTTGTCACTGCTTGCACATATTGTCTTATGCGATAATTTCTACTCACAACTCATAAGCCACAATATTCAACTTTTTATAATTATTTATCTTACCTTTATTTTTGTATATATATAGCTATGATAGTATTTGAAATTTGGGTTGTTTAATCCATAATGACTGCTTTTTATTCTCAAGTCAAGACATTACTTGGTCATTTTTTGTGTAGGTATGATTTGAATTCAGATATTTTATTTTACGGCAAGATATTTTATGAATTAAGCTAAATATAACATATTGTTATCTTCTTCTTCTTTCTTTATTTTTTTTTATTTTATTTTTTTATTTTTTTAAATTATTGCAATGCCTTTTTTTGTGAGATATCGAATAGACTGAACCCATTAGAAAAATTTTCAAATAATAGAAACGCTTTTCTTGATTTCAGAATTACATTTACATAGTTAAAAGACTTAAAACTTGGCCTTGATTAATTACTGGGCTACCCAACTCATATCTAATTATACCTTATTTATTTGTTCACTTTCATCTTTTAATTTGTAGTTTACTTTTAGTAATTTAGCCAACGTCAATCATGAGAAAAACAAAGTTATCAATTTTGTTCCATTAATTTTATAATATATTTTTATAACTCAAAATGAACATACCTAGAGTATTCATCACATAGTCTATACCATATAAAAGTATAAATTTAAAAAAACAAATAATATACATTATCAACATAATCGCTATATAAACAGATAATTTCCTGATATGAACTGTATGTACATTGTATAATAACTAATAATTATAACATCCATGAATCAATCAATGCCAATACCTTAGCTTATTAGCACCAAATTTGAAATATAAATCAATAAAAAAAAAATGCAATTTGTTAATGGTCATTTTCGCGACAAATTTTATGGCTCGACGGAATGACTAAGCCCAATTGCTTAGTGAGTCTGAATAATGTATTTTTGTCAATGTATTCTGCTCTGTTGCATGGCCCGAGCCCATGCGAATGGTTGGGGAATTGAGTAGGAATGGTTTTGGTGGGTGTGGGTTAATTCCCATTGGACCTTTTACATAGACCCGACCTGTACGTGCCGCGAAGTGGGCCAGGGACGCTGGGGGCATCTAGGGCCCATGAAAGAGGTCCAATGTCAGAAATTTCCACCCCAGACTTTACTCCATGCTCTGTGTGACTGTGCTCCTTATTTTTAGCCTAACTCCATTTTCCCACACCAAGGCAGCTGACTCTAAGAAAAAGCTAAGCAGCCTAGCCCATTCAGCCACCCAAATGTGGTCTTCAAGGCCTACAAAGACCAGAGACAACAGCTGTAAAGAGGAAATAACTTTGTTTCCAAAATCATGCAAAAAGCAACCAAAACCTTTCCCTAAGCATAAAACATAATGCACCAAGTCATAGCAATAGCATCTGAAAGGTCCAAGGGCTTCCTCCCACCTAAAAACTGGTCACAAGCATCCCCTAGAGCTTGATATAAATATGTATCACCAGCCCACAAGAGAGGCAATGTTTTTCCCTACAAAAAACCCAAAACTTTGACACAAAAAGCCCAGTCAGCTACCAAGTGTATGGGACGATTTGAAGGCCTGGGGGTGAAAATATTGATATAGGGGAACTCTCCCTCTCTTGCTCGGGACCTCCTTCGATTTCCTCCTCTGTGTGACTGTAGGCTGAAATTTCTGACTTATGAAATATATAGTTTCTACACTTTCTTGTGTTTTCATTTTTGTGTTGTTTTCTCTTTCCATAAAGCACCATTAGCCTTTGTGTACCTCACATCGCGAATTTTGGGCTTGGCTTTCCAAATAACTGACGAATTTAACGAACCCAAGGGGAGTTTTGGGCTCATTTCTGTGATCTCGGCCCTTGTCGCAAAACGTCCCCGACACAATTCTCATATGTAATTAAACTAAGAAAGTTTCAAAAAAAAAAACCGAGAAAAAGAGGGGGGCTTAAAAAAAGTAATGATTGGTGTAACTGTGTAGGTATTGATAGAATATAGCTTATTGGTTGAAATTTAATGAAATGGCCAAAAAACAGGTAGAACGGATCAGAATGGGGCGGAATTTTGGACAAGGTAGATGAAAGGGAGTAAAAATTGATTGATTGACAAAAAAATTTCCAATCATTTTGGCTAAAATGAAATGAAACATGATAACACTACATGCCATGTTGTGTTATTCCCAATATATATATATATATATATATATATATATATAACTGAAAATATAAGAGATCGTTTCAACAATACAATGCAAGCAGCTTAAATATGCAAAGTAGAGCGCACTCGGTTTATTTGAAATTGCATTAGGTGAGAAGGTAACATAGTTTTAAGGCGCCAAAAGCTCTTTCATTGGAATAACTTTGGTGTTTGGCAAATCTATTATACAAATAATTCTACAGACGTAACTTCTTAACATAATTTACAGAATTAGCAAGTTGTAAGTAGCGGAAAATAAAATTAATGTTAGTGGTAAATCTATGTAAAAATGAAGTCTACCACTCACAAATTGTTAATTCAACAAATTGTTGAAAAAGTCTGTCCATAGCTAAGTTGTTATTATAGAGCTTTTAGTGTGCCACAAAGTTTTTATAAAGGACTCTGAAAAGCTCAAATTTTTAAAATTTTGTTTTAAAACTCTTGAGATCTATTCTCTCTCTCTCTCTCTCTCTCTCTCTCTCTCTTTGGTGAAAATTTTGAAATGCTAAAAATCCCCATGTCACTAATTTTCATTTTTTTTATTAAAAGATACCCATTGCCCACTATTGATATTGTATTTTTTTCTTCCTTGAATTTTGATGAAAAATTGAGCTCTTGGATCAAAGGATTTTATGAATTTAATGGTCAAACCATTTTTTTTATTGATTTCAATCATTCTTTATTGGATTTTCCAAATTTAACTAAGTTTCAATAGAAATCCAACAATTTAATCTGGCTAATTTGGTCCAATTTTAAAGATCATGAAGTTCCCATCAGTTTGACCATTCATGGGCAAAAATTAGTCTTGAATAAAGTGAGATATCATGAAAACTACCCAATTTAGGTTTATTTTATAATTTATTAAGAAACACACGTCATTTTATAAAATCTACTATAATTTTCTCCTGAAATGAATGTTAGATTTTTCATGGACTTGGCCGTGATTTTCGCTTTGACTACATGGTCTCAAAATCTTGGGCAAAGATTTACCTTTAATTGTATTAGGATATTTGCCCTGAAATTGCGATTCATTTAGAAAATTAATTGATTTTCCAAGAATGTGTGCCATTATTTTTTTTAGGTCCATTTGCTTTCAAAAGGAATTCCAATTTTCCAGAATCAGTCCTGTTAATTTCATTGAATAATACGTGTATTTCTAAATTGAGTTTCAAATGATGTAAAGCTTTTTATATAGAGAAATGCTATATCTACAACATTTTTACAACATTTCTACAACATTTCCTAAGTGGCAGGTTGTTATTGGTTATTATTGTTAGGGCAAAAAAGTAATCTTAGTGTTAGTTTCAAATTTGAACCAATAACAACTAACCACCTGTGATTTGTTGTAAAAATGTTGTAAAATTGTTGTAGACGTAGCATCTCTCTTTTATATAAGATAATTTTGTAAAAATATAATTTTTGTCTGCAAAATATATATGAGTTATGACTTACTTTGGAATTAAAAATCTAAGACTTATGTTTGTTTATGTGTGTGTGTGATACATTGAATTTTTCTACAATTTTGAATCAATGTGATAGTTTAGTCTCGGCCTCTCCCAAAATAAAAATCTTAGTTCCACCCCTGCATACGTGCACAACTATTCTTGAGCAAGAGAGGGAACAATGGGTTGAATGGGAACATCTTAGGCCAACACTTGTCGCTGACATTAGTGATGGCTTTACAACAAGCAGGACCACTCACACCAAATTTTCCCTTGGTAAGAGATCCATGAATCTCAACAATGCACCCATCAATGCTTTTAAGCGATGACCAGCATTTTGCAATGTCTTGTTCCAACTGCCCAACTGATAGTCCTGGAAAAGGTAATAGCATCTTCTCAGAGAGCTTGCTCACAGTGATTTGATTAGCTCCCAGAAGTGAAGGTGCTAGTGCAGCTTCTCCAATTCTAGAGCCAATTAAACAAACATTTTTTATCGTTGATTGAAAAGCTGGGTTAAAAGGGAACAATTTAGGCCAGCAATGCTCTCTGATCAAATTAATGGTTTTGCAACAAGTTGGTCCAAATAAGCTAATTTTGCCACTAATAAGTGAATCAGTAATATCTGTAAGACACCCTTGTACACTCGTAAGAATTGACCAACATTGTTGTATATCTTTATTCCCATGCAGCGTTGCTAAAAACTCTGGTAAAGAGGCCTTGCTCACAACCAGTTCGGAGACCTGTCCATTTCCTTTAGGTGATTGAGCACAAGAGTTATTGAGCAGTGGAGTAAAAATGTGAATGGAGGGGAACAATTTAGTCAAGCAATTTTCCTCAATTTGCATGATGGCATTACAACAAGAGGAACCTACAATGCTAAATTGGCCATTGATAAGTGAACTTAAAATTTGATTCAAACACCCTGGTATGTTTACAATAGATGACAAACATTGCCTATTTGCCCCTGAAGGTCCCCAATCCTAGGAATTGAGAACAATTCAGGTATTTGTGGCAATTGAGCTAGCCCAGTAGGAACTAACATTGCCAAACATACACACAGCAATATTAGAGCAGTGTTTGGTGATTTTTTACCCATGGTTCTTAGCAAAATGGATAAACTTGTAGTGTGTGTAACTAATGGTTTATCAGTAGTGTTGGAAGATGCTTAAGGCTAATGGAAGTGAAAGGATGACAATTTATAGTACTTATCTAAGACATAAAAACTAAAACATTTTTTAGTGTCATTGATGCAATTGCAACAGTTTTATAATTCAAAACTGGTGCTGTTAGTACTAATGGAATCAATGCCATCTTAAATTAGGACTAAGGTAAGTTATAGTTCATTGATGTAGGTAACAATTTTTCTGCTAATCACAATTTTGTAAAATAATAAACCTGAAGGGGTCCTTTGGCATATACATCAAGGCTTAATAAAACCTTTTTGGTTGGTGTTACTCTTCCCATCAAGCAAACACAAGTTACGCAACCAATAATACTCCCCCCTAAAAAAAGTTGTGTTTTTTTAGGCTTAAAAAGATACAATGTGCACGTTTGGATTGTACTGAAAAGGAAAGCAGAAGCGCGTTTGTGTTTTTTGTGTGGGTCCAATGCATTGTTCACGGACCTGCAAATACTTTTTTCAACAAAAACAACTTCAAACCCACAACACTATTTACACATTTAAAAATTATTTTGCTAGTGTTTTCAATTTTCAATTTTTAACAATAAGCGGTATCCATCTTGGCAGCAATTGAAACAAAATAAAGTAAAAGGCAAAAGAAAATTTAATAACACACAATTAAAAAATATTAAAAAAATAGAATCGTGAGGTAAAATTCACAATATTTCAAAATGAAACTACAGGATGCCCTCTCTTCCATAATCTCTAGTACATCACAAAATTAAAGTCAATCTCACTTAGGTATAGTTGGAAGTTATACAATCACAAATACCATTAAATTTCAGCTCATGATATGTCCTTAAAGTCACAAAGTAACAATAGAAAGATGAAAAATCCATCTGAATATTACTTACTTTTTAGGATTGATAACAATGGAGGGAGAGAACTGAGAAGTTTGTTTTTTAATATTTTGAGCGAAGGCCTGAAGGGATTTTTGCATTTGTTTTTTCACTTTTTTTCATGAAAAAATTAAAAAGAAAATTCGCCGTTGCCGGGGATCGAACCCGGGTCACCCGCGTGACAGGCGGGAATACTCACCACTATACTACAACGACCAGTTAATAAGCTGCAAACACGATATCTTACTTATCATTACTTCTTGTCGCGAATACCAAATTCCTTTACTCATTGTGCAAGCAAAGTAATCTCGGTTAACGTAAACCTCCTAGATTCAATAAAATACTCAAAATTGAAAATCCATACAATTTTAACTATCTTTACTATGACCAAAATTAATAAGGGTAAAGAACTACAATTTTGAGTAAAGTTGGGGGTGATTGTTCAATTTTAAAATTTAATGAATACAATATAAATTTGATATTAATTTAATATGGATTTTTTTTTTTTTTTTTGTATTTAACTTTTTTCTTCTTTTTCTTTTTACCTTTTATTTTATTTAAGTATATATGATTTGATAGACAAGGGTTGGAGAAATTTAAACTCTGAATATTTTTGTTGGAAACAGTAAGAACTACTAGTTGGACTATAAAACTTTTGAATTTTTTTCTTTTACTTGAGTTATTTTTAAATTTAAGTTTGTCCCATATGTCAAGGTTTCACATGCCTAATTTACTTTTATGAGGGCAGTTTGGAATTAATGGTACAATTTTTTAAAATTAGAAAATAGCTTTATTCAATTTAAAGTTTAATTACATAATCATATATAACTCACAGAAGAATCTTGACACCTTTTTCTAACCAAACTAAAAAATTTTCTACTTGCTATGCTTTCTTTGCTAGACATTGTTGACACTTTTGGCAGATCAACAAAAGGCCCAAAACCTGTTAATTTGTCCGACTCAAAACAACTGGTGCAGCCTTTGTAATGGCAAAGCTCACAACTATTCAAGTCTATAACCCATAAATTTGAGCCTTTGAATCCAATTAAGCTAGGCCCACTAAGCCAACAGCAAAAAGCCATTAATATGGCCCAATTGTTGGAAAAATCATCGTATGAGGTTGGCTAAAATAAACCCCATGAATTCAAAATCCCTAGTTTCCCACAACAAGAACACAAACATTCCAAAACCGTATAATGAGATTGGCTAAACTTGGGCCCATGGGATTAATACTAGCCTTGCAAGGGTCCCCCAATTGAGTCATAAACAAAAGATCAAATAAATTTCTTCTTCATTATGTGACCAAGCTCATACAAAGGAGAAAGACTGAAAGAGCCAGCAAAGGGAAGGAAAAATGAGCAATGTATTGGAGAGCAAAAGGGTCATTCCACATCAAATGAGCTTGGAACACAAAAATTTCACAAATGAGCTTGGAACACATGTGAGATCATTGGGTCCATGATTGATGTCATGTGTAAGTGTAGGAACTCACCCAAAAAAAAACATATCTGCTATATAATAAGCCTTACTCCGACATAACACATTCCCTTCATAAACAAGGACAAATCACCATTAATGCAAGGTTTCCATGATCATTTAAATTCAACAAGTTGGGAAGAGACTTTTCTTTTTTGGGAAGCATTTTTCATGGAACTTAATCAACCAAGTTTCCATTCCTAGAGAATTCATACTTTTCAAGACGAACTCAGTGCAAGGAGTGCTAATACTCAGAAGGTACAGTTGACATTCATCTTATTCAGTAGATTTTCAAATGAAAAAATTATCTTATGAGACGGTCTTATGAGACATTTCTCTCACACCATGTATGAGTTTCAAACATGTGAGAGAGAGATCTCAAGAGACCGTCTTATGATATATCTTCTGTTTTAAGTGGATTAAACATCATTATAAAATAAGGAGGAACCTAAAACGTGAAAGGGGAGATCAGATTAACTCCAAACCATAAAATATAGAACTCACACACACTTCAAAAATTATATTCATATATTTCTTGGCATTCTAAATCTATACAATAGATATGCAATACATTTTTATGAGTTCCGGATTACATAAATAGGAGTATCTCTCTCTTCTTTATCACACCATTCCTAATTCTTGCTTATTTCCTAAAGCTAATACCCTATTTTTTCCCAAGCTGTAACTTCTAAGGGCTGGTTGCAAGACTTTTTTCCCTCTCTTTTGCAGGTTTCTTGGGTGTTGCATTACCTCAAGACACACAACTAGCCTTCCTCATCATTCATGTGGATGCGAGTAGCCGATTTGGCTCCCTGAACTAAATGCGGGTCATCAAGGAAGCTCAATTAACCTTGGAAACATGGCAAACGGGCAAAAAGATCCCAAACAGACATGAAGCTCCACAGTTGCAGCTTTTGCACAAACACTAAAACAGTAAATCTGAAAACTTGAATGCTGTCCTTATATCTTTGATGAGGTAGCCAATACTTGAACTCTGCATTGAGGTGTTGTGTATAGCTGCATAAATGAAAGCCGAGTCCCCTTCAAGTTTTGCTTTTTAGTTCTTAGATTCCAACTTCCTTGCACACGCGAGAACTCGAATGGAAATGCTGCCTTTTAATACGCCAACTTCATTTCTTGGTTCTTTCTTTTCACTTAAAAAGTTGTTACTACTTCATAAGTTTATATTACAATTTTAGTTTTTGACTAAATAAAATAAAATGAACATAGTGATACTCATACTAATTGCAATAGAAGTTAGGCAGTGTACTTTGTAGTATGGGCCTCGCTACAAATTCACAACAGCCCAAGTCTTTCACATTTGCTTAGTTTGGGAGGATTCTATTAAAGTGCTTCTCTCTAACAGTGTATTTGGACGGCGAATGAGACAGTAGAGGAGAGTGGATAGGGGTGCTTTAATTTATCTTGTTTAAATGTTTTTTAAAAGAAGAGAGGAAAATAATTGAAAATTATAACCTCTCCAAATTGAAGATATTTGGAGGATGGATTCGATATATTAAAAATTTTAAATTATATATATATATATATATATTGGAACAAAAGAAAAATATAATTTTTGATTTATATAATATTTTTTATGATTTTCCTATCATTCTTTTTTAATTTTTAAAATATCGAAATAAAGAGGGATATCTATAATCCATTCTTTTATTCCTTTCTCTTATCTCATCTATCATACCCTCTTCACTCTCTAGCTTCTCAACAACAACAAAAAAATCCCTATTCTCCCAGGAAAAAAAAAAAAAAAAAATCTAATATTTTAGATACGTGTAGCATTATACTCAATAGTTGGTACTGCATGTATTTAAAATTCAAGATATCTCCCTCCTTATCTTTTTTTTTTCCCCCAAACTTCCACACACACACTGCCAGTTTCATGGAAGTTAAAAAATAATGGCCTAATGCTTTATTTATTTATTTTTTTTTGGGACAAAATGCCAATGCAATTTGATTATGTAATCATGTAGACTAAAAAATGTTCAATGCATTTTGATTATGTAATCGTGTAAAATATAAATCTTAATATTAGAAAACAACCATATTCCGCTCCATTTGTTTTGATTAAAAACCTTGTGAGAAGATACTTTTATGTATTTTTCAATGTTTAGTAATATTATTTAAAAAAAATTAAAGAAAAATTAACTTTAATCAACATAAAAAGTATGACTTATTTTTAAGAAATTTTTTTCCATTAAAAATTTTTAAAAAACAACTCTATCTCACAACAAACTAAAGAAATTTAGGAGATCATTCTCAACTCATTTAAAATTGCTACCAAACATAGAAATATGATATAATTTTATAGAAAACAATAACGTTGAACCAAACAAAGCATTAGTATGGATTTTAAGTTGAGAATTAAGACAACCTGCTGGCTTTTAGTACACAAATTTGCAATCCACCAATTGTACGCCCAAGAATATGTAAGCATAGGGTGAAAAGGATTTGTATGGGTCTCTAATTGAACATGAAATAAAGTCCAGGACGCACCAAAGTTTCTCTAATTTCACTCTTCATAAAACATTGCTATGGGAGCAACACTCAGACTTATAATATATGGTGTACAACATGTTAGAAAACCTACTCTTCACAAAGCAAGTGAAATTAGAGTAATTTCAAAGCTATGCTTTTACCTTATGGATTTCCATTAACTCAAAAAATTGCCAAAAATACAATTCTAATATCACCAGAGTTTCTCCATTCCCATTTTCTCCTAGCTATATTAAACTGTGGGACATTTCGTGGGATAGAACATGATCTCTCGCTCCCTCACCCCCCAGAAAAAGAACACTTTAAAAGAAATAATTAAAAGGAAAAGAGAAAGCATACAACTTTTTTTTTTTTTTCAAAAAAGCAAAATTATGGGAGTTGACCAAGGTCCAGGCAGGTTTGATCCCGATACATACTTCCGAGAAATACCTCAAAATCATGAATTTGTGGAGGGCTCCTGTGCCTTTTGACGCTTGGCAGTAGGCTCTTCATCTTCATGGTCAACAGTTCCATTCAAAGCCTGAGGACCCAAAAGAGAGATGTGCTTGCTGGTTATTTTACGGCCTGCTCGGAGCTTTGGGCCCCAATGCCTTTCAGGATTTGGAAGGAAGCGCGTGACCTTCTTGGCTTGTGCTTTGCTAAGTGATGCAACAGCCCGAGCAAAATTAGCCTGCCCCAAAAAAAAAAAAAAAAAAAAAAACACACACACACACCAAAGAGACATGAATTTTCAGTCACTCAATAGATCTCTCTCTCTCTCTCTCTCTCTCTCTCTCTCTCTCTGTGCATGCAATTGTGCACATTTACACGTGCATGATAGGCTGTCTTCAGAACATGTAGTTTAAACTCTAAAGGGCAATAAACTAATTAAAGATAAGGTCAAGCAATATAGCAAACAACAAGAATCGTTTAACAATAAAATAAAACTGCATGCATAATAGGTTGTCTTCGGAAAATGTAGTCTGTACTCTGAAGATTAAAGATAAGGTCATCAAAGCAATAGCAAACAACAAGAATCATTTAAAAATAAAATAAAACTGCAACTTGGGAGGTGACACGTACTTGAAGAACTGGTTCCTTGGCAAGTATCACACTTCCTGGCTGATCTGGTGGCTGAGCTTTCACTGGATGATTTTTGACCTAAAGAAAAGGAAACCATGTCATTTCTCCTGAGATGGTCACATTTACCCACTAACAAGTCAAACTGCATTCTGTTGTATAGCTATTTAATATATATAGTACAAAAATTGTTTTACCACTGGAGTACAAAGGAAAATTTTGATTCCCTTCGATTGAATAAAGGCAATCTATTTTAGTTATATATTCATTACAATGTAAACCTGGCCTAACTGATCACAATGTGTATATTTTTATTTATTGGGAGGAGTTTTTAGCTGATTGAATTCACAAGCCTATAAAGGCATCAATGCATCATCACTGGTAATTTTTTAATTGTATTTTTTTTTTTTTAAACTCTGCAGTAGGTATAGGTATGAGTGGAACTTGCATGACGTGGTTGTAGTTAAAGGCTGCATCGAAGGAGTTTTATTTATTTATTTTGGAAGATAGTCTTCAACCAAAAGCAATAGGTAGCAGGTTCAAGTCCGGGAATCAGCCTCTCCAAAAAAAAAAAAATATTGAGGATATGGCTGTCTACCAAGATCAATCCCAAATCCCACAAAAGTGGGACTTTTGAGCTCTGGGTATGACTTTTTCACACTGAATTACTAAGGAAAACAGGCCTCCAAGATTGGGATGTCTGGCAGAGGGCTTCGCCTCCTTGCAGAAAGCAACACCAGAAGGGTGAGGTCTTAGCAATTAGCTTCTAGAACTAGATAGTATAATAGGCATTAGGCATTCTGAGCTGGAAGGAGGCAAGTACATGAACGAAGGCCTTTACCACTAAAGAAAAGAAATCCACTGTACACTCATCAAGTCTTTTGTAGAATGTAGACTACCAAGTGAAGACTTTCCAGTTTCTACTTGTCAAGAAATTTCTGATATAGTTGAAATCTAAACAATAGCCAGTTTGTGGAACCCCAAAACAAAATCTAAACAATAGATAGTTTGTGAAACAATGAAACAAGATGACACAGATACATGAAAATTTGGCCATTTCAATTGGTGGCTTAGAAGAATCATATGCAAAATCAAAATAAAGAAACCGAGATGAAAATGCAGGGACCTAAAGAAATGGATACGTGCACATGTTGAAAAGATAATAAAAGTGAATTCCTACCCAACACCGCATTATGTCCCAAATGACATCCATGGGAGCATCCGATTTCAGCCCCAGTGGATTCACATGAGTTCCAGATATACGATACCCAGCATTGATCACAGCTGAACGGAAAATTACTGCTGATGGAGAAGTGCATTTAAGTGTGGCGCAAAGGCTGTGCAGACTCACAAATAAAGGAACATCAGGCAATTCCTGCAAACAGTATGATCATGGAATGAGAATTTAAAAGAGGTAAGATGGCTGTCATAAGGAGGAAATTATCAAATGACAAGGTCCACACACTGCCCATAAGTTTCACCATCTGAAACCAAATACTAATATTTATTTTTCTTGACTAAGAAAAACCAAATAAATAAAAAGAATATTATAAAACATAATATGTAGAATAGAAACCAATTTTAAAAAAAGAAAAGCAACAAACAAGTGTATAGTGCCATCGGAGAAGGCACATTAAATGTGGTGTTGACTAGATACCAATCTTCTTGGGAAAATTTAAGAATTACCAACCAACCTATTGTAAAGGCTCCCTCCAAAATGAATAACTATACACACATCAAAGATACAACATCAGGGTAAAGTAAACAAACAAACCTCTGATACATTCGTCAGTGCAGCAGAGATTCGAGCATAAGCGGGGTACCGGTCCTGCATAGATTTCACATCTGCCAGTATGGAGGTTACCCATTCTTGATCATGGATGGGAGCAGACCATATAGGTCCACCCATGTTAAATTTCTTCCCACAGTCACTGCATTCTTGATGAACTGCAGGGCCAAACCCAGGCAGATATCTTACACTGTTGTTCTAGAAGAAGAAAAGGATTAAAGATCATAGCATTGTTAGAATTTTGACTTGAACTTAGAAACAAATTAATTATCATACATAACTAGCCCTATATATATACCCACACACACACACATATATTAAATGAACCCTTGGATCAATCCATTAAAACCGATACATTAGTGGTTAACAAGGGCATATCAATAATTGATATGCTTTCCCTTTTCTTTTTCTTTTCCTTTTTTTTTTGGGTAAAGAAAGAAGTTTTTTTATTGGTAAGTTACCCACACACCCAGTGAGTCTTGAACCCAAGACATCACCTTCCATCCCATTATTATGGGAGGAAGTGTGAGTTGAAAAATAGCTCATTGGGGATATACAGAAGATCCTTTCCAATATAACTTCTCAACAAAACTTTTCTTCTATGCCCCACTATCATCTGAGCAACAAATGGAACATCAGCAATCAGACACAGTCACAACGTAGAACATTCAATCCCATCCAATACCCTGCTATTTCTTGAAAGTTGAATGCTGCAGGAGTCTAGAGCCTCAGGTATTTTATGGCGCAAAAAAAAAAAAAAAAAACACACCAAGTCAGTCTAGTTTTAGCCAGAATGGTTGATACACAGAGCATGTATACCCTCATATCAACGCAAAGCCAACCAGTTTTTCCAACAAGCTTTTTTTTACTAGAACTATCACAGACCAGGTTTTATGAGCTTGGCTTGGAAATAGGAACAAATGACCCTAGGTTATTTTAAAAATGAAGAGGGCATGGGGTAGCCCCTGCACTTGCATGGGGGGTACCTGCTGATTGCCTATTTTCCAAATTTTGCTGTGTATCAAATCCTTGACAATATCTTACCACCTGAAAGGAACCAACGACAGCCCATATGCATGATACACTGCTGCTACTGTGACAAATCTAATGGCTAATGCTTGAAATGAGCATGAAAATCTTAAACACACACCACTGCAAGAGTTTGTAAGAGAACGTAACATCTTGGAGCTCTTTAGAATAAAACCAATTCATCATAAGAAATATGTTAGTAGCTTTCATAACCTCCCTCTTGATTTTTTAGTATTATCTCCAGCTAACATAGTTGAAGCACTCAAAATGAAATCATATTAGGTTATTGTCATTCATAAATGGGCATAATTAGTGTTAAAATACATCTATGTCAACAACAAATTACTAGCAGCAATGTCATATGAAATAAAGATGTGTACCTTGGACATAGTCCTCCCAATAGGCTGAAGATGAAAAGAATCACAACCAATGCACTGATAAACATATGACAGCTTAAGGGGGGTGTTTTTCATTGCACTTGCAGAACTGCAGCCAATTAGTTCAGCCTCCAGTCAATATATAACAAAGTGCTATTCTATCCACAGAATCAGCTAATTCTGAATTCATTCAAAATAGATAAGACACCTACGTGTATATGCGAACAAAAACACGGACATAAAAGCCCATCTTAACAGATAGAACAGGAACTATGTACCGCTTGTACCGATTTGCATGGCTCTGCATTCAAGAAAAAGAAAAGTATGCATAAGATTTTTCCTTACAATAGCATGTAAGTTTATTTGATAAAAAGGAAAAAAAAGTTTCTTCCCTTGTTGTATATACTCCTCTACATGAGGTACACCTAGGCATAACTAGGCTTCTCCTCCAAAAACGAAAGACTCATTTTCTTAATATAAAGGGGGTATGAATGACAATAAGAATAACCAGAGCCACAGGCCAAAAAAAGGACAAACCTAAAAGGAAACTTGTGATGGCAGGAATAAATCACTAAAAACTCAATTAGAATACATGGCAGAAACTTTTTAGAATTTTAAGGGAAGAAAAATTGGAAATATAATTATTTTAACAAAAAATGTGCTAAGCCTTTTCAATTGTTCAAATTTCAAAAGGAAGAATGATTCTCTCTCGATAAATGTTTTCTTGGTAGAACTCCAACCTCTTGACAGTGAAATCTTGGTTTTCTCAAACAGGTGATTATGATGATCAATGAGGCATTGAACAAACATAAACCAGAAGAAATTCTTTATATATTACATTTGAGGGGTGTTTGCCATGTCATAAATAAAAAATAAAAAATAAAAACCTCGTTAGCTTGGAACAACACAACTTATTTTAATTTTCTTTCAGTGTGGTAAAACTTTTTTGTTCAGAAAACAGGTTCAAAATTGGATCAGATATATCCTATTAAAACTGGTTTTGAATTGGGCATTTCATGTTCATATTCCTCCAAAAATATTAGTTATATATAAGTTGAAACAAGTTATGTGGTTTGCCAAACACCCCCTGAGGTTTGAGGGAAAGAGAAGAACAACAATAAAGCAAATCTCAAACTACAAATAACCATAAAGTGGCTGGCGTTTCGTGGATATCCAAGAAAGTAACAGTGAACACCTCTCTACATAGTGTACCAAAAGGAAGCAAATATATGATTCTCGATCCTAAAAATATACTAGTATTTCTAAATCCTAAGAAAAAAAAAAGAGGATATCCAGGTCATCCAACTCTCATGTAGGTGCCTTGAGAAGTGATTTATAATATCTCCGATGCACAATTCCATCTCTTAGGGCTTTGACTAGCCCTTATTTTAGCAATGACCTTTGAAACATAAAAGGCACAAAACTATGCTCAGATGGTGCCCTATCAATCATTTGGCTGTACTAATTCAAACCAAATTTAGAAGATATCCATCATACCATGTATTGATTTATTTTGAACAGTTCCAATCTAAAAGTAACATCGCCAATCTAAACAAAAATTGGTGAGACCCCATCAATACTGACGTGACAACACCTTGTCGTAGTTTATTGTAGTATTGAATTTCTAACGAGTGACTACCACTAGAAAAGTTTAGGATTACCCAGTGCTTACCCTACCAAAATGGGTTCCTACCCTAGAGCATTTGAATTAAGTGGCTACTCTCTAGAATCAAACTTGCTCACTTGCACTTGATAGCCAAAATCATTGTGCAACATCCGTACTTAATCAGGGAAAAAAAAGGCAATTCCAAATGTTACAAACCCCCACCCCCGATAGACATATACATATTGTGCCGTTAGATAGAGCTAAGGTAATACTTATAATAATCAACTAATCAAAATATCAACATGGAAACACACACACACTCACAAACAAAGACTACCACAACAGAAGGTGAGAAAAAGGGAAAGAAAGATAAGAGGACAGAGTTAAATAACTCAAACAGTTCACAAAGTTTTTAGAATTTTTAAAACATATGGCAAACAAACTCCAGTGAAATATTGACAATAGCAGTTCTCTTTGCTTTTGGTCTAAAACAAAGGAAAAACAAAACATAAAAAAGAACATTGTCAATTATTTATATGTATTTCAAAGGCATAGGAATACCTCAATGCACGCAAGGAGGATCCTCAAAGCCATTTCGTGGCAATATTTCCCTCGTGATGGATAGGAACCATATCTAATAATTAAAATAAAAATATAATAAGCCCAATAATCTGAAAACCATAGTTTGATTGAAGGTGAGACAAGTACAAAACCCTCACTTGGAATAGCAAACCTCCCCACTACTCCCACATAGTACTGCCATATCAGTTGCAGTACACATCAGCATGCCCCCATCTACAACTGATTGGACAGCAGAATCCAAGAACACAGAAGGTGCGCCATAAGGATCAAGATCAACCTGAAACACCAATAACAAAAAAGAATATGAATACTGGATTATTTTGAAAATGTTGATAAATACTAGGCTAACTTTATATCCTAATATATCACAACAACAGGAAAGATGGGTGATAAGTAATCCTTGAGAAGTGAGAACAGGGAGTGAAGCCGTCCATTAGTCTTATTCAGATAAGTTTGGAATTAACAAAATATCCAGAGAAAATGACCTATAGATGCTTTTTTTTTTTTTTTTAAATTCTTTCTTTTTCCATAAAATGCATATAATTATATATTTTTTTTAAAAGCACCTGCGTACCACATCAAATTCTTTTGGATGGGTGAGCATAAATACACGAGCGTCAGCAAGATGTGGCTCCACCTTTGAACATGCTACTGAACCATTAAACTTTATATTTCTCTTGCAAGCTTCAACAGAAACTGAAAAAAGAGCAAATGATTACAACAAGTATTATGACTACAGGCCTCATTCAGGCACTAGATAATAACTAATAAACACTTGCACATGGCTCAATAAGTGAATTTTAAACTGGAGGGTGAATTTATTTTAATTTTTTTTTTTTTTTTTTGGGACGACAAGGACTCCCCTCAAGGTATGGGTCAGTGGGACCACCACTGAGGGGCAAACCCCAGATGCCTACACACCCCCACTGAGCAGGCATTGAATAAATCATGAAATGCCTCAACAAGGAGTCGAACCAGAGACTTCTGGGTTTATCGGCATTGGGTAATTGTGAAGCAACACAATTATTAGTGGAAAGGGAGGCAGGAACACATATCTGCAATTTACACACAAATGTTTGTTCTACAAACATGTATCTAGTTTTCTTGGACAAGTGTGTACATGTATCTCCAGAAAAGTAAGCATTACAAAATGTAGTATACTTTTTTTGGGATAAGTACAAAATGTCATGTAATGAAATATAAATAGCAACCTTTATCATTGTCTACTGCCACAACTTGGCCTATCCCTTCTACTTCACGAGCATATCTTAGAGATCTCAACCCAGAAGCTGCCAAGGCCTGTACATTCAAAAGGAAATCACAAATTATTTAATAATATTAAAGATTCAAATATTCCTAACAAGCTGTTCAAACTGGAACAAACAAATGTTATTAAAAATGTTAAATTAATAACAGAAGATTATAGAAACACCTCAAGAACTCTTGCTGGCTTCAGTTCTCCACGTCCTTTTCCCTCAGGGGTCTTGACTGATTCTTTTGAAATGCTACATGGTTCATCCTGATGTACCTCTTCAGACACTTCACATTCTCCATTAGCTTCTTCATCATTCATGAGAGATTCATCAGCTGCTTCTCCAGCAGGTTCAGAGGAATCCTTCTCAGAAGCCTTTGTTGCTGCTTTCGTTCTTTTCAACAAATATGCTTCATGCTCCTGTTTGCGTTTGGATATAAATGTCCTCAAGACAGCAATAGACATGTCTCTGTTGTCAACCTGATTATTACATATTGAAACAATTAGAAGCCTTCACATGTGCAAGAAAACCACAAAGCAGGTAACAGCAGGTAATTACAACCAACAATCAGCTATAACCACCAAAAATTACCCATACCATGTTGCATCTTCCAAAATATTATCAATATAATTGAACTCTGAAGGTATAATCCCAGGTCACACTTTAGAGAATAGCACGATGCATGAATAACAAAACTTATCTAATCTTATCTTCCCACGGTACTCTAAAATCCTCACCTGCTATAATCTCCACCTCAATTCACTAATTGCCAAATTAAGAAAGCTCAAAACAAGTCAATTGTAGCTTACTGCATTTAGATTATTGCCTTTTTTTTTTTTTTTTTTTTTTGGGGGGGGGGGGGGGGGGGGGGTGGGGGGGGGGTGGTGGGGGAAGGTGGGGGAGGAACTACACATGAATGGGAATCCATCTCTTCAAAAAATAATTGGGGGCTAGGCTGCCCACCAATCACCACTTACATCCCAGCAAAAGTGGGAGCTTTGTGCACAAGGTGGAACCTTTTTAAACTAACATGCAACTAAGGTCTTGAACCCAATACATCACCCTCCAACCCATTCTTTTGGGAGAAGGAAGTGCCAGTTGAGTTATATAGCTCATTAACGCATGTAAATTTTTTCCAATATCAAATGAAAAAGGCAACGTACACACACAAAATCTGTCACATACTGAATTCCTGCACAATTCCAGAACATTTATAATCTCAATCATAAGCAAATCAAAAGGTTCCCTTTGCTAATTATATAACACCCAAAAACCTCAGTGAATAATCAATTGGACTTCAATTCATATTCTACTAACAATCAAACGTTTCAACACCAGAACCCCATCAAAAAAAAAAAAAAAAAAAAATCTGAACAACCAAACATATATCTTCAAGTACTAACAAGGACCCATCAAAGTCCCAAGTCAGAATCCCATCTAACACACAAAACCCATTTAAAAAAATTTCATCTTTTCAACAAAACATAACAGAAAAACCATAAAATTACAGAAGAAGAAGAAGAAGAAGAAGATTAAGGCACCTGGCTGGGATTGTAAAAGACCTCATTTTTGCGCATGAGAATCTCAGCCTCTCCCTCCTTGATGATAGTATAATCTTGGGGATCCGCCGACATTGTTCCTCCTCCCCCTCCTCCAGTTTCATGCATATCCTTCTTCTTCTCCTTCTTCTCCTCGTACCTTGTCCTTTGCTTATTACTATATATCTAAAGACTAAGACTTTAGAGCGAGAGAGAGAAGCTAAAGACTTATTTATAATACAAATGAATCTTATTGGGGGAGTTTTTAAGGTTTTTGCAGTTGGGAGAGTTTGAGAGAGCTCGTGCAACAAAGAGAGGTATGTATGTCTGTGGGACTTTAGCCTAACATTAACATTATATCGGGTTAGACGGCTAGTTGTGTTGAATTGATTTGAAACCCTATGAGGATTTTTCCTTTTTCTATTTTTTCTTAAACCCTAATAAGTAGTAGTAATAATAACTATTGAATCGGTGCATGCTAGAATTTGTTGGTCTTGATTTACTAATGTGAGAGATGTATGGAGGATTTGTTTCGGACTTGTGGGCTTATTATTTATTAGGCCCGTTTTTTAACATAATTAGGCCTTAATTGAAATTGCAAATGAGAGGCAAATCTACGAGAATCCACAAACAATTCTGATGTATAACTAAATGATGGCGTGCTCCAAACGGTCCAAAACCCATTAATTTTAGGGAAAACGCATGATACTAACACTTGTGGAGCCGTCACTTTTATTGGTAAAATAATTATGTACTCATTATCGAGTAATTAAACTCATGATGTCACTCATTATTTATATTGAAAGACATCAAATGATGGTAAGAATTCAAGTTAAATATGCAAATATTATTTTTATTAAAAAGATACTAAAAAAAGAGAAAAATAAGTGTAAAACATGAGTAATACTACAATCATAAACTATTTTACAGTATTTTTACAAACTATTGATGTGGTCAATTTTTTATTAGTTTTCATCTAAACTTTTTTTTTTTTTTTTTTATACAAGATAGAATTCTACTCTAGCCTAATCTAAGAGCATCCGCATTTGGATGGCTATATGCCAAATGCAGAGCACATTTGGCATATAAGCCCAAAACACACCCAACAGCTGGAAGGCTATATCCTATATGCAAAAAAACATTTGAGATTTTGCTACAGTACCATCTCAAATGTAAGATGGTACTGTAGCAAAATGTTATAAAAAAAAATATTTTTTAATTGCTTTTATTACCCGGCAAATTTCTCACTCCTCTCTCATTTTATCAATTTCTTTTCTCTCTCTTCCTTCTCTCTTTCTCATCCCCTCTCTCTCTCGCCGAATCACCCCTCTCTCTCTCGCCGAATCACCAAGCCGGATCGGAGCTCACGCCGGATCGAATTTCTAGATCGGCGTGGTGGTGAGCTGGTGGCGCGGCTGAGATCGGCGTGGGTGCTGTGGAGATCCGTTCCGATGGGGTTTTGATCGCGCGAGTTCAGATGGGGTTTTGATCGATGGAAGGAGATCGCATGGGTTCCGTTCCGATGGGGTTTTGATCGCGTGGGTGCTGTGGAGATCCGTTCCATTCTAATGGGGTTTGTTGGTTTTCCGATGGAGATCGCATGGGTTCCGTTCTCTGGGTTTTTTTTTTTTTTTTTTTTTTTGTGTTGACGGTAGTTTCTGGGTTGCCGGTGGTGGTGGTGGCAGCGATGGTTGCGTGGCTCTGTGTGTGTGTGGTGATGGGTTTGGCTCTCTATGTGTGTGTGGCTAGGTTGAAACCAGTAATGAGGGAGAAATTTGAGTTTCTGTTTTTGTTTTTGTTTTTGTTTTTGTTTGTGTGGCTCTGTGTGTGTATGTGGTGATGGGTTTGGCTGTGTGTGATGAAACCGGTGCTAGAGGTTGCCTGTGTGTGTGTGTAGTGATGGGTTTGGCTAGGGGTGTGCATGGGTCGGGTTGAGGGAATTTTTTGACCCGACCCACCATGGTGGGTCAAAAAAAATTTGACCCAACCCAACCCATCACATAAATCCAACCCAACCCAACCCAACCCACATGGGTCGGGTTGGGTCGGGTTGAACCTATGGGTTTGAAATTTTTTTTTTTATTATTATTAAATTGAGTAGAAAAAAAATATAAATATTAATATATTAAAAAAACCCAAAGATTAGTATCGATGTAATTCCTTAAGGGCAAACAACACCAATAACTAAACAACAATAATAATTTACTAGAGTTTGTGTGAACTAATTGGCTTTTATATAGGATAGGAAGAGCTGGTTATTTTAAAAAATTTATTAATTATATAATACATATTATATATATAATTAGTATTAGTAGGAGGAACTGAGGAAGTACTGCTCTACAATTGGTTTTTTTTTTTTAATTATTAAATATAATATATATATATATATATATATTTAAATATATATATATATATATATATAAGTGCCCTGGTTTTATAAAAAAAATTATTAAATATATAATATATTTTAAATATATATTAAATATGGGTGGGTCGGTGGGTCGGGTCGGGTTTGGCGGGTTTGTAATTTTATGACCCAAACCCAACCCGACCCACTATAAAAAAAAATTTTGTAACCCAACCCAACCCACCAAGGCCTAAAAACCGACCCAACCTGGTGGGTCGGGTTGGGTCGGGTCGGGTTTGGCGGGTCGGTGGGTTTTCTGCACACCCCTAGGTTTGGCTCTGTGTGGGTGTGTGTGTGTGTGTGTGTGGCTGGGTTGAAACCGGTCATGAGGGAGAAAGAGAGGAAGAGGAATAGAAAAAGAGAAATAGTAAAAAAAAAAAAATGAATAAAATAGAATATTTAAATAAAATGAGATGAGAAATAGAATTTTGGGATGCTGGGTGTATTGTAAATGGTATGGTATAATTGAAAAAGTAGATTTTTGAGATGGTAAAATAGGATGAGATATAAGAATGGGATGTGGATGCTCTAAGTGTATATGTGTGTGAAGCTCCCTCCTGGAGACTTGAACCCCGGCCCTTGCCCCCCACACCCCACAAGCACTTATACTTGTGAAGTGACCATCGCACCAAGGGTGTGCGGTGGTTCATCTAAACTTACCATTAATATCACTTTTTCATTTAACTATGTATCACTTTAGTAGTTTGTAAATTTTTTTGTAGAAAAAGTTTGTACTTCTAGCATTACTCATAAGGTAGTTTTGTTGACCCTCCCTAGAGAGAGAGAGAGAGAGAGAGAGAGAGAGAGAGAGAGAGAGAGAGAGAGAGAGAGAGAGAGAGAGAGAGAGAGAGAGAGAGAGGTCCCTACTTGGCCACATTAATTTCAAACTTAAAATAAGATCGCAAATAAACCAAACAGTTTATAAACAGTTTAGGATTAGCTCAAGAAAAATGTATGTTTATGTTCGTTTATTTAGCAAATAAGTCAAGCTCATGCCCTAATTTAGGCTCAACCATTAGTAATGAGTTAGTGAACAAATTTGTAAACATGAGGCTTGATTTGATTATATATAGTATTATATTTTTATATGTATACTAGTCTAAACATATATTTATATAGACTTGAGATTGAATTGTATAAATTTGTATATAGGTCCATATGATATCAAATTATTGTTTACTAGAGATGGATTGGTCTTATTGGAACTGTGTAGATAGTTTATTAATAATATAAACAGTTTATTGTAGTAAACATTCATAGATTTGTGAAGAAATAAAAAATTTTAGTAATGGTTTTACTATACATGAGAAAAGAATAAATTAATAAGTAACTTGTGAATAAACTCCAGGTTGTTTAACAAGAAAATAAACTAAACTTGAACATAATCTTGTTTGGTAATCAACTTAAACTCGATCCGTGTTCAAAATAATACTAAATGAACAAGTCCAAACTTTTAATATTCAACTTGACTCAACTCGACTCGGCTTGCCTAATTACGGCCCTAATTCAAAAGACAATTGCCCTGTTGACTTAAAGTCGGTAAAATTTTAATGGTAAAAATAAATGAGACAATAACAATTCTATTTGTACAAAACAAAACCTCTTTGATTATATAATTACAAGTTTGCTTTCACATAACTCACAAAGTAAAAACAATTAAATGAAAAATAGCTTAACTAATCCATGCAGACACTGCATAAAGAGGCCGTTCATGCCAACAGATCATCAAACTAGATTTATCATTCATAATTTTATAACCATCCTTACCGTAGGCCTCAATAATCTGCTTAGCATCACACCACATGTGTGCAGGCTTGAACCCAGCTCCAACAAACCTAACAATCCACCTTGCATACCTCTCATGCCTCTCCTCCCTTTCCAACCCTTCACACGCCACAATATCTACAATCTCTCTTCCAAACATTTCCTCCATACCAAGTCTCTCCTCACATGAAAGAGACCCACAATTAACATCCAATGAATCAAACATGGCACTATAATAGTGTAACCCCTCAACAAACCTGTCCACTAAACGATCTGAGTTATGATCGGCTTCTTGCTCAACTAAGAAAAACAATTTTGGTGACATTGACCGAACCATTGCTAAAAATTGTCCCATTTGTTTACAATCCTTAACTTTGTTACCTTTGTTGGGCCCAAAATGTGCATCCACTCGATCATCCTCTGCCAATAAGACGTGAAGATTTAGTATTGAAACAAAAGCCAATGCTTCTCCTGACCTTACCTTGAGCATGTCTATGGTCAGCTCTTTTAGACTAACATTCACAGGGTTGAATTGGAAGGGAATGTCCAGTCCTTCTGCCTCTTTAACAAGCCTTAGGCCCAACTTCTCTAGAACAACTGTGTTACTATTTACACAAGTGATCTTCAACTGGGGAGGCTCACGGGCCTGGTCCATAAGAGCAAAGCTTTGGATAAGTGGGGCCCAAAAGTTGGGATCGCCGGAGCCCAAATCCACGACGTGAATTTCACGTTCCGCCGACATGGCTCGGACTAAGGTTTGGGCTATGATGGCATAGGCAAAGCGAAGGTAAGGGAAGGCCTGTGAAAATAAGGCCCAAGATGGATCCATTTCATGATTATATAGTTGTAGAGAACGGTTTGTTAGGGCCTTATAAAGGCCTGGCCAGCGCTTGACAAGGCGGCTTGCTAAGGCGTAAGCAAACTGGGCCGCTAGCCGTTGCATGGAATCACCGGTAACTGAGGCAAGCGGTGATATGTGGCGGAGACATGCATCGGCACGGTGGAGATTGCCAGATGAGGTGTGGTTAGCACATTTCAAGAGGAGTTGAATGAGACGTAAACCTCTTTCTTCAGACTTATTTATGGCTTCAATGCGAGCGGGCTTAGTTGGGGGTGGTGATAAAGTTAGGGAAAGCGCTACATCAGGCTTTAGTGCTGGAGATGATGAACTCATTTGAGCTTGTTCCTCTAAAGCAAGAGCTAGACTTTGATCATGTAGTAAAGGATAAATGAAGGTTATGAGGAATACTTACAAGCTTATAAGGGAATCATATAATATATATTTTTTGAAGTAGGTGGGAATGAAATGAGAGCTTTACTGTTGGAAGTATGCGAGAGACTGAGAGTTCCAAATGAATGAGTACAAAAAATAAAAGAGTGTTTTTAAAAAACATATATGAGTTGAGTTCATTGACTTCTGATGAAAGATGGGGTTCACACTTCAAAGGAGTTGAATAATACTTTGTCCTCATAAAAAGGAATATTTCTGAGACTATGGCTTGTAGAGTATTCCGACCTCTATTTCTTAGGGAAGGCTTATGTGATTAATATAAGATCTGGTGTGTATTTATCACTGTTTTAAGACCAACTAATTATATTAGAAGAACTACCTATTGCTTTCTCAAAAAAAAAAAAAAAGAACTACCTATTGATATTTTGGATGATGTATTCTTGATTTAGTTTAATAAAATTACTTACTTTTTCTCAACAAAAAAAAAATCATTCTAACCTTCTGTATTACGTTATGAGGATCACTGCCTATATTAAACCATCACTTACATAGCTTTGAGTTGATGGGATAATAAGCTTATAGACTTGATAATAAGCTTGATATAAACTTAAAAATAAATCAATATTTTACTAGGCTTTTAATTAATTGAGAGTTGGGATCACACGTCCAAATGATATGAGCTTGATAATATGCATAATTTGGGTTAATAATATACTTTTATTGGATTTCAAGTTAGAGAGCTTAATATTAAGATCAAACTAGGATTAAGTAATTAATCGGATCGAAATCAAGTGTTTATTACACACAAACTTGTGTGTACGTAACAGGATGTGTGTAGAAGTGTATTTAGCTTTGCTCAAATGTATAGATTCATGATATGATTTGTTGCAGGCTTGCAGCATAAGACTTTTTGGCCTTCCAATGAAATGCCATTGCATCAGCATTAGAGTTTGGTAGTGGTGTCCTCATCACTTGTCATCAACCAAAAGTTCTTTGTATTCATGTGTGTGCCTCTGCATGTGAGTGGAGATCAATTAACAAAGAGGTCCAAGAACAAAAATTTGAAATTACAGTAACGACAAGCAAAGAAGAAAAATTCGAAATTCTATATTAATTATCATTTCTCTTTTTATTTTTATTTTTTGTGCAAATGTCTTAACTTTTTGCTGAGTGGACGCTTGCCTAAACGTTCCCTAAGAAAACAAAGAAAATGTTTGATTTTATTTATTTATTCTAATGGACATTGTACTTTGGATAAACAATAAAGTATAGGACACCAAAAAAAAAAAAATTTTATATATATACTAAGATAGCATACTGTATAATGGTTGAGTAATAAAAATGCAAAATACCTTCTTGGGCATTGTATTTTGATCATGTTTTCAATTTGGTCCTCAAGTTTGTATAACTTTATTTTGGTTCTAATATTTTTAAACTTACTATCATTGCAGCTCATATCATCATCTCACTTATACAAAACGTAATTTTAAGCTAGCTGTGAAGTCCATTAATCATGTAGACTTTTTTTTTTTTTTTTTTTTTTTGTGAGTTAGATGATGGCAAGGTGTAAGACTAAATTGTCTCATTTGATAATTTCATATATGTTATAGTTTAATAAGAAGTTACATGTCCTTAAAACATTGGTTAATAGAGAAGTAAGTTTCCTAAGTAACTCTAACTTTGATGGGCAAGTGGACGTTATATGTACAAAGAATTTGATCCTCTCTCTACTTATAAAAGAGACATTCAGTTACCTCATCACATACACTGAATAGTTAAAGAGAAAAATGGGTCAAGAGAGAGAAACCAATTCTATAAGAATTAAGTGTCTTTTATACTAAAACTTAATCTTAAGAAAATTTAAGCAATGAATCAAGGTAAACTTTATAATTAATTTGTGTAGTTGTGAAATCATGATAATTCAAGATCCTAGAATTTATTTTATGGTTGTTTATAATCTAACAACATAAAGAAAACATTTATACAAGGATCAAAATGACAGCAAGTTCAAAAATACAATGACCAAAATGAAATAAAAAATTGAGGACCAAATTGAAAATATGGTCAAAATATATGGACCAAAAAAGTTTGTCTAATTAATAAAAATGGTTTTAGTGGTTCATACATGTGAAAAGATGTTATATCAATCACAATTTAACACTGCATCTAGTTTTAAAAACTTTTGGATCTCTAGTATTGCTCTTTAGACAAATGAAATGTTACATAGAAATTTAAGGTGTTTATCATTGTGACATGAGTGATTGTACAAATATTAAGAAAACTTTTCTAATGATTGACATGAACAAGAATCACTACAAGAAAAAAGACATAATACAACAAGTATTATTGCAACAAAAAAATAATGGATGTAATATATATATATATATATATATATATATATTGTGGGGCCAGTTGTCCAGGAAGGTGACATAATTATCATGGGAAATGGGCTTATGGCCCAGCGGCCCAGTCCGAGGACATCCACTTATTTGAGGATGGCTAACAAGGGGCATTTTGAGAATAACACAAGACAAAGAGACGTAATTCGTGTATAGTGGCCCAAACCACATCCGAGGATAAGATTTACCGCTGATACCAATGTCCGAGGTGAATGTAACTATTTTAGTAGTCAAGAAACTTCACAAAATTGCATATGAATTGAAGAATAAATATTGAACAAAGAAGGAACCGGAGAAGGTGGCAAATATCTCCTAAAAGCTGCTACCTCCACATTAAATGCTTCCCAGCTAACTCTCTGGCCGCATTAATGTGGAAGTGATACCTGAACAGTAACCAAGCAGCCTTATGGCCACTGAGCAAAAGTTCTAGGAAGTGCTGGATGGGACAGAAAGAAGTTCCCAGAATAGAGCCTACACGTGTATGGTGAAAACAGGGTGAAGAATGTAATATATAACGGGAAATCAGAGGACATTAGAGGGGATATTTTTTGGAGGAAAAAGAAAAAGAAAAAGAAGAAGAAAGAGAGAATCTAGAAATATATACCCTGAAACCTAGCCGAGGAGAGTGGAGATTGTTTATTTAATTTGAAACTTCTTTTGTTGCACAAGAATTATGTCTTTTTCCTCTTACTGGAATTAGCTCTTACACCCATTCTCTAGAAATTTTATTGTTTGGGCTTGCTGGGCTGAAAACCCATTCCTTTTTTGGGTCCAATCCAATTTGAGTCCTTACATATATATATATATATATATATACTATTGCATCTTTAGGTTGTTTTTTGTTGTAATAATAACTTAAATTTATTACATCAATATGAGATTGTAGCAATAATTATTATGTTACATCAAAATACGTTGTTGTAATAAGTAACTCTTATTTTACATTGAGATATGTTGTTGCAATAGGTAATCTTTTATTTCACATCGAACAATATTGTTGTAATATGTTAAATCTTTATTTCACAACAAATTTTGTTGATGTAATAGAAGTGAGTAATTGAGTAGCAAGAAAATTTGGGAAATTTGCGTTATTTTTTTTTTTCATTAATTTCCTCTCTCCCACCCATGTCTATCCCCTTTTTTTTTCTCATCTCAATATTTCTCTCTCACCTACACATGCCTTCCTTTTTTTCTCATCTCAATTTCCCACTTTCTCTCACCACATCTATCTTCCTATTTTTTTTCTCATCTCAAATTTAACTCACACTCACACTCACACCCACCCCTAACTCTTTATTTTATTTTTTCATTTTTTTTCATCTTAATTTCCCTCTTTATCTCACCCACCTCTATCTCCTATTTTTTTGCTTTTTTAAAAAACTCTCAAACTATCTGTTTCTATCTCACGCCTACCTCTCTTTTTTTCTTTTTCTTTTTCTCATTTCACATTCCCTCTTTCTTTCTCTTAAGTGTATCTCAAAATTCAAATTTATCTACTAATTACAAAACTTATGTCTCAAATTTCCATCTCACTCTCATGTCTACTAACTCTAAATTTTCTCTTTCAAATTTCAGTCTCTCTTAATTCATAGTCTCCTTGGAGAGACTCTTTCTCAGTTAAAGGATTTTCTCTCTAACTTTCAGGTAATCTTTTAGTTCTCTTTAAATTTTAATTTGATTTTCCTTTGTTTAATTGCACAATCTTCAAGTAGTATTGTTTTATATGTGTTTTTTTTTTTTAGAATCAATGATGGTGTATATTGGTGTCATTGTGCTATATATATGATGTTTTTCAACTTTATACTTATTTTTTTTTCCAAAATAGGTGGTAAGTCAATGAAATGGTCGTGAAGAATGCTTGGATAACACCTTTGAGAAGAAACTTTTCTTTCATGTTGTATTGATTTTCTCATACTTTTTGAAATTATGTAATTGAATGTAAACTCAACAAGTTGTGTGTATATTTGTGTTTTTTGACATACATATTGAAATAGAGAATTTCAAAATTTTCATCTTTTATGCATATCTTTAATTTGTTAGTATAGTTTCTAGATATGGTTTTTGAATTGCAAAACAGGTTAATGAAAAAATTATGATTTAAAAAAATTATTTATTTATTTTTAAATTAAAAATAAATTAATTAAAAAATCAACCTATTGTAACGAGATTTTCAAAGTAAATCGTTGCAATATGTGGAATTTGTTGCAACAAAAATTTAGTATTGCATAAACCTATTGCCTTAGAGTTTATTACAATGGCTTGCATAGACTTTTTTGCCGTTGCAATAACACATTATAACAACATAAAACAATGATTTCCACATTTATTGAAATATCCTAAATTATTCTAAAAATATTCATAATTCACTATAAGAAAAAAGACTTAATATAACAAAAAAAGTTGTTGCAATAACAACTATTATAACAACATAAGTTGTTATTGCAACGACTTTTTTCGTTGTATTAAATCTTTTTTCTTTTAGTGAATTATGAATATTTTTAGAATAATTTAGGATATTTCAATAAATGTGGAAATCATTGTTTTATAGAATTTCATGTACTACTGTAGTTTTGTAATACCATGGGTTACTATGGTTTCAAGATTACCAATTGAGCCTAATATATTCTTACACGTATCCTATATTTAAGTTATTTGTAACACAATTCATCATAGTAAAGATATCATTGTGTAGGCTTTATGTTGCAGATGTAAGCTGTTATCTCAAATCATATTAACTCTTTCTCATTTTATGTTACTTCTACTACTTCTCAATTTACTATCTACATTACTTTATCTTCTTTCTCTTACATGTATCCTATATTTAAGTTTTTTGTAACACAATTCATCATAGTAAAGATATTAACATGTAGGCTTTATGTTGCAGATGTAAGTTGTTATCTCAAATCGTATTAACTCTTTCTTATTTTATGTTACTTCTACTATTTCTCAATTTACTATCTACATTACTTTATCTTCTCTCTCTTTAGTTTTAACATGGTGCCAGGACTAAATTCTTTGTAATGTATCAACCTTCGACACTTCTACTATCAACATCAAAGCTCACACCTGGATATTTATATCCATAGGGACCCGATCTATACCCACACTCCTAATATCTCCATTTGAGTCCTCTCAAAATCATTGTCTCAGTGTCTCACATGCAGTCAGAGCCCTCACTCCAGTTTTATCCTAATGACAGTCTCCATGCTCCACACAATACACATGTTGGATAGGTGCCTACTTGCGCTCTCGTGTTAGAGTTCTTCTGCATTTTTTATGTGCTTCACAGCCTTCACGGGCTTCTTCCTTTTAGACGATGTTAAAGGTTTCTTAGTGGGTCATAATTAATTCAATGGGCATTGAAGACCTTCCTTACATTGAAGACTTTTCTTCCAAACTCAAATTTTTGTAAAGCCTCAACATTGAGTTTGACGGAGATATTAGAATATATTAAGATATTTTCATAAATGTGTAAACTATGGTTTTATAGAATATCATGGGTATGTAATACCATAGATTACTATAGTTTTAGGGTTATCAGCTAAGCGTGTTTAATGTATTCATATATTCCTTATAGATTGTTTGTAACGCAAATCATCATAATAAAATTTTAGCCGTATAGCCTTTTTGCTTTTTGCTAAGGATGTAAACCGTCCTGCCGAATCATGTTTACCATTTCTTATATTTTTTCTCTCTCAGTTTACAATTTACATCACTCTATGTTCTTTCTTTTTAATTTTTAACAAATCTAGGGCCAATTATCCCAAACCTAGTGCTCTGACTTCTGAGAATGTAAGACGCACCCTTCTTCAATGTCTTCCTTGTGTTATTTGATCTGGATTTACTTCAAAGAAATAGTCTGTTATAAACATTAAAGAGCAAACATCATATTATTTGAATCACACCGTAAATTCTAAAATAATATGATGAATCAAAGCTCATATACAATGGCATCAAGCATTCACTGAATTAAAACAAAATCGATTGTCATAATCAGTTGATGTACGTGCCGCCTACCCACAATCGAACCCCTTGTTCCTTTCCACGAAGCTGCCTGGAAGCTGGCCATCAAAACCCCTTTATTTGTCACAAATTTTACTTTTATAATATCAATTATATATGCATACACTACCTAATTCATGTTCAGCAGTGACAATTAGCATTTTGGTCAACTCTTTATAACAATAAAACAAAATGCTAGTGACAAAATTCTCTCATGGTGGACAATCCGATGTATTGCAAATAAGATTCAGAATAATAGGCCATGACTTGATTAATGATACCCAAGAGTAAAAATATAAAAACAATTTAACTATCTCCCTTGATTTGTCTTTGTTAATGATGACAAGCACCATGGATTCAATTAAGCCGCAGCAAAGGCTCATTGCCCGGACGGTATTTTACAATCTCATCGTTTCATATCTGCAGGGACTATGTTCTCCTTTATATAAGCAACCTTTGAAGCAAAAATTAGATTCTTGAATAAAAAATACGGAATATTTAATATTAACAAAAAAAAAAGGGGACAGAAATATGAAGAAATAACATTTGTAGTGGGTAAAATATTAACTCAATACAATATATTTGTTTTTGTTACAAAGGAAACCACAAATATATAAAACCCAGAAACCCTCAAACTCAAATCAAGATGATTTGCCTCTCTCTCACTCAACCCGAACGATTCGTATGCAGGGCCGGCTCAAGGCCTAGGCCTAAGGCCCCCACCACAAAAATTTTTTGCCCTTTACAAAAAAGGGCCCATATCATTGTACAAAACTCAAAATTTTATAAAAAATATGATTTTTTTCAAATTGTTGTGCACTTTTATTATTAGTGATGTTAGGTATATCACAAATTTTATTATAGATTTACAAACTGACATGTTACCAATCACAAAAAAGTATTTTAAATATTCATTAATTACATTATTAAAGCTCATCCTTCACTATTATTGTCACATTATATTATGAACATTTTGTAGTACCTTTAGCATTTTCCTTTTTTATTTCTAACAAGGCTTTAAATTTTTTTTTGCAAATGTGTTAGATCATCAATGATGATTAATCTCCCCTAATAATTTGAAATTTTAATATTAGTAAACTAATCTACTACAAAGCCACACTTAAATTAATATCATAGATTATAAATGTAATTAACTATGTATCGTTATATATCCAAGATAAATTAATTTTCTTTAAAAAAAAATTCTTTTTGTTAAATTAATTTTTCAACTATGATATTCAATTCTTCCTAAAAAAAAAAACTATGATATTCAATTCCCTATATGAATTAACCTTAATTTTAGTTAGTATTATTCATTAAATTATGTATTTAATACATCAAATTGACCTCAATTTGATTAATATCGAATAATTTTATTTAATTAATATTTATATATAAAAGGCCCCTTATATATATATTTTGCCTTAGGCCCCAAATTAGGTTGGGCTGGCCCTGTTCGAATGATGTATATAACGTAGTTTCTTTTCTTGGTTTTTCTCTCTTTGCTTTGTCTCTCCATTGTCCATGATCATTAATTTTCACAGAGATGGGGAGCTATTTATAGGAGGGACGAACTCATTCCATTGGAAAAAAAGGGGAATGGTGGTAATATGCTTGTCAAATTGACCATGCCTTAAGAAAATAGAAGGAGGGGTCATATACCTAATTTTGTCATCCCAACTGCTGAGATGGTCATTCACTATTTAATGTTGGATGGATGTCACTAGTCAATAATGATAAATGCAGAGACAATAGCTTCCTTTTCCCTTAAGTTATTTTGTCTCGGAATTATTGAAAGAGTCCATTGCTTTAGCAAAGGGACACTTCTCACTAGTTATAAGAATAATATCCATTTGTATTTTAATGGATATTGCAGCTTTGCATAATCTAGAGATACATCAAATGAATGTCAAAATTGCATTCTCAAATGGTGAATTGAATAGTGAAATCTATTATCTATATGGAACAATTAGAGATTCATTGTTCCTAGATAAGAAAACAAAATTTGTAGGCTTGTTAAATCTGTGTGTGGATTAAAGCAGGCTCTAAAGAAATATTTGACAATGCAATGATGTCAAATGGGTTTAGAATAAATGAATGTTACAAATGTGTATATGTCAAGGATACCACAAATTGCTATATCATTGTGTGCCATTATTTTGATGTTATGCTCATTATAGGTAGCAATAATTATATTGCTAAAAATTTACCAAAATGATGTTGACCGGTAAGTTTGACATTAAAGATTTAGGTGTTGTAGTCTTGTAGATATAATAATAAGAATGAAGATTTCAAGAACATCTAATGAACTTTTCTCAATCACACTATATTAAGTACTCAACAAATTCAGGACATACTATGAAAATCCTACAAGAATACATGTAGATGTAAATCTATATTTAACACAAAATAATGGCAAAGGTATATCTCAATTAGGGTATTCTTGGATAATTGTCAATCCAATGTACATAAGGAACTGCATCGATTAGACATAGCGTACTATGTCAACAAGCTAAGTAGGTACATAAGTAACCAAGGGGTAGGCCACTAGAATGCAATAGTTAGGGTACTAAGATATTTGATATACACTCAAAACAATAAATTGTATTACACCAGTTATCTAGACGCACTTAAAAAGGATATAGTGTTGCAAATTGAACATCCAACTCAAAATACACAAAATCCACAACATTTTAGAGCTAGTATTTCATGAAATGGTTAAACATGAAAGACATTTAACGATTAGATTACCAACAAAAATAAATAGTAGGGCCAATATAAAAATGGAATCAAATATGAAAGACTAAAATCCAAATTTTGAAACTTAAAAAAGGCCAAAATGAAAACCTCGAACTTTATAAGAACCAATAATTTACTTCATCAGTTGAAAAACACCTAGCCAAACAAGATTTTTTAAATGCGACCCACTACCTTTTGTATTTAGAACACCAAACATATTTTTAAGATGGGCGACCAAGCAGGTCCTTGATGCAACAATGGACCAAAAAAACACCAAAAAAATATCCTTCTGTTAGCGGCTGAGAAGATGGAAGCCAAGTATCATATAATAGCAAACTTCGCTATAACTCTCAGAATATCAACTTTTGTCCAACCTGTTAATGCAAATTATCATACAAGTCTTCTCTAAGCTGCTATCCAGTAGACATGAGAAAATATTAACAAGAGTTGATATCAAAAACTCTGGAACCCCACTACCTAATTACAAAAACTACCTTCTTCAGTTCACGCAAAAATTATACTCAAAACCCTACGAACACTAAAGAGACTCCTGTTTAGCTTCTGCAAGATATACAAGATCCCACACCAGACACTGAACTCTTTTTAGCAGCAATAATCAATATCCACTGGCAAACTGTGAGAAACCCATGTTGACAGGCAACAACAAAGCCAGGCATCAATGAATTTCATAAACCACCCTCAACAATCAACATTACCAACCAGAGGGTCAGTTTGCACCTGGCGTACAAACTGTCCTTTCACTCGAGGCCGTTGCTCTGCCAGTCTTTTCCGGCTGTGATATCGGACCTGAGCAAGAAGATTTAAATTAAACTCAAGTTAGTGTGTGATTTTAGTATTTTCAACACAAGCAACTAAAAGTGTGTGCATCATTCTTAGCAGATGAGCCATGATGGGTCTCTGAAACTAGGTTCATGGGATCTGTGTAAGGACTTAATTGGAGCTTCAAAGCTAGTTGAAACCACTAATGCAGCTTAATACAGGATCAAGAATCACGGCCATAACTGTTAGAAGAATACACTCATGACTATGCATAGAACAGAAAAGGAATTGGGGTAGCAGCATGTATTCTGGATGGAGAAAGCAAACACATAGCTGCATTGGAGCAGACATCAATTTCTGCATAAAACTGGAATATAGGAGATCATGAATCCAAACTCAGATGATCAAATATAGAAAGAAGTTAGTACCTTTTTCTCATAGCACCGATCTTTTCGCTTCAGTCGGAACTTTGTGAGAGCTGCTTCTCTCTGGCTAGAGCGAGAAGAGTCCAGTCCTCTAGATCCATCATGAATAAAGTGACCGCTTTCGCTCAAACTCTCAGGGGCAGTGGCATTCTCATCCCTTCTAGTGGAGCTGTTCCCATATGCAACACCATTAATATGATCTACAGCACCATTGCATAAACTACTAGTAGTTGTCTGATCAGCAGCGGAAGAACCATGTCTATGTTCCTCCACAGGCTCCAAATCATTCTCCTCATGCTCAGCTTGGTCAGCTTGGTGAATGGAATTGTTGGTAGTCTCATTTGAGCGGTGATAACCTTGTTCTGAGCTGTGAATTTCAGGATTCGATTGAACCAAAGTACTTGAAATGAGGGGAGACTGATCTTGCTGGCAGATCGATTTGGGACTCCACACAGGGGGTAGACCAGGTTGAGCATCAAGCATGGATGGAAACAAATGCCCGTAGCCAGTACATATATTATCATACTTTACCCCTGGTACAGGAATCATCCCAAGCTGATGACTTGGAAACTGTAGCTCAGCTTGTCCAGATTGACCAATGAGCAAACTCGTGATATTTTCCTGACTATTACTCAATGTACCATCATGCTGAGGAAAAGTACCATTGGTATGTCCAGAGAGTTGATTGGATGACAGTTCATGGGTTTCACTTGCATCCTCCTTGGCATTGGTACAATTGCTGGACAGTATTGGGAGAAGGGGTTGCAGCATCTTACTACTATTATACCTGCAGAAAGAATAATTGGTTTGATCAGAAATTCAATGATGAAACTTTGACAGTGTATAGCTCATTAGTTTGAAACATAATGTTATGGGCTAAACTTACTATTTTTAAGCATTTTTTAGACTTTTAGTCTGAGATCTTAAAAATTTATGAAATATTTATATTATTAATAGCTTGGTAGCTGATTATAAGAGTTTGTAGAATCTTAAAATCCAATATTCAACCTTATCACCTGATCTTGAATATCCTTTCAACAATCCTAGATAGGATCCCATTTTAACATCCTTGCTACCACTACTCCACACTATCTCAACCACCTCTATCATCACCTCCATTGCTATTGCCATAACCACAACACCAACAACTAATCTATAATTTTGGTGAACATTATCATAAATTCATAATTATAAGTAAAAGAAAAGTATTTTAGCCAAAAAGAAACAAAATATTTTTTGTTAAAAAAATAGAAAAGAAAGAAAAATAGAAGATAATTGAGCTTTCTTTCCTCTCAATTAACCTTTAAGAAAGAAAATCAACTCCAACTTAAATTTTTCCTTGACCTCGGTAACTCACCATGAAAAAGCAGACCCATTAGAGTGATTCAGCATATGCCTTCCATCAGTCCCTTGATAATTTGAAGTACTCATGCAAGTTCTTCTCAAAGAAAGCTCCAAATGTGGATCAAATTCTAACTTACTTGTGCCTCCATCAGTATAACTAGAGTTCCCAGCAGTGCACTTATTGTGATTATCAAATGTGCCAATCAAGTCAATAGCTCCGCTAGAAGGTTCAAGCAGTTCATCATTGCAGCCATGAATCTCACTAGCAATATTAGCATCGCCTCTATTACTTTCTGCAGGCGCACCCTCATTTTGACTCATTGGTTTAGCACAAGCATTTTCCTTCAATCTCAATGCAGTTGAGTCATCAGCTTCTCCAAAGGGCGCAACCTCTGATCCCAATCTATTTGATGTTTCTGCAGTAAATAGCTTGTCAGATTTCCCCATTGTTAATATTAATTCCAGGGGAGCATTTTATATATATATATATATATATATTTTTTTTTATATTATATTATTGTTGAAAAAGGAAGACAGAAAAACAAGATAATCTGACAGACCTTCATTTTCACTCTCAGGCGTAATCGATTCATTATCCAGCTTAGCACACCCTCCATGCTTGTCCATATGACTATTGCTCAAATTTGACGTACTCCCACATTTCATCTGTGAAAGACCCTGCATATTTTGCACGTATGCACTCTCAGCTTCCAAGTAAGGTGTTGTACAAGAGCTCTGCACAAGAGGTGGCAAAACATGCAGTCTCCATGTAAAACTTCATGAAGCCAACCTACTATGGAAAAAGAAACTTTTCCCAAGCTACAAGTGGCCTTACATATGCCTGTTCCATGGATCCTGGATACTCTATTCTAACAACTAATTTATTTTCATGTCAACTGTACAATCTGTGGGAGTTTACAAACAAAAGGAAAGGGGGAAAACAGTTGATGGTTAGCTAGTCGGAATGGTGATTCTTAATATGTTCTTTAGTTGTAACACACTCAAAGGAGGCTGACATCCGAGAAAGTTCTAAATGCCAACATAAATGTGTATATTTATTAACTGAAAACAATACTTCCCTCACAATGCACAGCATACATATTACAATGCTTTATTATTATTATTATTAATTTTTTTTAAGAATGACTACAACACGAAAAGGTGCTTACTTGGGCATCACTCCCTTTCTCACTGCATTCTATATTTTTCTGTGTATAAACATAACAATCACTTGAATGATTGCTTGCTGCATTATTTTCAGAAGAGGCTTCAATTTTTTGACAAACATATCCACCACCAGTCAGCTGTAAAAAAGGAATTAATAAAAAAAAAAAAATTTATAAGTTGATTTTTATGCCACAAAAAAACAAAGACACAGAACGAATCCAAAAATATTAAGCAGAGCAAAAAATGTAGAAACATACAGTTTGCCTTCTCCATACATGCTGCCAAAGGTTCCTTAGCTCATTCTTCCGGACAGGCTTTATGAGAAAGTCAGCTGCACCTTTAAACATGCATTTCAATACCATGCTAATTGAATCATTCGAAGACATCACTGTATGACCATGAGGATAGATGTTAATAAATTTAGCTTCATACATGATTCAAAATGAAGATCATAAAATGGAGCAAAAGTCTAGTCATTCTAACATACTTATAACAGGAATGTTTTTGCAAACGTCATGCTCCATGATTAAAGTAAGAAGTGCAAATCCGGATATTGATGGAAGCTCCACTTCAGTTAATACGAGATCTATGTTATGGGGTCTCCCCTTTAACGTCTCCCATGCCTTTAATCCATCAGAAACTGCAGCAACTGTTTGAAAAAAATACAGTTTATGTTAAGTTTCAAAACAGTAATCTGTTGAAAGTGAAGATCTCATATCTTCAACAAACTTTGCTAGATGATAAGCATACAAAATAAAGACGAACTGCGATAAGCTGAAGCAAATTGTCTGAATTCCAAGTAAACGCAGTTGATAAACAAAAGCCAATTTTTTGCGAAGGGGGTCAAGACAGTATCTGATCTACCGATCCATGCTTCAATTTAAGATGATCTATCATGTAGGTGTTTATTTGCAAACCCCACATTGCTATGACACGATTCACTTAGGTACAATAAGATATATACCACAAAATGTGCATGTAAGTTTACTAGGCGTGCTAAACGCGAACGCTAACTGTACATAAGCAAATAAGCTAACGCGCTAAGCATCTCAAAGTGGCGGGATTACTTTCCGAACAGCCAAGAAACTCACTTAATCCTTAATCATTACTAGTCACTAAGCCATCAGTTAAGCACAATAAACACTATTATCTAAATTTAGCTACAAAAACCACCACAATTATCTAGCCTCTTCAAATCTTCATAATTATGGTGCAGTTGTGTCGCTAAATTTCAATAACAAAACAATGTCTCCCTAATTTATTGGTAAACAAACAAAAACAAAAACAAACAAAACAAAAAAATCAAAAATCAAAAGTTTTTTCTGTTCAAAAAAATTTTCTTTTTAGTTAAATTTGACAGAAACTGTCACGAACATAATGAAAAGAAAAAAAAAATTTGAACATAAATTTTTTTTTGCAGGTGAAAGAAAATGAAAAACAGAAAACGAAATCGGCAAGAGTGAAAGAAGTGACCTTTGTAACTGCATTTGCGGAGGAGCGCGGCGATAATTTGTCGAGTAGAATCGTCTGCTTCGACCAGCAGAATCCTCAGCGCCACCTTCGGAGGCGCCACCTCATTTCTTCGCCTCTCCTCCGACTCCACCTCTTCCTCACCACTCACCACCACTTCTTCTTCACCCATCCTCATACAAGCAAAACCCTAATTTCTCAACAAACAAAAAATAACACACTACCAACAAGACTGTAGCAATGTGAAGAAGCAAGAAAGCAAAGTGAAACAAAGCGAAAGCAAAGAAAAAGAGTTTATACTACTAAAATGAAATCTAGCTAGTACCTCTATCTTGAAAAACAAAATATCTGAAATGAAATAAATAAATAAAACGAGGCTTTGGAATATTGGGTGGATTAAATCAGAGCCGCGAAAACCGGGAAAAATATCTCAGGAGAGAGAGAGAGAGAGAGAGTCAGATCAAATGGTGGGCCGTCATTGGCCTGCTGGTAGTTGCGGCTGACGTGGCTCTCTTTGCGCCACGGTTTTTGATTTTTTCCTTGTGACTCAAGTTTTTCAGATAAGTGGTGCTGCGCTGCTCTGTTTGATTTTGCTTCACTGTTTTTTGGGCCCCACAATGGAGGACACGTGGTGGGGGCACCCTGGGGATTTAACAACTTTATTTTAGGGATGGATATTTTTTCTTTACTAAGTGCCACGTCGACTTTGTTACACATTCCATTGTCATCTCATGGTGAGGAGTGTTACACGTGCACCTTTCAATAGAATCTTTATATCTTTCCTTTGTGGTCTTGAATGGCCAGGTTCTGTTTCCTTTTTTCTTTTCTTTTTTTTTTTTCATTTTTTATAGTATTTTTGTGGTGTGTTACTTGTCTCTTTATTTTGAGTTTTTAAAAACAATTTTTTACTAATGTTTTTGAGTGCCTATCTATTCTTTCGGGTATATTATTCTGATTCTTAGTCTCGCCCACCAAATTATTATAAAGAGTAATTTTTTGTAGGTAACTACAAGATACTCACAAGAGATTTTGAATCTAGATTTCATAGATATCATAATACTTTAAGAACTACTTAGCTAACTCATTAGAATTAAAAATAGTTGAAGTAGCAATTATTCGTTGTTCTTATTTAAATTTACCATTAAAATTATTTTTTTAATTATTATCCAAAAGAAAATCATTTATTATATCATCCAATGGTTTATAAAAATTTTGTAACTATAGTATTTTTCATTGTCTGATATTTATTATTCATGTTCGAATCATTTCAATATATTGTGAAATTTTTATCTAAAAAAATCATGTGAATGTGAAATTAAGTACGTCATTAATTGCCTTTTAATATAATAGGAAAAAAAAGTTATATAATAGATTTTTTAATTAAATTAAATCTATAATTATATTAATTTTTCTTCTTGAAATAGTAGTATTAAATTTAATTACTTAAAAAAAATTAGAAGAAAATTGTAACTCTATTAAAGAATATCAATCATGTCAACTAAAATTACAGCATAAAAAATTACTGTATATTGTTTGTGACAAGTTTTACTTTATCCCGTATTTTAGTTTTGGCTCACAAAAATCAAACTTCTTGCTTCCTTTTAAAAATCTTCTCGTTTGGTTATTGGCCATTGATCGCGTGGGCCCCACGTGTATGGGCGGCACGAAACACTCATTGACGACGAGTTGTGCAATTCTTCCACAGCCAGGAGGCCCAGGACATCTAAATATGTATTATATTCTTAGCTTGTTACCCAAAAGAAAAGAAAAATAAGTAAAGGTTTAATTTATGCCACTCTTAATCAAAATGAGTAAAATGCACGCCACTCCTAGTTCATCTTCCAATGGAGTCAATCACTTTAAAGTTCAAGCACCTATCTTAAAATATGAAAGTTTGACAAATATCTTCTTTTTATATTTATATCTATAGTACAATATTAAACATTGTTAAGACCAATTCTTCATTTAGAGTCCTAATAATTAAGTATAATAATTGTTCATTATATACAAATTTTTAGTTATATTGCAAATTGTGCCCCTAAAGTTTAGGAGTGTTTGAATTTTACACTCTGAAATTCTATTATGTTTGTATCAATAGCTCTTTCATCTAAATTTTTCATTCAGTGCCACATAAACTTGTTATGCTTGTTTAGTTTATCCAATGAAATGATGTCATATCATTTTTGTGGCCTAAAAAAAATAAATAATTAAAAATGACATGGCATAATAAAAATGAAGCTTTAGGTGATATATGTTCATAGTATAGTTTTAAAAATATTAAATTTTGATCATTTATGATTTTAACATTAATATCATTATTCACATGAGCTATACTTAAGGTTTGCCTAATTACTAAAAATCTTTTGATGTGAATCATAAGTGAAAATTTGGAATTTAAAGAAGTAAATGACTTATTCATGTGCAAAAAATATATTTTTAAAAATCTAATAGATGCATGCTATATAATAAATATGCTATATTTTTAGGAATTTCATACATTAAAATATTTTTCAATATTCACATAATTGGCTTTTATTATATAAATTGGTCTCAACTACTTGTATTGTATGCATGTGTCTGTGTTTTGTAAAGTCTATATTTTCAGGCTGGCAACCATGATCAAATTGTAACTGGAAACATAAAATCTTAAATTTGGAAATCAAATAATTGACAATATTTCACAAGTGTAAATTTGTATTGATGAATTTGTAGGTACAATTCTCTATATCTAGATTCTAATATAATAGAATAATCCTCTGATTCAATCTCCTTAAAAAAGTCTCCAATTCAAGTATTGTGTCGATGTAGTCTTGACTTGAATACAAGATGTCCTCCACTTGGATTGGAAAGTGGATTGAAATATATTTGGAATGAAATTGCGATGAATCTCTAGCTGTGTGCTCATTAGAGATTTCTTGTCCTTCGCGTTCTTCATGTTTTTTGTGGGTTCTTCAAATTTTCTTAATCTTCGAAGATTTGTGGTGGAAGATTTCCAGGGCTTTAGAGCTTGAATTTGATGAAGCTTCGATGGATCAGAGGCTTTGAAGTTTCTAGAGGATTTGAAACTTGATTCCAGTAGAACTTTAAGACTTGGAAGAATGATTTGGATGAATGTCCTTCGCCTTCGAAGATTTGTAGTGAAAGTTCTTTGGGGCTTTGGAGGCTTGGATCTGTAGAGTTTCACTAATTTGTAGTTTCTCGATGTTTATGGAGGCTTTTGAGCTTGATTCTAATGAGTTTTGAGATCTAGAAGGATGACTTGAATGCTTTTGTTTCGAATGTTCTTCATATTCGAAGGTTGAACTTCTTGATATTCTTGGAGGCTTTGGAGCTTAATTCCGACATAGCTTCAAGATTTCTGAATGTTTTTGAATCTCCCCATAAGGCTAAAAAGGGTCTTTATTTATATGAGTCTTGGAAAGGTATGATCACACGTGATTGGCTTATTCTCCAAGGGATGCACGATATTATTTGATTAGTCAAAGTGTTCTAATTTAAAATAACACATGACATTATTTAATTTGACTGCTTATGTCATTTAAATTAACACATGTCGACGTGCGATTAACCTTTAACTATTCTTTGCAATTTTTATTTATTTATTTAGAAACACTTTGAAGATTTCCATTGATCTCTAAATAATGATAGTGGAACCCACTAAGTAGCATGTGGCACTTTGTGATTGGTTGCAAAATTTTCATTTCTACAATAACATTTAGAACTTAGTTTGTCTAGTTGTTTAGTCTAGAAATGTCCAATTAAACAAGACAAATGAAGTTCAACATAGTTGAAAACTCAAGAATTCATAAAAAGATAAGTACAGAAAAGAATTACTTATCTCGACTGATCGAGATTCATGCAAATCTAAATTCTCACTTTCTTTCTCAGCCATTGGATCTAGGATTTTGATGGAACTTACAGATATTTAAATAAAAACCCTAGAGCATGTTTTTAATATTCAAGAGGGTAGTGTTCCATACACAGATTTGGAGATTTTTCACACCCTTTTGGAACTATAGTTGGAAACCTTGTGCAAACAACAAATCCAATTATAAAGTTATCAAGTCAACCACAGTTGATAATATAAACCTTTGAGTGGAGATCTCAAAGTCATAAACTGGAGAGTTTGTGTGCAACAATTTCATAGTAAAAGAGTTCGTGGATTTGGAGTAGCGTGTAGTCACGTGAGTATGTAGGGGTAAGTCTATTTATAAACTTCTATTCTATTAGTGAAATGTTGCTTGGAGGATTGTTTAGATTAAATCCTTCTTAGGTTTTTTACTTTAAAACCACAGTTTCAAAAGTTTTCCTTAGTCATCATTCTAGGTATTCATATGATTTGTGAATGATTGATATTTGTTTAAATCAGGTCTATTGCATAATTAATCTTAATAATTATTTGGCTAAGATTGGATAAAATCTGACTCAGTTAGGGTCTAAAACCCTAATTTTTGCATATAAATTTTGCATCTCCCCCTAAATCAAATCCTAGCTTCATTGTTCATATATGCAGTTTGAACACATCTCTTTTTCTCTTATCGTCGAGAAAATATATCATGTTTCGGTAATACTAACTCAACATCTATTTTAATATTTCTTACCCAATAAATAAGTAACATTTGTTTCAAAAAACCACATTAAACTACTTCAATAAATTATTAATTTATCTTTGAATAAAAAATATTAAAACAGATACTAAAATAATATTACCAAAAAATAATATACTTTTTCCTTACCTCCTAAGTAAAAATAAAGAAGGAGAAAAAGAATATTTTATTAAAGCTAGCTGAAAAGATGTGATTTTGATTGACAATCGCCGAAAGCCAAAGGATTTCTTATTGGTTTGGTGTCAGCCAAAAAGCTTGCAAATTACGATGTTCTTCTCGAAAGTTATAATTAATTGAATTTTTTTTTTTGTTGAAAGGGTTATAATTAATTGAATTAGATCTTTGAACACTGCTCCTTCAAGAGTAGAGAAGGCTGTAGGATGTTATCGAGAAACTAAATGGGCCACTACTTTTTAAGATTTGGTTGAAAATTTGGTCATTTTGATCGCACAATGGAGTTTTCGACTTTAGATAAAGACCCAATAGTTTAGAGACCATAGTTCTACACTCTCACTAGTAGCGATCCTAATATTCCTAGCACAACCCCTAACCCAAAAACTTAGCAAGTATCGGATAAGCCCAGCTCTCCCACTGGCAAAGCCCCAATGAAGAACCATCCTTGTTTCCTCTCAAACTGTGGGCTTTTGGGCTACATTGGAACAAATTGCTATTCACTAATCCAAGATGAGATTAAATTCAAAGTCCTAACTTGGTTGTTGAGATTCTACACTGCCTGGGCAGGAGATATTTTTCTTCTTTTCTATTCACAAAAGGAGCTTCAGATAATCATAATCTTACCATAAAGGTTCAGCTCCGTGATTCTTTTTTTATTTTTTTAAAATTGCTGTTATTTATTCTTTATTTTTCTTACTAATATTTTTAATGGTCTAACCATAAATGGTAGCTCAATTGGCACTTATTAATTGTTATTGTGTTTCCAAGGGATGTTTATGATTCAAATTCCAATTTTCTCAGCTATCAAATCATATATTGAAAAAAAAAAAAATGATAGTTTTGTGATAGATATAGCCTAAATAGGAAGCGATAAATAAACTCATTTATTAATTACTTCAAAATTATTGCTATAAATTACTATTTAGTATAAAAATATTCCACTTATCTATAGTCTATATTTATTTTAACAATATTATTGCAATCACATTTATAATCTATTACACCAAATTTTCCAACTTGCTAATTTGTGTGACTATAAGAGATCAATCAAAAGTGGCGGTCCATGTAAATAAGAGTAGTAAGAAAGTATCCACTGCTCACAATTGCACACCTCAACATGTTGTGAACTTAAATGTGCGATTAGGTGTGTCCCTTATTATAATTATTCTTTTGTTTTTTGGAGTCTTCACACTAGTTTTTTAAAACTACCGAATTAATGGTGATATCACTTAATTTTAAATAGGCTTCTTTTCTGGTAATATTAGAGCCAAAGATAACTCAATTCTATTCAAAATGAGTGGTGGATCTCAAATATATGATGTAAATAAAGTGAGATATCATGAAAACATATTTCGTAACCAAACATGAAAATTAACTAAGTGTTAGAAAAATTAACCTAATTTTGACTTCTGTCAAATTTTGGTAAAATGATCTTGAAATTGTGTGAAACATATTGTTGGAAAACTCACGTGAAAAGATTCATTTTAAGGGGTCTAGGGGACCAAATTCCAAAAAAAAAAAAAAAAACACACACACACACACACACAAACTCACAAAATATTGTACACAACGAAACAACCTAAAAAATGTGTAAACCATATACTTTTATGTGCCTCTAACTTCTAGAAAAGTCCTTTTTTCCTGAACCAACGCATAAACAAAAAAAAAAGGGTGTTACAAAATTTGCGACGATGTTTGGATCACTCAATTCCGAGCTTAAGAAGGCATCGAGACAAGAGTCAAGACCACCAACTTGTGCAACTGTAATAAAAAATAAAAATTTAAAAGTTTGCAAGGCACCAACTTCCTAATTAAGGTGATAATTGTTTGTTTCGACCTCCGAGTAAATGTAAAATCAGTACAGCTGAGAAGATAATTTCATAAATTGTCAATAATGGCCAATTTATGGAGTTTGGAGGCCAAGAAGATAAAGTAAATAGGGGTAAACTTGAAAATTGCTGGGCTTTAAAAGCTTGCAAGCGTGGTTTACAAGCCTCCATATATGTGAGGCGGCATTTGAGAGGGCATGTGAGTATCTATTAAATAGCTAGCCAGGACCATTTCCTGTCATTTTTAGAATAGTTTTCAGCGTACTAGTACTAGAGCCCCCCTCCTTGATTTTTGCCTCTAAAAAGGCATATATTATGCCGAAGGTCTTACAGAGTTTTGTCAAAATCTTAGCACATTGCTCTCAAATAGTTTTTTTTTTTTTTTTTTTTAAAGGAAGCTTTGGTCCTAGTGGAGAAGCCTTGGTCCAGCAAAAGTCCTATTCACAATGTTGTTAGAAAATGCTGAAATTTTACTGATTTGCTGACATATATTATTGTCTAAATATTGTTGTTCATGTTGCCATAGCTGACAGATCCAATGCTGATAAAACTATGTTGATCCTATATATTAACATTACTGTTAGGATGTTGCCGAAATACTGCTGATCCTGTTGACACTACTGTTATGAGTCCCTCCAAAATACCACTAATATCCTGCTGACACTACTATATGTCCTCTGTGCCCTCGCCAAATAATGCCAAACTCTGGTTTTTGAAATGCAGAATTCTTGGCTTTCTGGTTTTGCTCATAAAAAGCCTTTTCAAAAATGGTTTCGTAAATGGAACTATGGTTTTTTGATTTGCACATAAAAAAAACCTTTCCAAAGCGTAAAACCATGGTTTCTGGTTTTCCACATAAATATATATATATATATATATATGATGAGCCCATAAAAATGATTAAGGTCGTCCATTTTAATGGACGGTCATTGTGTCATTAGTAGGCCATCAAAGATAGATGAGTAATCGTCTAACACATTAAATAATGATCATCAAAGGCCTTAAACCCTCTCATCAAGATAAAGAACGTTACACAATAGAGTAATAATTACTCTCATTTATGTCCAACAGCTACCTAAAATCACCTATAAAAAGAACAATTTGTCCATTTGCTAAGATACGTCAGAAACTATTACAAAATACCATCTATATACAAAAGATATGAGTTGATACTGGCTTAAGCATCGAAGGCTCTCTCACCGGGCATAACCCGATAGTCTTTTCAATGAACTCTTTTTATCTCGCAGGTCCTACAAGATTGTCAAGAGCTCCGGATTGGACGAATGACCAAACTGACAATTTTGGCATCATCAATATATATATATATATATATATATATTTCAAAATACTTTCTTCAAACATAACCCCTTTGGCGAACGAGAACACAAAGGATGTCCCTATTGTGTAGTCCCATTTAGTTCAGAACCTCGTAAGCCGACATACCAGTATACCACATCATTCACCTCAAAATGAAGGAATCTTGATGATGACTAGGACCCAATCCAACACATGGTCATTTAGACTAAAAACTCACAAGGCTTTGTCTTATACACGGAGAAAACAATATCTTATCACTGATGAGTTGGGGTGCGACAGACAAGTATGCAATATATCAGCGTAAAAATTAATACATGTTTATTGCTTATATTTTTCCTACTCGCTTTTCTTTATTTGAAATGACCATTTTTCTACGGGAACGGAATACTTGGTTGAACAACGAAGTATTTGTCAGGGTTTTAGGTCATAGTTGTCACAATATTAATAAATTTTAAGCCAAATAAATAAATAATTAATTATGCTCTGGATTGAAATGATTAACATAGTACTCAAAGTACATATCACATATGACACCATATTAAGGACTAAGAAAAATCCATGAAACAACTGTTTTACGTAAAAAAAAAAAAAACCTTGGAGAAATTTAAACTAAATAATTCTCAAGGCAACAAATTCACTAGAATAGAATTGAAATTTATACAATGAACTTAACTCTAAAGCTATTGCTATCTCATATAGTACTTACCACTGTTTTAAAAACCGGACCGGACCGGCCGGTCCGACCGGTTCAACCGAGAATTGGAAGCCAATTCGGTCCGGTTAAAAGCCACAAAACCGGTCAACAACCGGAAAACCGGCCAAAAACCGGTCAAAAACCGGGGTTCAACCGAAAATTGGAAAAAAAACGGTTTGATGCCCGGTTCGGTTTTTAAAACCATGGTACTTATTGACGTAGAATTGAAATTTATATAATAAACTTAACTCTAAATCTACTACTACCTCATGTAGTAAATACTAGCGTGACCATACGTAACTCCGAGATTTACATAATTTTTTATTTTGGATTGTTGCACAAGAACTTTCTTGTTCGTGACTCAAACGGCTGAGAGAATAAGCTGTTTATCAAATCTATCCAAGTCTCGATCGGTCGGACATGCCATTCGACCGATTGAATTAAGTGATTCTTGACTTGTGATTTGTGAAGCAGCAGTTGAAATGCAGCACAATAGCAGTCCATTTTCTACTTGACGAGTCTTCTATTGTTTTGAACCTGATCTGTCTTGATCAAATATAATCTGATGTAGATCTATCTAAACAAGCTAAGTTCTAAACTTTTATATATTTGTTCATGATTGCCAATCTAAAAATATGGAATTTACGGTATCAATCTACTTATGCCAAGAATTCAGTTTTGATTAAAAGATTTCATAGCTTAACAGGCTGTAGTAATTTATTTTTCCAAACAGAATCTTAGAATCTTCAGTAGAGCGTGGATTTTATTTATTTATTTCATTTTTGCTTCAATTACATAATTTATCAGTGAATTCATTAGATCCATGATGTCAAAAGTTCAATCATCTAGAAGCATTACGACGTAAAGTCTTCTTTGTTCTTTTAAGATATACGTATAGAGAAGATTATTATTACATGTTTCCTTTCAAGACCCTTCATAAATCTCATCAAATAGTTAACATACAAATGGCTGGTCCCCAATCTCTCAAGAAAAACTCTGCTTCAGGGCCACCGAATAAACAATTTGACTAATAGAGGATTGGAGGGTGGGCAACACATATTTATGCTTATGACACAGCTAAATGCCACCCAAAATATTATATTTTAATTTAATGGGGAACTCTAATAAGCATAAGTCTGATAAAACTCTGCATCTTCGTCTTAGTAATATCATATCAAGCATTTTTCACTGTGATCGTTGCTTTATAAGATCATGTAGTTTCTGTATCTTTTGAGATTTGATACCTTTCGTATTAATAAATAGTTTATGTTAACATCATACCTATATATAAGCAAAGCAGTCTTAAAAAGCTTAGTTTAACCAATTAAACAATGCCCCGACATTCTAAATATGCTACTTACACAAGCATAAATTGCCATATGTAGGATAGGTGATTCATCCAGGTAGTCTCCTTTTTGCAAATATAGATACCCATCACCCAAATTGGAATCCTAGCTAGAAGCTAGAACCTACTTTATTTTATGTTTATTTAATATGGCTCATAGTGATTAATAAACTCAAAGGCATGCAATTAAGGATTATGTATATCAACAAATGGTACATAACAATTGGAGCAAGAGCCGTTTTCGACTATTTTTCAACAACCCATTAGCTTCTTTTTTTTTTTGGCTGTTTCCAGATTATGCCTTGTTTAATCTAACCCTTAACAACATAGCTATTAGCTAGTGTTGAGTTACGGAATTGAAATTTCAAAAATATTGGCATTGAAGACTTGTGTAGTACTGTCCCTAGGATTTAGAAGACGCACTTGTATCATTCTAATTGGCAATAAGAAATAAAATAATAAAACCGAGCTGGTTAGCACCATGGTTATAGTAACACATGGGTTCATGTTAGAGGGTGAAGGGTCATTATCGCTATAAAGAATTCAGGCAAAAATATTCGATTCAAGATTTTGGTCCTAGTAAGATCAACAATGTAATATATAAAAATGTAAATGTGACTTATCAAGGATGATATATAAGGTAATCCTATTGTGCATATTGTGTCATAGAATTTGAAAACAAGGTACGTACGTAGGAAGTGAAGCTGAAATTTTGATGGCAACAATGATAGGTTGGGGGATGCAAGAACAAGGGTGGAGGAAGGGGCCTTGGACTCCTGAAGAGGATAAATTACTTAGTGAATATGTAAGCTTACATGGGGAGGGAAGATGGAGCTCTGTGGCTAGATCTGCAGGTATTCATATATACTACTATTGCTATGTTTGGGGATAGGAGAATAGTAACAAAATAAAAATAAAAACCCTTTGAATTCTTTGAGCTTCTCTAGCTGATCAAGTAATTCACAATGAAATACCTCTTTTCCAAAAATTTGGTTTTGGCTATATATGCTTCTTCTTTTTAGGGGGCTTGAAGAGGAGCTTTGAGTCCATTGTTAGACATGCTTACAAGCTTTTATGTACTTATATCTCACTAATAAGGTTAATTTACTCTCTTCTTTTTTTTTTTTTTTTAATTTAAATTTCAGGTCTCAATAGGAGTGGGAAGAGTTGCAGGCTTAGGTGGGTGAATTATCTCAGGCCTGGTCTCAAGAGAGGCCAGTTAACTCCTCAGGAGGAAGGCATCATTATTGAACTACATGCTATCTGGGGCAACAAGTAATGCACCTCCCTCTCTCTCTCTCTTGAATTAGTGATGTTATGAATACTACAAATTTTACTATATAAGTTATAAACTAATATGTCACTACTCACAAAAAAAAAAAAAAAAAAAAGAATCAAATTTTTATTTATGATGCTGTTGAAGTCCTTCAATCACTTTTATTACTACATCACTTTATAAACATTTTATAGTAAATTTAGCATGTTTCTAAATTAATTCTATGCAAACATAGGTGGTCAACCATTGCTAGATACTTGCCTGGGAGAACAGACAATGAGATAAAAAACTACTGGAGAACCCATTTCAAGAAGAAAGAAAAATCCTCTCAGAAGCAAGAAAAGCGCAAACAGCAAATTCTAAAACAAAAACAACAACAGCAGCAGCTACAGCTACAACTACAGCAACAGCAACAAGTGCAGCAACCTCAAGAACATGACATAAAAACCGTCTTTTCTCAAGCAGAGACAAGCACTGAGGAAATGAGTGAGACTCACGGAATTAGGCAACAGATGGTTCTGAAGAACACAAATTCGGAGGACCAGTGCATGCCTAAGATGTATCAAGATTTTGCATCCTGGTTCGACACAGTCGGAGATGATGGGCTATCGAGTGGCCTGTGGAACTTCGCCGATGATTACACAGTCGCATGGATGAGACAAGTCTGTGCAACAAATTAACTGGCCATCCATGCAGAATCAATCTAAGAAAAAAAAAAAAAAAAAACAAAGTGGAGGATACATTAAATAGGCCAAAGGCTGATTAAACATATGATATATAAAGTCTCCCTGTGTGGCAATATGTATCTAGCTATCAAGTCTAAATTCTTTTTCTTTTTTTTGGATATATTTAGTCTAATTCTTGTTTTTCCCAGCATGTAACATTATATATAAATTGGCAGTTAATAATTGATACTAGAATTTTAAAACAGAAAGATCACCACTGTTTACTGAAAATCTAGCCTATATTCGTTCTGGGCTCCTTTTCATCTCTCTCTCTCTCTCTCTCTCATATGCACACTGCTCTCCAAATTTTGTCTTACAGGACTTCAGTGGAGAATGAGGAATTATAAACCCTCTAGATTCTAATTCCTACATTTTTATTTATTTATGAAAGATTCTAATTCCTACATAACTCCAAGCAAAGAGGAAATATTATGTTGGATACACAGATTAATATATAGAAGTAAGTGGCACAAACAGGCATAAGTCCTATTTCTTAGTTTATGCATAATGGTCTGTGTCTTCAAATAAGCGAGAAATTAGCTCAGGTATATCACAGTCTCCTAGATGTATGCCATGTGACTGCAAATACGCGTGTTATAACTTTGCTCAATTTGATATGGTTAACATGTGTTGACAGAAAGGAAAATAGAGAAGAAAGAATAGAGGTTATTTACTATGAAAAAATCTCCATATATATATATATATATATATTATATTGTGTCTGTACAAGTAGTGGGAATAGCTTGTTTGCTAAACAAAATAATATAAATAAGCATTTTCCAAGAGTCTAGCTCAAAATGTTCATATTTACTCAATTAGATTGAAATTGTGGTTAATTGTGATATGCCAACTAACGTAAGTGAAGTTAGGAGTTTCTTGGGCCTTGCAAGTTATTATAGAAGGTTGGCTTGTAGAAGAATTTTAAGTTAGGAGTTTCTTGGGCCTTACAAGTTATTATAGAAGGTTAACTTGTATAAGAATTTTCCCGCATTATAGCTCCTTTGACATAGCTAACTAAGAAGAATGATACATTTGAATGGAAGAAAAAGCGTGAGCTAAGCTTTTGAGAGCTAAAGCAATGATTAGTCACAACTCCAATTTTAACTATCCCTCTGGTTTTTTGGGGGGTTTTTGTCATATATAGTGACACTTTTCTCTAGAGACTCAGCATGATAGCATTGTAACTTTTATGCCTCCCGCCAATTGAAGAATTATGAATAAAATTACTTCATTTATGACTTGGAGTTAGTTGTAGTTGTGTTTGCATTAAAAATTTGAAAATATGAGAGATGCGAGATATTTTTCACAGATCATAAGAATTTAAAGTATCCACTTACCCAAAAAGAGTTAAAGTATCTACTTAACCAAAAAGAGTTAAAATGAGGCAACAAAGATGTGTCAAATTGACTAAGGACTATGACTACTCTATTAACTATTATCTCGGTAAGGTTAATGTATGTTTGTTTGATGCACTTAGTAGAAAGTTTTCAAGTTTTTCAACTGCTTTGCTAACCACTTAAAAGCAAATAATTATTGATTTAGAAAGAATGGATATCGAAGTTGTTATAGTCCAGTACTTTAGGGCTTACTTGGCTAGTTTGAGCGTACAACCAACTTAGGTTGAGAAAATTAAATTGTCGTATATTGACAATTCACATTTGATGAAAATTATATAGATGAGGCGCTTAAAGGAAAGAAACCTAAGTTTAGTATCTTTGATGATGGTATTTTGAGATTGGAGGAAGAATAGGGGAAGCTTCAGAGACTATAAAGAGATCATTGTTCCCAATAATTAAGGTTATAGCAACGATACCCTTTTTGGGTAATTCCATAACTTAGGAAGCAACGTAATCAAGATGGAGGCTCAAGTTTGGAATGTTCATATGGAGCAAACTAGGTTGACAACATAGGAACAACCAAAGACACATATTGAAGAGTAGTGAGGGAGTTTAGCATAGAGAAGTTCAAACAGTGTTTTGTTATAAACAAAAAGTGAAGAAAACACAATTAATAATACGAAAAATAATAAGGACAACCTCACCCTAAAACGTTCTGATTGAATAACTGAATAAATTATTAAAATTGATAGTTAAGTCTAGGGCCTAAACAACGTTTTTCAATTACAATCTCTTGAGTTGCAATCAACGCAAATATTATAACTTAATAAGTGCTATGTCCATCTGCTTTTTAGCACCATTAAATCAAGCATTTCTTTGATCTTGTAACTTTATTACAAGATTTGAACCCTCATATAGTATCATTTGCTAACTTTATTGAAATTAATGGAATGTTTTCTAGTTACCATCGGCACCTATAAGTAGGAATAATCATGCGCACAAAGTATTGTTTTATTCAGATAAAGAGAGTCCTAACTTTCTAAATCTAGCTGCTTACATACAGTCCAAAGACCAACACACCTAAACTAGCTGACTCTTCGTCACATTCTTCGAATATAAACACACCCACATTACCATAACAGGCATACTAGAACCTTCATTATGATAATAATTTAGACAATAAAAAATCACTAACCCACGCAATTGAAAAATATTTTTTATATACAGCATCAACAAATGGTACACACTTATTGGAGCAAAAGCCTTTTTGAGGAAACACACCAACTTGCTTTCTTGGGTGAACCAAGATTATATACTTCTTTAGTCCTATGACTGACGATGGTTCCTTAGTTGTGTTACACACTTGTGAATCACACTTATTTACACTGACGAAATACAGTACCATGCCTCGCTGTGATCTAGAAGACCCACTTGTTTCACTCTAATTGGCCACAAAGATATGAGACAACGAGCACCATGTATATTTGTAACACTTGGACTCAAACTAGAGGCTACATGGTCAATTTTGTTAAAAGGGAACATGGAGAAAATTAAGTTCTATTCATAGATCTTGGCGGTAGTAAGATCATCAATTTATTAATTGAAAACATTGGAGTGACTTTTGAAGACAATATATAAGCTATGCCATTTGAGCAATATTTTCCATACAGTTTGGAGACAACAATACTTATTAGCAAACAAATTTAAAGTGAAATATTAGCTTCAAAGATGGGTTGGGGAATTCCAAAACAAGGGTGGACGAAAGGTCCATGGACTCCTGAAGAGGATAGGTTGCTTAGTGAATATGTCAAGTTGCATGGGGAGGGAAGATGGAGCTCTGTGTCCAAGAGTACAGGTAAATCAATACTGCTTTTGTCATGTAAAAGGAGACAAAATCAGAGGGAAACAGAGGGAAATTTCTATCAAATTTTAAATGATGTGCAACGTTATATACTATTTGATCAAATAAATAAATCTTAACTATAAAATAAATTCTCTGTATTTTACACTCTCTATTTCAAGTAAAATTGAGAGAATTTACTCAATAGTACTTGGTTTTGCTATTGAATCCATTGAGCTTCTAGTTAATGAAATTGTGCCTAAATTGTCATTTTTGGCTGTCTGATATTGAGAGAAAGAGAAACTTAAAAGAGTCGTTTATGTTTTTACAGTATCTTATTTGTGTACCCTTTTGTTTAATTGATTTGTTGTCTTACCAGGTTTGAACAGGAGTGGCAAGAGCTGCAGGCTAAGGTGGGTGAATTATCTTAGGCCTGGGCTCAAGAAAGGTCAATTAACACCTCTTGAGGAAGGCATTGTAGTTGAAATGCATGCTCTCTGGGGTAACAGGTAATGGCTCTCTCTCTCTCTCATTCCCTTAATATCTTATACATCACTGTTTATTAATTCTATATGTGCCAACATAGTTGGTCAACCATTGCTAGATACTTGCCTGGAAGAACAGACAATGAGATCAAAAACTACTGGAGAACCCATTTCAAGAAGAAAGGCAAATCCTCTAAGAAGCAAGATGTGGAAAAAGCAGAAACTCTAAAACAAAAACAACCACCAAAGAAACAGGAGCAGGAACCACAGGAAGATAGCATGAAAAGGGAAACAATATCTGATGAAGACAAAAGTGATGAACAGATGAGTAGTGAAGTACAGGAAAAACAAGAGAAGTTTGTCATACAAGAGTACCCCACTTTGGAGGACCAATGCTTTTCTGTGATGTCTCAAGATGTTGCATCATGGTTAGATACAATTAGAGAGGATGACTTCTGTTTTAGCCCGTGGAACTTTGATGATCCAAAGGGCAACATGGATCATGATCATCAAACTACTGTTTTTTCTTGTGGGGTTGATTCAAATAGCTTCTACAATAATGGAGATTTCATTTTTTAAGAAGGCTAGCTGATGAACCACATTACGTTGGTCGTAGGTAGTAAATTATTAGTCGCGTTGTTTTTGTGATAAAAAGCAGTACTAATTCTTTTTATTCATCCAAAAACTATATATATAATAATAATGAGTCTAATCGGTTCTGTGCATGTAACTCTTTTTTGATTGGCAATAATATATAGAATGATTGTGAATTTACAAAAGGTCTCGCTTCTTTCGTAACTTTTTGCATTTGCATTAAGTTTGCTTTTCTGTTGAGTGCTCTAGTTTCGGATGTTTGTCTCTCGTAATATAAGATCTCTAATGAGCCTTCATTTCCCATCAACTCATGTCTCTTATTCAATTCAAACTTGGAGGAAAAAAATAGGGGTCCATAGGAGAAATGAAGAATGCTGCTTACTTTACCTAAATCATGCGTGTGCATGTCGCGTGCAAGAAGGCGGAGAGAAATTCCGCAAGCTGAATGGTGTGAGTAATATGAAAGAAAAAGAGTAGAAAAACATAGACGAAAAGAAAACAATACCATTAAATATTAAAGGTGTGTTCATACCACATCATTTAAAATTTTCTATGACGTAATACTTTATACATAGTTAGATATTACACACACACACAAAAAAAAAATCCTTAAACGTAAAATAGACTCTCCCCATTTCTAGTCAAATGGAGAAAATCTTATTCCAAGGGTAAAATGTTACACTTAAACCACAAAGGAGTCTGTTTTATGCGAAACCACAATGACGGTTTTTTTATTATTTTAATTTAATGCTGAGATACAAAGATAAATTGGAGATTTCTTTTGGAAGAGATGTTTTTGTGTGTTACAACCACTATGGGTTGTTGTATTTAGAGAAGAGATCTTGTTTTATTGGTTTCATCAGGTTCCAACTATTTTGTTGGATGATTGGATGTATTCCTAGAGTTATTATTGTATTTTCATAATTTAGTTTGAACTTAATTTTTTGGCATTATTTTAAGCATTGTAATCTCTATTCATTTTAGTGGATTGATCGAAGTGATGAAGATGCATACACAAGTTAGCCAAGATCACTCACTGACTTTGATCTATGAGGTATCGATGAGAGTTGGCGTGGGACAAAATTGTGGGGACTATAATTCATGCTGACTAGAACTAACACTATTAGTTATGGTTTGATTATGTGGTTGATGTTAGTATACAATTGTGATGGGTGATCACAATATAACATAGAGTCCAAAGGAGATGGGGGTTTTCTTTCGGAGAGGTGGAATAGATAGGGTCCCACAAGTTTTTAATTCACTGCTAAAGAATTCACACAAAAGGGAATGAAGATTTCTCAATGAAAAAAGTGTTACACCCTACATGTGTAACAACCCTCACTTGGTAGATGATTTTGCTTCACATTCCCTAGATTAAATTATTATTCTAAAGAGAATTATTAAATGCTATTTAGGTAAAGTTATGGCTCTTGAAATTGATACATAGATTCATAACAAATATGTCTCTTCCCAAGGGGTATGTGCTTACCTGTAAATACCCTTGGGCATTCATTTGAACATCTACACAATTTTTCTTTCTCTGCACATTCAAGTCCCTGCATTTGTACATCCCACCCTAATGGCACTGCCTCTAAGTCAAGTACCATCTCAAACCCATTTTTTTCCTACATTTTTTTTTTTAATGTAAAAAATACCCTTAAATAAATTCTATCTCTAGGAGCATTTTTCTCTTTAATTTTTGTTAGAAGTCGGATGTTGGAACCCCACATTTGGGTATAGGAATATAATTATTATTACTTTTCTTTTTTTTTTTTGCTTTTTGCACTATATATTCAAAAGTGAGGTTCCTAACATTGAAATCGCGTCAAGAATCTTACAATTCAACTAATATTTGTAACAAATATGTCTCTTCCCAAGGGGTATGTGCTTACCTGTAAATACCCTTGGGCATTCATTTGAACATCTACACAATTTTTCTTTCTCTGCAGATTCAAGTCCCTACATTTGTGAATCCCACCCTAATGGTAGCATCTCAAACCAATTTTTTTCCTACATTTTTTTTAATGTAAAAAATATCCTTTAAAAAAATTCTCTCTCTAGGAGCATTTTTCTCTTTAATTTTTATTAGAAGTTGGATGTTAGGAACCCCACATTTGGGTAAAGGAATATAATTCTTTTTTTTCTTTTTTTGCTTTTTGCACTATATATCCATAAGTGGGGTTCCTAACATTGAAACCATATCAAAAATCTTGTAACTCAACTAATTAACATTTCTTTGTATTTGCATAGGAGACATTTAGGGTTCAAATTCCTCTTTATTATTATAATCTTCAAACTATATAAAAAAGAAAAAAGCAAAAAAATTGGAACAGCAAATTGATGAATAATTAAGCAATCCTTCTTGTAATCTAAAGTATTCCATATATAACACAACTTCCAAAGTATCAATGTCAGTCAAAATGTGAAAATAAAAAGAAGAATAAATTACAATTTGTATCTTCAGTGTTTGATCCAATTTTTAATTGTCTCCTGAGTTGAACAAGCACCAAACTTATTGATGGGATAACAAAATAACTCTATCTTTTGTTCGTCCAAAGGTGTCGTCCACAAGCACCATGTAGCCAAATGACCACAGACGGTCTGGGGAAAAGAGTCGTTCATGTGCAAAGCACATGGACAATCTCGCAATATCAAAATTGGGAACAAAGGAGTCGTCCATGGGCAAAGCACATGGACGACCATGCGACAACTTATGAATAAATAGTCGTCCATGGGCAAAGCGCATGGACGACCACGTAACACTTAGGAATTTCTCAAGTGTTAAGTTCCTTCACATATGTAGGAGCCTTGGAACGGTTAATCACCCCGTGATCATCGCCACCAATTTCTCCTAAGTGTTTAGCTTCCACTGGCGGTTACAACTTATATAGCCGTTGAAAAAGTTATGTTCGGGATCGTTTATCTCCACGAATCTTGGGAAAGTTACTAAGCGAATAACCGCCCCAAGGTCCTCTATATAAGGACAGGTCCAAATCAAACAAAGGTAGGAGATTCTGAGATTTTTACTCTCAAAAAAGTTGGAATTTCGTTCTTGTGAAGAAACTAACTTAGTCATTAGAAGGTATTTGGCCAGTCCACTCCGGTCACCCTTTGATAGTGTTCATCCTTGCAGGCCTTCGCTTCCACCGTAGTCCACTGAAGCCGAAGTGTTCAACCAACTGATTCCTTACACCATCACTTATAATTTCATACTAGTTTGTAACTTGTATTTATGCATGGAAGCATTCAATTGTAATGATGATGAGATGCTCTCTTTTTTGGGTGCTTTAGACGTATGTTTTGTATGAGTTTTGATTTTTATTTAATTATTGGTGGGGATATTTAGGGTTTTGAGGATAATTTTGAAGCTTGATTAGTGAAAAAGGTACAACATGATAAAATTAGACTACAATTGAAAGTTAATTTAGATTCAATTTGGGTTCTAAATTGTGCTTTCAATTTGATGTTGTACTAATTAATATACAATGCTAAGTGCTCTTCGTGTCCCTATTGTTAAGCTCCATCTTTCTTTATAGCACCATTAAATCAAGTATTTCTTTTTATCTTGGAACTGTATAAGATTTGAACTCTCTTATAGTATCATTTGCTAACTTTATTGTTATTAATGGAAAGTTCCGGCCAGTTGCCATCGGTACCTAGAAATAGGAATAATCATGCACACATAGAATTGTTTTATCCAGTTAAAGAATGCCCTAACCATCTAAAGCTACTTGCTGCAGTGCAAGGACGACCACACCTAAACTAGGTGACTCGTCGTCACTTTCTTTAATATAAAGACCCACATTTCCATTATAGGGATACTAGAACCTTCATTATGATAATAGATTAAACAATTAAATATATCTAACCCACGCAATTGAGAATTATTTTATGTCTATATTACCAGCAGATGTTACACTCTTATTGGAGCAAAAGCCTTTTCGAGGAAAACTGTTTTTTTGGGCGAATCAAGATTATACTTCTCTAGTCCTATGATATGATTGACGATGTTGCTTCAGTTGTGTTACACACTTAGTGAATCACGCTTATTTGCACTGACGAAATACAGTAGACTAGAAGACCCACTACTTGTTTCAATCAAATTGGCTACAAAGATATATATGGGACAACAAGCACCATGTATATTTGTAACACTTGGACTCAAACTAGAGGCTACATGGTCGATTTTGTTAAAAAGGAACATGGACAAAATTAAGGTCTATTCTATGATCTTGGTAGTTGTAAGATCATCAATTAATTTATTAAATGAAAACATATATTGGAGTAACTTTTTAAGAATATAAATAAGCGAAGCCATTTGAGCAATTTTTGCCATACAATTTGGAGACACCAATACTTATTAGCATACAAATTGAAAGTGAAATATTAGCTTGGAAGATGGGTTGGGGAATTCCAGAGCAAGGGTGGAGGAAAGGTCCATGGACTCCTGAAGAGGATAGGTTGCTTGGTGAACAGGGACGGACCCACGTTGAGCCCAACGGGGGCCCAGGCCCCCCCTGGCCCAAAATTTTTTTTTTTTAACAGGTAAAATTTTTAAAAAACCAAATAAAATGGACTTGGGCCCCCCCACGTTTTTTGCTCGGGCCCCCCTCCCACAAATCATGAACCCCCCCCCCAGCCCAATCCGGCCAGTCCTCAGCCCACATTTTCCGGCCAGTCCCCAGCCCTGAGCCCACATTTTCCGGCCAGTCCATGTAAAAAAAAAAAAACACTCAGCTGCCTCTCACTAATCCAACTCCAGCTCTCACTAGTCAAACAGAGAGCAAACCAAAAACACGAAGGAAAAAAAAAGAAAAAAAAAAAAAAAAGAGAGGAAAAGGAGAGGCGATACAGACCCACGCCGACGCTGCCGCCGACGTCGACGAGACCCATGCCGACGATCCTCGATTTGAGACTGAGAGAGCAGAGACCCAGAAAGCAAACCAAAAACACGAAGGAAAAAAAAGAAAAAAAAAAAAAAAAAGAGAGGAAAGGGAGAGGTGATACTGCGATCGCCGATCGGCGATACAGACCCACGCCGACGACGCCGACGAGACCCACACCGACGACGCTCGATCCTCGATCTGAGACAGAGAGAGCAGAGACCCACTCGGCCACTCCACTCACGGACTCACCCATTTGGAAAATACCCACTTGCCGGTTGCCGCCGCCCACGCCGGTTGCTTGATCTACATCTGCTCAGCCTAGCTTCGTCGCTCCAGCCTTCACAGTTCACAGGTATTTACTCTTATCTTTTCCTTCAACTTCAAAATGTTTGTGATTTTGTGATATGAGAATCTGAGATTGCCTTGTGGACTTGTGCCTTGTGGTGTTGGTGATTGTGATTGTGAATTGAAATATTGAATATTTGTGAATTGTGGTGTTGGTGATTGTGATTGTGAATTGGAACTAAATGTTGGTGATTGTGAAATGTGAATTGAATATTTGAATCTGTGTTGCTGGCTTGCTGCCTGTGATTTTTTTTTTTTTTTGGGCTTTTTGGCTTTGTGACTTTGTCTGTGTTTGTGACTCTCTGTCTTGTTTATATAGATAAGAGAGAGACAGAGAGACAGAGAGTGAGTTTGTAGTGATTAGTTTTTTATTTGTTGACTGTTAGTTGGGCATAATAGGGACAAGTGAGGTTGGGCCACGGGCAGGGAACAGAAAAAAAAAGAGATAAAGTTAAAAACTTAAAAGAAAAGTTTTTGTTAGCAGTGCAGGGAATAAATTTATATTGTTGGTGGTGGATTCGTTAGGTTAGTCATTAGTGGGTCAGTGTCAAAAAGATGAAGACAACCCAAACATAAATTATAAATAAGGCGGACCAAACAAAAAGACATAAATACCAAAAAAATAAATAAATAATATATTATAGAAAATTGTCACACAAATTTAAAAAAATAACGGTGATTCTTATTTTATTTGTAGATCATGAAAAAATCAATTACAATGCTTGATTTTTTCAAAAGAAAAGGTTCAAATTCTTCCGACGTCAACGTGGGATTGCCAACAACTAATGTTGCTATTCCAATTCCAGAAAATGTGGATGCTCCAATTCTAGAAAATGTAGATGCTCCAATTCTAGAAAATGTGGAGGATGCTCCAATTCTAGAAAATGTGGATGCTCCAATTCTAGAAAATGTGCATTTCTCAATTCCGGAAAATGTTGATGTTCCAATCTCTCAAACACAATTTCAAAGAGTCGATCTTGATTCTTTGGATTATGATCCCGGAACACGCAAACAAATATGGGAATATCATGTTAATCAACGTGATGAAATTCGACGGGCTTACATTATAAAAGGTTCGCACCAACTTCCTCTAAAGACATACCCAAAAAGTGGAAAGCATAATCGTAGCTTTCAAACTTCTTGGTTTGGATCTAATTCAACATGGCTTGAATATTCTCCTATCATAGATGCAGCTTATTATCTACCCTGCTTTGTCTTTAATAATCCAAATGGGGCTGTGGGACAAAATACATTCACTGTTGGTGGATTTAGGAATTGGAAAAAGGTTGGGGGCAAAGATTGTTCTTTTCAAACTCATATAGGAAAAGAGCCTAACTCAGCTCATAGAGTTGCCGAGCAAAAGTGTAAGGATTTGATGAACCAATGGCAGCATTTACAAAAGGTAGTTGATCATTTCACTACTAAACAAATTGCAAATAATCGGTTGCATCTGAAGGCCGTAATTTTTACTGTTCGATATCTTGCCTTTCAAGCTATAGCTTTTAGAGGTCGAGATGAAAGTTGTAGTTCATTAAATCGTGGGAACTTTTTTGAATCATTGGGGATTGTGACTTTTTGGAATGAGAAGGTTGCTGAAATAATAGAAAAAACTCCCAAAAATGCAACCTACACATCACCTAGGATTCAAAAGGAAATTCTACATATTTTCTCAGCCAAAGTGAAGAAGGCCATTTGGGAAGAAATTGGTGATGCAAAGTTTTGCATAATGGTTGATGAAGCTCGTGATGAGTCCATGAGAGAGCAAATGGCTGTGGTTTTTAGATATGTTGATGCAGAAGGCTTTGTCAAAGAACGTTTTTTTGGGCTTATTCATGTTGCTGACACTGCAGCTTTGACTCTAAAGAAGGGGATATATTCTTTGTTATCTCAGCATTGCTTAGATATACAAAATATTCGAGGGCAAGGATATGATGGAGCAAGCAACATGCGAGGTATGGGGAATGGATTACAAGCTTTGATTTTGAATGATTGCCCATATGCTTACTACATCCATTGTTTTGCACATCGCTTACAATTAGCATTAGTAAAAGCATCAAAACAAGTTAATGCCATTAGTCATTTTTTTCTTGCATTGCTTTTTCTGATCAAAATTGTTAATGCTTCATGCAAGCGCAATGAGCAATTGAAAGTTGCCAATGCTAATGAAATAGCACGTTTGATTGATCTTGAAGAGCTTGAGACTGGAAGTGGGCTTAATCAAATTGGCACTTTACAACGACCTGTAGAAACACGTTGGAGTTCACATTTTAGATCAGTTTCTAGCTTATTAAGAATGTTTACTTCAACTGTTGAAGTTTTGCAAAATATAATTGATGATGCAATTAATGGAGAACATCGGGCAGAAGCAGAGTCAGCTTATGAGAGTTTAACTTCATTTGAATTTGTCTTCGTCTTGCATCTTGAGAAGGAAACTATGGAGATCACTGATAAACTTTGTCAAGCTTTGCAAAGCCAATCTCAAGACATTTTAAATGCTAGGCATTTAGTTTCATCTACTAAAGCACTTATCCAAAAATTTAGAGATGATGGATGGGATGGCTTACTCACCACTGTGATATCATTTTGTGAGAAGCATTGCATTGATGTCCTAGATATGAATGCTCGTTATGTTCCGAGGCGAGGTCGAGCTCGTAATCAGCAAGATAACATTACAATTGAGCATCATTATCGAGTAAATATTTTTTATGCTACAATAGATTCTCAACTACAGGAACTAAATTATCGGTTTAATGAAGATGCAATGGAATTACTAAGGCTTAGCTCAGCTTTAGAACCTCGAGAGGCATTAAAATCTTTCAGAAGTAGTGATCTTTGTTTGTTGGTAGAGAATTTCTATCCACAAGATTTCACAGATTATGACAAACAAGTGTTGAAGAAGGAGCTTTATCATTTTGAACATAATGTAGTCCAGGATCCAGAGTTCAAAGAATTGAAAAGTTTATCTGAGTTGTCTCAATGGTTAGTGAGAATTAGAAATTCTTGTTTATAGAATGGTGAGACTTGTGCTTACTCTTCGAGTTTCTACTGCTACTACAGAGCGAGCATTTTCAGCTATGAAAGTTGTCAAAACTAACCTTCGAAACAAAATGGAAGATGATTTTTTGACGGACTCTTTGATGTTATACATTGAAAAGGATATAACTTCGACATTTAGTTTGGATTCAATTGTAGATGATTTTGAAAATTTGAAAGAGCGTCGAGTTCCTTTTTCATAGATGATTGTGTAAAGAAACAATAGTGTTTCGTGTTTTTTGTTTTTGTTAGTAGATGATTGTATCTTAATATATTAAGAAATAATGATTTTTGAGTACTTGTCTTGATTAATAGTTTATTAATATTATATGAATGCGTATTTGAATTTTTTTTTTTTTGCTTATCTCCGGCCCCCCAACTTAAAATCCTGCATTCGTCCCTGATGGCGAGGAAAGATGGAGCTGTGTGTCCAGGATTACAGGTAAATTAATACTGCTTTTGTCATGTAAAAGGAGATAGAATCAGAGGGAGATAGAAAGGACAATTTCCATCAAGTACCGTTAATTTAAAATGGTGTGCCACGTTATATATTGTTTGATCTAATAAATAATTTTAACTGTAACGCCCTCTATTTCAAGTGAAATTGATAGAATCTATTCTACAGTACTTCCTTTGTTAGTCGAATCCATTGAGCTTCCTAGTCAAACAAATTTCTGCCTAAAATTGCCATTTTTGGCTATGTCTCATATTGAGAGGAAGAGAAACTTAAAAGAGCCCGTTTATGTTTTTACAATATCTTATTTGTGTACCCTTTTGTTTAATTGATTTGTTTTGTTTTCCCAGGTTTGAACAGGGTAGGCAAGAGCTGCAGGCTAAGGTGGGTGAATTATCTTAGGCTGGGCTCAAGAAAGGCCAATTAACACCTCTTGAGGAAGGCATTGTAGTTGAAATGCATGCTCTCTGGGGTAACAAGTAATGACTCTCTCTCTCTCTCAATTTTTCATATATCAGTGTTTATTAATTCTATATATGCAAACACAGGTGGTCAACCATTGCTAGATACTTGCCTGGAAGAACAGACAATGAGATCAAAAACTACTGGAGAACCCATTTCAAGAAGAAAGGAAAATCCTCTAAGAAGCAAGATATGGAAAAAGCACAAACTCTGAAACAAACACAACCACCAAAGAAACAGGAGCAGGAACCAAAGGAAGATAGCATGAAAAGGGAAGCAATATCAGATGAAGACACAAGTGATGAACAGATGAGTAGTGAAGCACAAGGAACGCAAGGGATGTTTGTGATAAAAGAGTACCCCACTTTGGAGGACCAATGCTTTTCTGTGATGTCTCAAGATGTTGCATCATGGTTGGATACAGTTAGAGAGGATGACTTCTGTTTTAGCCTGTGGAACCTTGACGATCCAAAGGGTGACATGGATCATGATCATCAACCTGCTGGTTTTTCTTGTGGAATTGATTCAAGAAACTTCTACAATAATGGAGACTTCATTTTTTAAAAAGGCTAGGCTAGCTGATGAACCACATGACGTAGGTAGTAATTATTAGTCCCATTTTTTTGTGAAAAAAAACAATACTAATTCTTTTTATTCATACAAAATACTATAATAAAGAGTCTAATCGGTTCTGTGCATGTAACTCTTTTTTGATTGGCAATAATATATAGAATGATTGTGAATTTGCAAAAGATCTCTCTTCTTTCACAACTTTGTGCATTTGCATTAAGGTTGCTTTTGTAGTTGTGTGCTCTAGTTTCGGATGTTTATCTCTAGCTAGCTAGTAACTCTATAATGAGCCTTCATTGCCGATTAATTCATGTCTCTTATTGAATTAAAAGTGGGGGAAAAGAAATTAAAGGGTCGGTGTATAGGAGAAAATAGAAATCGTATTTCTTTTAGAGAGAGATTACGTGTGCTTACAGAAATGCAGAAAGCTGCTTACTTTTCCTACGTAAGGAAGTCTGTATTGCGTGTTTGTATTGAAGACAAGAGTGCAAGTCGTGTGGAAGAAGGCAGAGAGAAATTCTGCAAGCTGAATTGTGTGAATAAGAAAGAAGAGAAGGAATAAACTAAAAACTAAAAAAGAAAACAATACAATACAATAAAATATTACAAACTTAAAGGTGCGTTTAATATCACATTATTTAAAATATACCATCCTCATTTTTATTATTCCGTGAAATATACCATCCTCATTTTTAGCGAAAAGTAGAGAACCTTATTCTAAGGATAAAATGCTACACTGGAAATACAACAAAATCTGTATTTTATGCGTAATTACGATAGGTTTGTGTATTTTTCCCAAGAGAGTTTTTATTTTTATTTTTTAATGTTATTTATTTTTCTTTATTACTTCTGATTGAGACACAAAGAAAAATTGGAGATTTCTCTAAGAGGAGATGCTTTGGGTGTTGCAACCACGTTGAGTTGTAGCTTTCAAAGAAGAAATTTGTTGGTTTATCGGTTTCATTAGGTTCTAACTTTTTCATTGGGTGATTGGATTTATTCCAAGAGAGTTATTATTGTATTTTCTTAATTTATTTTGAACTCAATTTTTTTGGCATAAATTTGGGCATTGAAGTCTCTATTTATTATAGTGGATCAATCAAAATGATGAAGATGTGTACAACATTTAGCCAAGGGGTCATGCACTGAGGCTGATTTATGGGGTATCATAGATGAGAGTTGTCATAAGGCAAACCGCGTGGACCATACTTCATGCCAACTAAATTTAACACCATTGGTTATGGTGCGATCGAGTGTGAGATATTAGTGTATAATTTATGAGTGATCACACCATAGTATTGTGCACCCCCATACGTGCAATAGCTGCCATTTAGTAGATGGTGTTGCTTCACATACATTGGATTTTTTATTCTGTAGAGAATTATTGATTAAACGGAATTTGGATAAGGGCATGACTCTTGAAATTGAAACATCTATTCATGACAAATAAGTCTCTTCCTAAGGAGTATGTGCTTGCTTCCAAATACCTTTGGGCATTCATTTAGACATCTACACAATTTTTCTCTCTCTACAGATACAAGTCTCTATGTACAAAATCACCCTCAATTCAATTATCTCTAAGGAAACATTTTTTTCTTCTATTTTTATTAGAAGTTGAAACTGCACTAAGAGTATTGTAACTTAACTGATGCCTTATGATGTTTTCAACGGGAATATTTAAGATTCAAATATTAATCATCCTTTATTATTTTAACTTTTGAATTATATAATTTTTTTAAAGTTGGAATTGCAAATTGATGATAATTAGCAACCCTCCTTTTAACGTAAGCATTTTTATAACACAACTTCTAAAGCGTCAATGTGAGTCAGATCGTGCAATTGAAAAGGAGGGAGAAATTACAATTTGTATATTCAACGTTTGATCCAATTTTTAATTGAGTTTTGAGTTGAATAAAGGCCAATCCTATATTTTTATACTAGGTTGGAACTTGCACTTACGTATAGAAGTATATATTCAATAGTAATGATGATGAGATTGTCTCTTTTTATTTTTTGGTGCTTTGGATGTACATTTTGTTTGTGTTTAAATTTTTTTTTAATTTTTGGTGGGGTATTTAGGGTTTTGAAAATAATTTTGAAACCTAATTAATGAAAATGGTACAACATGATGGTTTTGAATGATATATAACATGGTATTTTAGGGTTATGAGGAGCTAAGCATGGTGTTTTTTTAAAAATATAATTTAAATTCTTAAATATTTCGTTTGAAATTTGAGATGTATAACTCAAAATGAGTTTGATCATAGTGTTTTCAGGTTCTGTAGATGTGTATTTGAAACGAAAATGTGGGTGTTTGCTTAGGTCTTTTTTTTTCTTTTTTTCCCTAATTAAATAATTTGGTAAGAGTTATTAGTATTGCATACCCACCTAGTGGGTTTTGTTTGAATGATTTGGGATTTTAGGGACAATTGATTGAGCCATATGTGCACATATTTTGTAGTAATGCTATTGAATTTCCGCTGTTTTACATGTATACATGTTATTATCTATAACATAAATTTATCGCCAGAGTGTTAAATAAAGGGTTCTATTAGCTTTTTGGATGTCATTATTGAAATGTTTTTCTTCGTAGTATTAGTATAGATTAGAAATTACCTATAAAAAACGAACATAGTAGAAATGATGTACTTTTTCAACAAATGCAAAGACAAATTTGTGGTATTAGTCTTTCAACTAGGTCAATCTCAGTTTTTAATGGTTAACTAATAATGGAATAAATTTGTTTTTTCATGAAATAACTCACGCAAAAGTTAAAAATAGATTAAATTAAAGTAGATATGTAACATAGAATTTGACTACAATTGAAAGTTAATTTGAATTCTAGCCAGTTAACATATACAATAAATGTGCCATATATATGTACATTGTTAAGCTCCATCTTCTTTATAACAGCATTAAATCAAGCATTTCTTTGATCTTGAACTTTAAATAATTTGAACTCTATCATTTGCTAACTTTATTGATATAATTAGAAAGTTCCGGCCAGTTGCCAATTACCATCGGTACCTAGAAATAGGAATAATAACACGCACAAAGAATTTTTTTATTCAGTCAAAGAAAGCCCTAACTTTCTAAATTTATACGCTCCTTACATACAGTGCAAAGACCACACCTAAACTAGGTGAGTCGGTGACTCGTCGTCACCTTCTTTGAATATAATTAAAGACCCGCATTACCATAATAGGGATACTAGAACCTTCATTTAAGATAACAATTAAACGACTAAATATCTCTAACCCGCGCAATTGAGAATTATTTTATATTTATATTACCAGCTAGCAGATGTTGCACTCTTATTGGTGTAAAAGACCTTTCGAGGAAAACTGTTTTTTTTTTTTTGAAGAATCAAAGATTATACTTCTTTTGTCCTATGATTGACGATGTTGCTTCAGTTGTGTTACACACTTGGTGAATCACGCTCATTTGCACTGAAGAAATACCGTCCGATGCCTCGCTGGGATCTAGAAGCTGACCCACTTGTTTCACTCTAATTGGCCACAACAAATATGTGACAGATCGCACAATGTATATTCGTAACACTTGGACTCAAACTAGAGGCTAAATGGTTGATTTTGTTAAAAAGGAACATGAACAAAAACCAAGGTCTATTCTAAGATCTTGGCTGTAATATTATCATCAATTTATTAAACGAAAGCATTGGAGTAACTTTTTAAGAGTATAAATAGGCCAAGCCATTTGAGAAATTTTTGCCATACAATTTAAAGACAACAATACTTACTAGCATACAAATTGAAAGTGAAATATTAGCTTAAAAGATGGGTTGGGGAATTCCAGAACAAGAGTGGAGGAAAGGTCCATGGACACCTGAAGAAGATAGGTTGCTTAGTGAATATATCAACTTGCATGGGGAGGGAAGATGGAGCTGTGTCTCTAGATGTACAGGTAAATTCATAATGCTTTTGCCATGTAAAGGGATACAGAATCGAAGAGAGAAAGAGAGGAAAATTTCGATTAAGTACTGTTAATTTTGAATGACGTATTACGATATAATGTTTGTTTAAATAAATAAATTTTCAACCCTAAAAAATTAAACTCTCTTTATTTTAATCTCTCCATTTTAAGTGAAATCTTACCCGTACTTACTTTGTTGTTAAATCCATTGAGCTTCCTAATTAATCAAATTTGTGCCAAAAATTTGTCATTTTTGGTTTTCTCATATTGAGAGCAAGAGAAGCTTAAAGAGTTTTATTTGTGAACCCTATTGTTTTAAGTTCCATGGAAGTCAATTTAATTAGTTTAAGGACTAGATAATTGAAGGCAATCCTTTCTCATCCATGAAAAATCCCACCCTATTTGACTGTGTTTAATTGATTTGTTTTGTCTTAATTACCAGGTTTGAACAGGAGTGGCAAGAGCTGCAGGCTAAGGTGGGTGAATTATCTTAGGCCTGGACTCAAGAAAGGCCAATTAACTCCTCTTGAGGAAGGCATTGTAGTTGAAATGCATGCTCTCTGGGGTAACAAGTAATGACTCTCTCTCTCTCTCTCTCTCTCTCTCTCTCTCAATTCATCATATATCACTGTTTATCAGTTTGTTAATTCTATATATGCAAACCCAGGTGGTCAACCATTGCTAGATACTTGCCTGGAAGAACAGACAATGAGATCAAAAACTACTGGAGAACCCATTTCAAGAAGAAAGGCAAACCCTCTAAGAAGCAAGATATGGAAAAGGCACAAACTCTGAAACAAAACCGAGCACCAAAGAAACAGGAGCAGGAACCACAGGAAGATAGTATGAAAAGGGAAACAATATCTGATGAAGACACAAGTGATGATCAGATGAGTAGTGAAGTACAAGAGATGATAAAAGAGTACCCCACTTGGGAGGACCAAAGTTTTTCTGTGATGTCTCAAGATGTTGCATCATGGTTGGATACAATTAGAGAGGATGACTTCTGCTTTAGTCTGTGGAACCTTGATGATCGAAAAGGCAACATGGATCATGATCATCAACCTACTGTTTTTTCTTGTGGGGTTGATTCGAATAGCTTCTACAATAATGGAGACTTCATTTTTTAACAAGGCTAGCTGATGAACCACATGACGTTAGGTAGTAATTATTAGTGCCATTGTTTTAGTGATTAAAAAAGAGAGTACTAATTGTTTTTATTCATCCAAAAAACTATAATAAAGAGTGAATTGGTTCTGTGCATGTAACTCTTTTTGGATTCGCAATAATAAACTATGATTGTGAATTTTGCAAAAGATCTCACTTTTTAGTTCTTTTGTACCTTTGTGCATTTGTATATAGCTTGCTTTTGTTGTTGTGTGGTCTAGTTTCGGAAGTTTGTCTCAAATAATATTAAGCTCTTATTCAATTTAAAGTTGAAGATAACGAAAGGGTCGACAGACGAAATCGTATTTCTTTTAGAAAGAAGTACGTCCGTGTGTGTATAGTGGGGTGCAAGAATACAAACACTAGTTTAAAAACTTTAAATTTTTAAGTATTATAATCTCTCTCTTTTTTCTTTTAATTTTCATTTTTTTACCAAATATAACTCATTAATTTGACGAGTATTTAAAGGATGTGTTCCTAAAGATATCATGTAAATCACTTTAATAAAATATTTTCATTTTTCAAAAAAAAAGTTTTTTTTTTTGTTTTGTTTTTGTTTTTGTTTTTGTTTTGTTTTGTATTTAGAAAGTTTGGGATACAAGAATACATTTTTTTTCCTATCCATTATAAGAAAAATTCTAAGATTTATTTTTATGATTAAAAGTTAGGACATGTTATACTTTGTCATCTATAAGCATAAGATTTTATTTATTTATTATCTGGTATTGTTATTATTGTATTTCTCTATTAATACAGTATACACATTGAGGCATATAGAAGTAATATTTATCTTTTAGTGTAATTACTTATCTTTTAGTGTATTTAAAATTAATTGATTTGTATACCTTTTATGTTTTTAAAAATATTATCCTACTCTAACATGTAATCTTTAATATTTGTTTAACAAGAAAAATCTTGATTTAAAATATTTAAAGAATATTATTTATCATTAATACCAAATGAACACAAATATTTGTATTAAATTATATAAACTGAATTGATGGAATTTTCATAATTCTATGAGAAAATTAAATGTGTGTGTGTTGGTGTTCATACATGCATGTGTTAGTGGATTTAAAAATTATGGATATATCTAGCTTGTCTCCTACTAAAGTAAACATCTGGCTTCACCACTATTAAGGTAAGGAGGATGAGGTGAGGAGGAAGGTGGAGAAGAGGATTATTTTTGTGATGGTTAGTTTACACATAAAACGATGCCAATGGGAGTAAAAGAGAAGGATCATCTTCATTTGAATGGATTTGTTTGGTGATTCAAATTAAATATTGCAAATTTAAAATCTAATGACATATCTTTTAAAATTTTAAATGACATAACTCTCTATACATAGATAAATTCAAGAAATAAAATCTTAACTTTGATATAAACGAAAAGAGAATCCATACTTTATTGTATTACCTGAATTCTTGAAGTATTTGCAGATATATATTCCTTCTATGCTTATGCTTCATACATTTATGATAACTAGTTACCATGTAATAAATAAGAATGTTTAATAAATTTTTTTTTTTTTTGTTTAAATATGAAATTTATAATTATGTTAATTGTTAATAAGTATTTTATGATTGTATTTGTAAATCGAATTATCTACTCTATCATATATTTAATGAAATTATGGCATGATGAATAGAATTTTTAAAACTTAAAATATATTATTAAAATAAGGACATGTAAGATTGTAAGCTTCCACAACTTGTGTGATATAATACTATTATGAGGTTAGCCAAAAGTAAAATGTTTTAAATTCTATATAAATATTAGTTGATCCCGTGCAATGGATTGGGAAGTTTAATGTAATATACTTTTCTCTCTCTCTCTCTTTTATTTATTTGTTTTTTTGGTCTAAATAGGAAATTTGATCATTATAATAGTTATTAATTGATATTTATTATGATTTTTTTTTTTTGTATACTGAACCATATATTCTAACATTAGGAATTTATATGATTGTGTTTGTATATTAAATTATATATTCTACTTTTTTTAAAAATACATTATACCTTGCAAGATTCTAATGGAGGCTTTAAATATAAATAAAATTTAAATTCAATTAAAATATATACATTTGAATAATGATTTGTAAAATGGTGAGGCCTAAAAAACTTTTGTGGCATAATATTATGAGATCAATAAAAAATCAAATAGTTATATATATATATATATATATATTAGAGATTATAAATAATATTTTTGAATATATCTACTTTTTAGGTTTCTTGAGAAATGGAAAAGAAATAATAATTAGGTGCACAGTTTTTGAAAGTTGCTACCTTTACTAATACTCGAAGTTAAAGAAATTATTCATTCCTTTTGGGGGACCACATCAGTAATGCCTACTGGTCCTCCCTCTTAATAATATAACCATATATGTCCAAATTAACGGAGTAAGATCCAATTTCAATCCTAATCATATAGCGAAAATATCTCCCAATTTTTTTTTCCCCGACCTCCCTTTGAAATAAAATAAAAAATTATTGGCATTAGGTGGGGAAGGCATCTTTTTCTTCCCTTTTGTTCGTTTACAACTATAAAGAACTAGATGCAAATAGTTAGGAAATTAGGAAAGTCATTATGAAAAAAGTGATTCCATATTCCCATTGACCCCCTCCTACAAAGTGCAATTTTTTTTAGTGGATGTATAAACAAATAATTTTGAATAATCATCAACATAGACATAAACTTCAAAAGAGAATTGGGTCTTCTCTAATTGTTTGACGCCTTAAGTGCATGTCATAATTCTCCTTTATAGGTGAGACCTTTATGGTGGAGTTCACAGTAATGCACGGTAATGATGTATAATATGAAAGCATTTTCTAATTGAAAAAAAAAAAATGATATCGGGGCTTGAAATACCATCAAAGACCAATTCTAGTTGAAATACAATTGAGCAGCCAATAATGGCTACTAATAACTTTTGTGGTATAGCTACAAATCGACTTGTCTTTAAAGCAAAAAAAAAGTATTAATAATACAGTTAAAGATGAGATTAACCAAACAAATTATGCCACAAATTGAATACTACAATTGAGGGGTAAGGTAAGGATAAACTTTGTTTAATTCCAAATGCATTGGCCAAATTACTACATTAATTTATATTTAGTGGAAGGTACTTGGAGTTGGACTTCAAAAGTTGGATATTGAAAAAGATCAGGCTATTCATGATAGATGGGTAAATATCTAAAATTAAAAAAAAAAATAAAAAAAAATACAGAAAGCAAGTATCCATTATTGCAGTCAAAAATTCAAATTCCACGGGGAATGTCGACAATTAAAAATATTTTTTTAAAAATTAAAAGCGAGTGAGAAGTCATTGGCTTCTAAGTGCTAACAGCTTTTGCTATAGAACATCAAAATAGACATAATTAAAGCAAAAAAGAGCAATAATATAGATAAGATAAGATTAGTCATTGAATCCCACAATTTGATGGGTAAGGAATAAGGATGAATTGTACTAAAATCCAATTGGATTGACGGACCAGACTATTGCATGTATTTATTTATATTCAGCGGAAGGTACTTCAACACTAGACGTGGCAAATCGAGCAGGTTAGGTTGGGTTTAGGTCAGGTCAATCGGGTTTGCAGGTTAATCGGGTCACGGGTCAAACAGGTCATTTTTAAACGGGTTAATTGGGTTGCGGGTTGGGTCGGGTCGGGTTGACCTATTTTTTTCAAACGAGTTTTTTTTTTTATTTTTAATTTTTTTAATTTTTTTAATTACAAAAACAAATCAATGACAACCTGTTTAAAGAGAATGAATAAAATCAATTAAAGAAATAAAAAAACAATTTTGACAGTTTTGAGCATGACGAAAATTCTTTCTAGTCATAAATTCATGATGGAAAAAGTCTTCAATGTTAATAACTCACTTTCAAAATATATGTAATTACAAGTTTACAACTTCAAAAATAGATAGATCTTAAAGAGTACTAAAAAGTATATATTTTAATTTTACATCACTAATAATATCATTCCCACAAAAAAAAAAAAAAAAAAAAAAAAAAAAAAAAACCCTACATGTTAGGTTATCAGCATCCTTAAGTGCACATATTTCTGTTGCATTTAAAATAATAATAAAGTTTGATTACTTAGAAAGATAAACTAAACAAAAAAAAAGTTTTAAAAATAAACATAACATATTAAGTAAAGAAAAATAAATAAATATTTTATAAGAATTACACCTCAATCTCAATCTACTCAACGTTGGTAGCATATTCATCATTGCAAACATTCATACTTGCAAATTGTAGCTCAAGTTAGCCAATTTTGTCAGCATCTTCATCTACAATATAATATTTTAATATAACTTAAGGTGCCATGAAAGCAAATCAATAAAGAATTAAAATTATATAATTATGACTATAAATAAATTAAATTACCTTCAAATCCATATAACCAACTTTTAGTACACAACGTAATTTCCACATTCTCAGGTAAACGACGTGATTGATACAGAGTAAGAATTTTTTTCCTAGTGCTAAAACTTGATTCAGAAGCAACAGTTTTTATAGGAATGCTCATGAGATCCTATGCCATTAAAGAGAGCTATGGAAACCTATTGTAATTCTCTTTCCACCAAAAGAGAACTTCTAACTTTGAATTTTTCTTTTTGCTAAGTCTAGGCTCTTCTAAATACAAGTCCAATTGGGATTTTTTTGTTTTGGCACCATGACCACTTTCATAATGCTCAAATTCCTAATCATTAAAAAAAATTGCAATGAAAAATAATACCACACAACATTACAATCTTTATTATTAAAAAAACATAGCACAACATATACCAAACAAAATGCAATTCACTTACATCATCTTCCTTATCTTCATCATCATCAGGATCATCCACAGCACCACTAGTATGACTAGAACTCCCAACACAAGATGAAACATTTGTAGTGGCCATAAGCTTGGGGCATTCATATTCTAAAAAAGCTTATACAATTTAGTTTGAACGCTCTCCACCTTTATTTCAGCAATGTGTTCAATTCGCTCTATTTTCTTGAAAGTAAAGTCCACACAATCCAACTTATACCTTGGATCAAGAACAATGGCACAAGCTAGCACCACACTATAACAATCCCAATATTTGTCAAATTTACCTTTCATCTGTTCTGCCATATTACTGATAAATGAATCTTAGCTCTCCATTTCTTCAAGTAAGAGCAATTCAATTTGAGACACTCTTTGAAAATATAAATTTGTTGTAGGGTAATCAGTTCCAGAAAATAGAGTTGTAATATCATTAAAAGGTTTCAAAAACTAAGTTATCCTTTCAACTCTATTCCATTCATCCATTGATGAACAATTCTTGAAATTAGCATCTTCCATTGCTAAATGGTTCAACATAGAATGATATCTCGTAGCACTGTCAATCATGTCATATGTTGCATTCCATCTTGTACACACATCTAAATGTAAACCCTTTGTTCTCTTCATGCCAATTATCTTGGCACATTCATCAAATCTGCACATTCTACTCTCTGATCCTTTAAGATATTTAATAGTTTCCCGGATCTTAATTACCTTGTCATCTATTACTTTTAATCCTTCGTGAACAATAAGATTCAATATATGAGCACCACAATGCACATGAAAAAAGATACTATCACATAACAATAAACCCCCCTCATTAAGCTTTTTTCTTTATGAAATCTTGGCAATTATCATTATTAGATGCATTATTTAAAGTAATGGAAAATATTTTCTTCTCAATACCCCATTCTTCCAAGAAACTTAAAATTTTCTCTGATAAAAGAGTTCCTGTGTGTGGAGGTGGCATATGACAAAAATTCAAGATGGTGATTTTCAATTCCCAATTCTCATCCACATAATGCGTAGTAAGACAAATATATCCCTCATTTGTAACAGAGGTCCATAAATCCAAAGTCAAACATATTCTACTAGGAATTGATTTCAACTTATTTTTAACGTCGTCCTTCTCTTTCTTGTAAAGTTTTAGAACATCAGCTTTTGAAGTATTCCTAGAAATATGTTTAACATATGAATTTAGATAGCTAAAAACTTTTCTAATGCCCTCATACTCAACAAAGCTAAATGGTAAATTATGTTTAATAATAGTCTTTGCTAACATCTCACGAAACTCTTCTTGAGTTATCTTTTTTTGTAACACCTTGCCTTGTTATTCGGGATGGGTCGGGTCACTAGTCAACCCATTTTTGCTTTGGGTCAAAAAATTTAGGTTCGAATCAGGTATTTTTAGGATGGGGTCCGTAAATTTTAACCCATTTTGTCATGTCTACTTCAACTATAAAAGTATATAAATAAATAAACAAAAGCTATAAAAGTAGAATATTGATAAAGATCAGGTTGTTAACTAAGTATCACAAAATAAAAATGTAGAAAGTAAATTTTTTTTTTTTTTGGGGTAAATAGGAGAATATATTAAAAACTACCCAAAGGGAACAACTATTTGAGGACGAGTCCTCTCATAGTACATGCCAATATTATCATAAAACAAAAGCATAACAATGTCTACAGGTGGACTATCATAGATTACAAAGTCTTGCCAGGTGATAGGACCTCTTTGAGCTAGCGCATCGGCACACTTATTGGCTTTGCGAAAGCTGTACATCATCTTCACCTACAGAACTTGGTTGATGAAAGCCCTGCAATCCATAATAAGAGGAGTGTGGTTTAGATTACAGTTATGCTCATTCAAAACCCAGTCCATAATAACTTTTGCATCTACTTCTATCTCTAAAACCATAATATTGAGAGAAATGCATAAGGATAGACCATAGAGGTTCCAATGTTATGTGTAAACCCCTTAATCCACACTCCATTAGAGTCTCGGATCAATCCACCGCCACTAGTTCTTCCTGGATTTTCCAATGATGAACCATCCAAATTTAGTTTATACCACCCAGTACTTCGGTTATTCCATCTGACTAGAACCACCTCTTTGATTAACCTCCTACCTGCCTTGCCAGAGCAGAACATGTACTCACAGGCAGCTTGAATAATGTCTTTATACATATTCTAGTTAAGCCAATTCTCCTTGAAGGCCACATCATTTATGTTCAACCACAATTTCCATACCGCAAACGAAAAGAGGATATTCCAGGGAACTATTTTAACCTTGTAAGAAGTCAGCTTCGTTTTTTTTTTTTTTTTTTTTTTTTTTCTAACCAATCACACAGACCCTCGTTGTAGAAGTCCTGGACATGACCATGTATGCAAAGCTTTTCCTAAGTTGATTTAGCTAATACACAGTCCCTTAGCACCATAGTTCTCAAACTTGGACCGGACCGGAACGGACCGTACGGTCCGACCCGGTTAACCGTGAGCCTTTCACCGTTACGGTTCTATTAGAACTAAGAACCTCTCAACACGAAAAAAGCATGAAACCGCTCGAACCGCGGTCGGACCGTACGGTTCTACGAACTGTGGCTGGTTGTTGCGGTTTGCACGGTTTCATTTTTTCAGATCTAGAACTCATTTATAAGGAAAGAAAACAGAGAAGAAGAAGAAGAAGAAGAAGAAGAAGAAGAAGAAAAGGAAGAAGACGAGGAAGCAGGGGTGGCGCCACGAACAGCTTCTTCTCTGTCCGTCTCCACTACTCTGTAATGGAGACTCTTCTTCTCTTGGCTGAACACTCTTCTTCTCTGTGCGTCTCCAGTGGCTCCATTGCTTTGTAATGACTTTACCCTCTCCTTTTTTTGCTGAACGTATGTGGTTTCTCACTTTTCTTTCTTTGCTTTGTATTTCTTTTTTAAGTTTCCTAAGCTCTCCACGTGATTACTGACACTAGCTTTGGAAATATGAAAAACTTTTAATTTTTGAATAAAAGATGAGCTGAATCCTTACTTCTTTTCAGCTTTGGCCTTTGAGCCCATGTGATGTGACTTAATGTACATGTATTGCCAGATTGTCATTGTATTGCAACAAATTTATATTTAGTACAATGCTAATATTACAACATTTTAAACAATTTTTGTCATAATTTGTTGTGTGAAGGGTTGTAAGTGATGAAAATATAAACCCACGTACACTCACAATTTTTTTCACCACTCACAACTTATTGCAGCAAAAGTTGTGTGAAATATTATAATACTAGTATTGCTATAATATTTAAAGTTTTTTTTTTGGAAATAGATATACTTATAATTATAATCATTAAATAATTATTTTAATTTTTAAATTATTAGATAATTTAAATATTTTATTTTATTTGAGGTAAGTGTCCTTCTCATTATTATATTATAATAATTATTATATTGTTATTATAATAATTATTATTACTATTATCACAAGTTTTACTGATTAACATGTAAATAAATAAAGATATACTCTATTTATATTTGCTTAGGATTTGACATTTTTTATTTGTCTCGTAAAAGTTATGATATAAAAAATATTTGAAAGATAGATTTCTATATTAAATTAGACTATTTTAGTTAATTTTTTTATTTTTATTAATTTAATGTTTTTATTTATATTTAAAATAATTATTAAATTAATTATGACGTCATCACGGTTCGACCTCGGTCTAACCTCGATTCGACCTCAAAAACCTTGAACCTCTTCCTTTTACAGTTCAATGAACGGTCCGGGTCTGAAAACCCTGCTTAGCACATGAAGGATTGACTCCCTCCCATTGTTGTAGATTCGACACTGGGCATCTTGAATAATACCCCTCTTTTGAAGGACTTCTTTCATTGGAATACTATGAAGGAAGCATTTCCATGTAAACATTTTGATTTTTGGCATTAAGTCAATCTTCCAAGTCCACTTCCCATTAAAAGTATTAGAGGTCTCGTAATCTCCTCTAGCAATGACACTCTTTTGCTCAAAGTCTCCTCATTGGGAGGAAGGCCAGACAATTTTGTCTTCACCTTAGTGATTGATTCGGAAAGGAACAGCTTTTAGAAGAAGGGCAAGCTTGTCAGGGATTTCAAGGGAGCATCTAGAAAAATCCCAACTTCCTTCATTTCTCATATCTCTCACCAAACAGTGCTCCTTATTTGTCCTTAGAGGGCCTTCAATCATGTGTCTAACATTCTCAGTTGACAGCCACTTATTATGCCAAAAATTTAGATTGCTATTCGCACCAACCTTTCACTTTATTCCTTGCACAAAAATATTACCACCACACTTCATTCCCATCCAAACATTGGATCCACTTCGCTTCGGATTTCTATATTTAATACTCAGCACTTTCGCCCAGTCTTTGTCCTTTTCCATTCTATACCTCCAATTCAACTTCGCAAGTAAGGACAAATTCTTCAGCTTAGTAACTTGCAACCCGAGTCCTCCTTCCTCTTTAGACTTAATTATTTTGCTCCAACTAATCATATGAATCTTCCGTAACAATATTTCTAGTAACTCTATCCAGCGCCTCAAGGATATGATTGGGCAAGAAAGTGTTTTGCATTACATAAGCCGGTATTGTGGTGAGCACAGAGTGTGCAAGGACAACCTTTCCTGCAAAGGAGAGCAGATGCCCTTTCCAGCTAGCAAGTTTGGCTTGCACTCTCTCCATTATAAAGTCAAAGTCCCTGCTACTAGAACCAGGTTGCTTTAGAGGAAAGTTGAGATATTTACCCAGCTTGGGTGTTGACCGAATTCCCAACACTAGACACAGCTTTTCCTTATCACTAACAACCACATTAGGGGAGAAATAAGCTCTAAATTTCTCCTTATTAATCTTCAACCCAAAAACACCACAGAACCCCTCAAGGGCATCCATCGTACAAAGGCAATTCTTCATGTTAGCATTGGCAAATAACACAAGATTATCTGCAAAGAAAAGATGGGAAATAGCGAACCCTCCCCTCGAAGTTCTGACTAGATCCCAAAACTTAGCATTACACTTGTCTTGAATGAAAAAGACCAACACCTCCATACACATAATGAAAATATAAGGAGATAATGGGTCTCCTTGCCTAATTCCTCTGCAAGGGTTGAAGGACTACAAGGCACCCTCATTAAATAACACCTCAATACTGGAAGTTGAATTGCAGCTCATAATGACCTTACTAAAAAAAGGGGGAATATTGAACAAAGCAAGAGTATCTCTAATAAAGCTCCATTCGAGCCTACCATAGGCTTTCTCAAGATCAATTTTCACTGCCATATGTGTAACAGCTCCTGCACAATGATGGCATTATCAGCACATTTACGGCTAGGAACAAAGGCCGCTTGCATAAGAGATATAAGCCTATCTAGAAAAGGCCTTAGTCTAGCAACTATGACTTTCAAGATAACTTTGTAAACTATGTTGCATAGGCTAATGAGCCTGTAGCTCCTAAGAGAATCAGCTCCTGAATGTTTGGGAATTAAGGTAATAAGGGTTGTTTACATAGGATGGAATACATCCCTTCTCAAATATCTTTTTAACCAAATCCATAATTGACTTCCCCGTGATCATCCAAAATCTTTGATAGAACCTTGCATGTAGCCCATCTAGCCTAGCAGCCTTAAAGGCTTTCAAGGCCCACAAACCATCCTTAATTTATTTTTCCTTTATCGTAATGGACAAGGCTTAGGCTTCCTCTTCAGACAGACGAATAGGCCAGTTAGGGATGTCCAATGTTCTCCTATGTGAATCCTCCATACCCATGGTGTATAGATCCATGTACCACCTTCTAATATACTCGGCCACCTCTGATTCTTCAGTAATACAATTCCTCATTCTATATTTGAGGCCAGTGATTCTATTCCTTCTCCTTCTATTAATAACAGAAGCATGAAAAAAAGAGGTATTGTGCTCACCTAGCACCAGCCAATTAAGCCTAGATTTCATCACTCAAAATTTATCAATAAGCTCTTTAACCTCAACATACTCCTTCCTCAAATTTCTATCTAACTCTAAGAGGAATTCACTTGGTCTATTAGCTAAGGCCCGTTGCACTCCATTCAGCCTAGCTTTAATCCTCTTTCTACGAGTAAAAAGATTCCCAAACATCTCTTTATTCCACCTTTTAATAGATATGGTGAAGATTCAACTACAATTTCAAGGTTTTGACCTCCTCTCTACGCATCTCGCACAATCCCAGGGAAGTTTGGATGAGATAGCCACCCAGGTTGAAATCTAAAAGGCCTCGTTAGACTAGTACCCAAGGGCTTCTCCAGCTTAACCATGATAGAGTAATGATCAAAATTAACTCAAGTGAGATGCTCAATAGTTACCTCCAGATATAGTAATCTCCAACCAACGTTGCAAAAACCACGATCCAATCTTTCTTGGATGAGGTCCGACAAATTCCGTAAATTAGTCTGAGTAAACCTCAGCCCATCTAAGTCATCAAACCCCATATCCATAAAACTGCACTCATTAAGGCAATCTTGAAAAAGTCTAGCTTTATAAGCATTAATCGGCGTTAAGCAATTTATTAAAATCTCTAAGCATGATCCATGGCAAATTATGAGTAGCATTGACCAAAGAAAGATTATACCATAGAATACATCTTTCAGCTAGCCTAGGACTTGCATAAATAACATAAATAATCAAAGAATGATTAGAACTACTAACCTTAACAAGGGCATAGACATCTTGTTCAGTCGAGGAGAGATGAGTGACCTCTATTGCATCAGAATTCCATAGCAACTAGATCCCTTATGCATATCCAATGGTGTCTTTTCTTTGCTCACCTCGGGCCACCCACTATTCCTATTTGTCTTATGTCTGGGTTCACTCAAAGGTGCCTGGGCCTCTAACTTGTCCATTATAAGCCTGTTTGGTCGAACCAAACTAGAGGAACCAATCCAGTTTGATTTGGTTAGGTCCTCTGGTTTCATTCATTTTGGTCTTGTCTTCCTTCGATTGACAACCATCCAAGGCCTATAGCCATCTTCGTCATTACCCTTAGCTTCCACTTCTTATGTGACCACGATACCTTTCTCTTAATGTTGAGTCTCAACAACTTTCTCTGGGATTCGAATAACATAAGGATAGCCATCCCTCTTATGCCCAACTCTTCCACACCCAAAGTAGAGGACACGAATGCCTTCATACACAACTTCTTGCACCAGGCTCCCATTGAGGACCGTTATGATCAAAAACTTAGATAAATCTATCTGAACACAAATACGAGCATACCTACCTCTCGTTCCTGAAGCCGTATTAGCATCCACTTTCAACACCGGCCTAATAGCATTTCCTATTTCCCAAAGCACATAAGCATCATAACTCAACAGGAAGCTCATTGAGTCTCACCCACATCGCAACGGTGTTCACCTTTGTAGTGGATGCCTTGAAGTTTGGTTCCCATAACCTCATAGATACAAAGTGTCCTCTAAAGAACCAAGGACCCTAGATAGCACTTTATCCATGTCATCTCTGGCTTTGAACCTGAAGAGGAAAAAATCCTTTCCCAGATCCAAGTAGTCTACTATGAACTGAGGTTTCCACAGGCTCATGGCCATTCTGTGAAGGTAGTGATATCCTATTGTTCTACCAAAAACTTTGACAATGAGGGTGTTAGACCAAACATCTTTGATCCTGGGCTTGGTTTCTTTAGAGAGATTTACAACAGCAAACTCCTCAGTGACCTCATCCATTTCATTGTTAAAATCTTCCTCACCATATTGCTGGTTGTTGGCAATACACATCTAAGCATGAGCTCCTAGAATGACTCCCAAAAGCTTATCCTTATAAGACTCAGAGAGGGGGTTCCCCATCTCAGTCTCCTTTTCCCCATGGCCCCCATCACTCAAAGAATGCTTAACTCTTTTAGTACTTTGCTAGAGTTCGTCCTGCTCTTCCCCAGACCTTTCAAGATACTTGCACTCAATTTTTTTACCAACAAATAAATAAAAAAAAAAGTAATTATTTACTTACTCTTACAGCCAAATTTTTCAGGGAATGTGCTAAAATGTTAGGACATATGTGTTTAATGCTTTAAGAAACAAGGTTTCAAGTTCAAGTGTTAAAGTCATGCAAGTCTGTCCAAGAATCAAGTGAGAAAGTGCTGGATTTTAAAGCTTGATAGCTAACTCGACAGCTAGCATCTATCGAGGTTTAAAAGCTGTTGAAGCCTATGCCTCGACAGCTAGCTCAATAAATAGCTATCTATCGAGATTTATGAAGTTTTGACTTTCATCCAATCTGTGGGTATATGTTTGGGCTTGGGCTTTCTTTTCTCATAACCCTAAACATATATAAAGATTATTTTAAGGGCTGTAAAAGGTTACGCATAGTTGCCCAAGAGCACAATTCCATAAGTGTGAAGAAGAGTGTGACCAAAAACCTAATTTGCCCTAATTCTTCTTTCTCTTAAAGAAGTTGCTGTGTTTGTACACCATAGGGTTTTGTGAACAAGCAACTTCATGATCTTCATCGTCTAGATGAACTGAAGAATTTTGCAGTCAACATCCTTCTCAAGTTGGTGATCAAGTCACTTATTGGGATTGCACAATTGATTAGTCACGTACTAGGAACCGTGCATTGAAAATGAGAGATTGTCACTACAGAATAAGTCCAATTGGGTATTTGGGTAAGGGTTCAATTGTAATTTGGTATAAGGTACTGGGATTCCTTTACTTGTAACTGCTTGTTGTGATAATAGTGGATTCTCGAGAGTGGTGACCTTAAAATCATCCGGTGGGGTTTTTGCCGTATAGGTTTTCCTCACTCGTAAATAAATCACCATGTCAATTTAATTTCCGCTGCATACTTAGTTTAATTGGTAATTTTTTTGTGCTACCATGCATCTTGCATGTTAATTTGATTAATTAATAAACTTGACTAATTAATCAATTAATTCATCACAAGGGGTCAATACATTCTTGGCCTATCAAGTGGTATCAAACTAGGCACACTCTAATTAGGTTTTAATCTTTGCTGTGTGATCCATTGACCCTTGTTGTCATGGCAGCAATCGGCTTGAAGAGATATATTTTTTTCAAATACATCTTGTTTTTCTAATCTCTACTTGTTTGAGTGTATCAGAAAATGCAAGTCTAAAAGTTATTTGAATTCTATTATGATGACTATTGGAAAAGATCTTAGCTTGACAAAGAAGAAACTAGACTGTCTCGGAATGAAAATATGCAAAGGAGTTCGTCTGAGAAGAGTGAAAGTTAAAGGTTTAGTTCATAGAAGGTAGATGAAAGAAGATACCATTCCCACGAAGTGTACTTCATGATGAAGTCCGCATTTAAGGTTATGTACACATGTTTGTGGTACCTTGACAGCTGTTGCTCAAGACACATGACTGGAGACCGATCTCTCTTCAAGGTTTTTGAGTCTAAGAAAGGTGGCAATGTCACTTTTGGTGATGGGAGCAATTCACAGATTAAGGGAAAGGGAATCATATCTCTACCTGGACTGCCAGACATTGCAAATGTACTATATGTAGAAGGTCTGAGAGTGAACTTGTTGAACATAAGTTAGATATGTGATCAAGACTTTATGGTACTGTTCTTAAAGGGAAAATGCCTTGTTATGGATAAGTTTGGAAAGAAGCTCATAAGTGGTGTTCGCACTTTAGACAATTGTTATGGCTTGGTTTCTGATACTGATATTATGTGCAGTAGCATTCGTTTATCAAATGAAGATCTATGGCACCAAAGGATGGGACATGCTAGTTACAAACATCTTTCAATTGTATTTAAACATGAGCCAGTCTTGGGGATACCAAAGCGCAGTAGAGTGAGCAATGTGGTGTGTGGACCATGTTAGCTTGGGAAACAGAAAAAAGCTAAACATCCGGGCACTCAGACATCTGCTACATCCAAACCATTAGAACTACTACATCTGGATCTTATGGGTCTAACCAGAACTGAGTCTCTTGGTGGAAAGAGATACATCATGGTTGTGGTGGATGACTTCACTAGGAACACTTGGGTCATTCTCCTACGATCCAAGTCTGATGCTCCTTAGCACATTGAAGTTTTGTGCACAAGATTGCAGAATGAAAAGAGCCTTAAGATTGATCGAATTTGAAGTGATCATGGTAAAGAATTTGAGAACTCATATATGGAGTTCTTTTGTACAAGATCAGGTATAACTTAAGAATTCTTTGCTCCTATTACTCCTCAGCAGAATGGTGTAGTAGAAAGGAAGAACATGGTTATTCAAGAGATGGCTAGAGCAATGTTGTACAATAAGGATATGGCTAGAAACTTGTGGAGAGAAGCCGTCAACACTACTTGTCATACAGTTAATAGGGTGCATTTTAGACTCGGTATCAAGAAGACTCCATTTGAGTTATGGAAAGGAAGGAAGCCAAATGTTAAACATTTCAGAATCTTTGGAAGTACTTGTTTCATTCTCAAGGATAGAGAGAATGTGAGAAAATTTGACTCCCAAAGTGATGAAGGAATATTTTTAGGATACTCCTCTACAAGCAAGGCTTATCAGGTATACAACAAAAGAGCCATAAAGGTATTGGCAATAGTAAATGTTGTTATTGATGAATCTTTAGATTTTGGTTCTGAGAAATTTAGTGAGGAAATCCCCAAAGAAATTCTTCCTCCCGAGCCTAGTGAAGTTCAAGAAATTGTTGAACAAGAGCCTGCATCTCCTAGTACTCCAGATACTCTAAGTGTTGTAAAAGATGCAATAGACTTATTTACTTCACTTTATTCTGAAACCCATAAAGAGAAAGGACCTTCTTCCAGGATCAAATTGAATCATCCTCCTGGGGTTATTGTGGGAAACATGAATGAACTTACACTAAAGAAGCATACAGTTGATAAATGTGTTGCTAACTTTGTGTCTTATTCATGTTACTTGTCATAAGTTGAACCCACTAAAGTTGAAGCTATGTACGATGAACTGCTTCAGTTTCAGAGGAATGATGTTTGGACTTTGGTACCTAGACCGAAGGGTGAGCACATCATCGACACAAAGTGATTATTCCGCAATAAAACTGATGAGGAGGGTAATGTGATCTGCAACAAGGTTCATCTTGTAGCTCAAAGATACTCACAAATGGAAGGAGTAGAGTATGATGAGACATTTGATCCAGTAGCCCGTATGGAGTCCATCAGAATTCTCCTAGCCCTAGCATGTCATGTGAAGACTGCATTCTTGAATGGGCTGCTTAAAGAAGATGTCTATGTGGCTCAACCAAAAGGATTTGTTGATCCACACTTTTCAGATCATGTGCTATACCTCAAGAAGGCACTTTATGGGTTAAAGCAAGCCCCTAGAGCTTGGTATGATCGGCTCACACAATACTTGGTGTCACATGGATTCAACAGAGGAAAAGCATATCAAACTCTCTTCATAAAGAGGGAAGACGACGAGTTGATAGTTCCTCAAGTCTATGTTGATGATATCATCTTTAAGTCAACTAAGGATGAACTTGCTTATAGCTTCTCAAAACTCGTGCAGGCTGGGTTTGAAATAAGCATGATTGGAGATCTAACTCACTTCCTTGGATTGCAAATTCGTCAACAAGATTCAAGTAAATTCCTATCTTAATCTAAATATGCTAAAAATCTTGTAAAGAAGTTTGGTTTGGAATCTGCTAGTTCTATTAGAACCCCTATAAGCCCAAATGTTAAACTCACTGTTGACTTGTTAGGTAAAAATGTAGATTCATCTCTCTATAGAAGCATGATAATCAATCTTTTTTACCTTACTGCTAGTAGACCTGACATTAGTTACAGTGTGGAAGTGTGTGCTACATATTAGGCTAATCCCAAAGAGTCTCATATGATTGCTTTGAAAAGAATCATAAAGTATGTCAAAACCATTGCCGACGTTGGTGTGTGGTATAGCAAGGACACAAATGATGTCTTAGCTAGGTATTTTGATACTGATTGGGCTGGGAATGCTTATGATAGAAAGAGTACATCGAGGGGTTGTTTCTATATGAGTAATAATCTTGTTTCTTGGATGAGCAAAAAGCAGAATTCCATCTCATTATCCACTGCAGAAGCTGAGTACATCGCTGCCAGTAGTTATTGCATCCAACTTCTATGGATGCAAAAACTCCTCCATGATTACGGTACTTTTTTTAAGAGCATCTTACCATCTACTATGACAATACTAGTGCCATCAACGTCTCTAAGAATTCGGTTCAACATTCTCGAACTAAACACATAGAGATTCGACATCACTTCATTAGGGAGCTTGTCGAAGATGATACTCTTACTCTTGAATTTATTCACACTGAGGCTGATTTGTTTACCAAACCTCTTGACAGCAAACGATTTGAATTCCTTCGCCAAAACATTAGTGTCATCTCCATGGATTGATCTTCTCTTTTCTTCATTCTTCTTCATGCATTTGCATCTAGTTTTATGCATTGCTTTGTCTTGTTTAACATGTTTTTGTTTGGTTACTTTTCAGTTTTGCTTTATTTTGTTTTTCATATAAAAAAAATTTAAAAATACAAAAACAGTGTGTGTTTGTGTGCATTAGTACTTGTATACCTTGGATAGCCATTGAAACAAAATTTTTAAATTTTGTATCTTTTGTAGCTTAGATGAGCATCTTTATGCATAACTAAGCAAGCGAGCTTTGTGGCTCGTGTTTGTGATGAGTAAGATTAAGTAACCACTTGTACTTTACACTCGTATCACTCTTTTTACAGGAATGACTAGAAAATCCTAAAAGAAAGGCATAAATAACAATCTCACCACTGTTGCTCACCAATCATGAAATGACATATTTATGCTTCGGCATAGCAAAGGTGAAGTATCAAATGCTTAACATCATTGGGTATTTCTTTTCTCTCTTTTATATGCCCATGCATGGTTTGCTTAAAAGAAAAATATGTAAAGAAAAATAAAAGCAAAAAGATCAAAATGCTTTATATGATTGCAAGCATGTATTATAGGAGATGTAGGAGTTATAAGATGTACCACAAAGGTGATAGTCCCCATCAAACAGTTATAATTGTGTGTGAGTTAAAGTAATTTTCTCATATCTCAAATCGTCATAACATGTAGACACTTATGCAATCTTGCTATATTTTTCACATACAACACGCAATATTCTTTGCTACTTTTGATACATGTGCAGGTACAATGTGATTTGGCCATCACAAGGAATACTTGTGTTTATGTATGCTCACTAAATTGTCTTGACTTGTTTTTGAAATATAAAATTGGTTAGACTTGTTTAATGTGTGTGTGTGTTTTGGATCTAAATGCCCATCATTTTTATTGTTGAGAGATGTTTTTGAGAGCTTAAAATGTTGTTTGGATCTGTGTTTGAATAGCATACTTGATTGCATTCATATATGTGTTTTTCTCTTCTTTGAAAAACTGTTTTTAAGCAATCTCGATAGCTTCTCGATACCTCTCGACAGATAAGATATCTATCGAGACCCTTCAGCTTTTTCTTATCACATTCTTAATAGCTTTCGATATCTAGTTCGATCAATCGAGAAACTTTCTGTCTCCTCGATAGATTCTCGATGGCTACCTTGATCCATCGAGCTTCTTTGTGTTGAAAACATCTCGTTAGATCCTCGATAGCAGGTTCGACAACTGGAACACGTATTTTATACTTCGATAGCTACTCGACAGCTCTCAATTGATCGAGCTTTATGAGATTTCTATATAAGGAGGCATCGCAATTTCAGATCTCACTCCTTCGATCTCTCTCGACAGATTTCAAGCTTTTCACCTCCCAAACTCACTTTTCTCTCTCTAAACCTTCACTCCACGTGATTTTCGGCCTATTCTTGCCTCTAATTACTTGGTATGATCTCTCTATCTCTCATTCTTCATGCATTTCATGCATTTAGATATAGGTTTTGGGTTGTTTAAAATTTTTTAGGGTTTTTCAAAATTGATGAAGGTTTTGTGCAATTTTTGGGATGGATGTTGCTTAAATAAGTTTAAAACATTGCATCACACTCGCATTATAACAATGTTTCATGCATTTAGATGTGTGTTTACCTTGTTGCTATGTTGTGTGCCGGTAGGTTTGGATTGAGCTGAGCCCATGATGCATTTAAATTTGCATGTCACATGTTCATGCATTTTTATGCAAACGTACCTTCCTGTTTTTATCTTTTGATATTAAAATTGCTTGGTACTCTTTTGATTGTCTCCCTCTCTTTCTTTCCTTCTTTCCCTTTTACATTAGTTACATCATGCCACCTAAACGTAAATCTACTCCGTCCTGGAACCCTCTTCGTTCTGGGGCATCTTTTTCTTCTTCTCCATTTGACCCCACTCCCTCTCACGTTCAGTTCCGTGATGAGAAGGCCAAATTGGACTTCTTGGAGAACTTTTCACGACGCGGCATTCATTCGAAACGCCAAGTCGTTCTGTTAGATTTCTCTGACACTGACCTATCCACTGTCATCCACAGTAGGGGTTGAGAGTCACTTTGTGGCGTCCCGGTCACGTGCCCTTCCGTGATCATACAGGAGTTCTACTCCAATATGCATGGATTTGATTACTCTATACCTCAGTTTTCTACTCGTGTTCGGGGTATACACATGGCAGTTACTCCGGAGATTGTTTTCAAGGTACTACATATGCTTAGGGTAGCACATCCTGACTACCCTGGCTGTGCGCGCCTAAGGACAATGTCCAAAGACGAACTCGCGTTTCTATTTTGTGAGACACCATCATTTTGGGGTGACTGTCAAAACACCGTTTGCTCAGCCTTTGCTAAAGGTTTGAGATTCCTAAACATGGTGATGATATTTGTTCTTCATCTATTGTCTCACTATAACACTATCACAGAGCCTCATGCTCGATTTTTGTTGTCCCTCATTGAGGATATCTCTGTCGACTTTCCTTCACACTTTATACTCTCCCTTATAGATGTCTATAAGGACACAACAACTCAAGATAAGCTCATTTTTCCTTCCACTATCACGAGACTCCTTCACCATTTTTCGGTTTTCTATCCTAAGTCTCCCCACTTCTCATATATGTGTGCCATTGACGTCACTACTGTGAAGCGAAGTCTTGCACAGCTTCACTCGAGGCAGACCCAGACACAGACGGCAGCTCCTCCAATTTATACCGCTACATCCACCTTCGCTTCTTCTTCTTCAGCGAGTGGAGTGACACTTAAGGCCATCATGGCACAGCTTATGCGCATGGATGCTTGCCTTGACACTCTCAGCGATGAGTTGTGTCAGGTGAACACCTGTGTTGGTTGTATCGCGTGACGACAAGCTGTGATGGGTGGTTTCATAGTGACTTCCTCTCCATCTCCGCCAGCCTCTAAGGATGAGAGTGATGATGGCTCCGGCAGTGCTAATGATGCTAAAGATGATAATGATGGCTCGCCTAGTGATGATGAGATGTCTACTTGATTTACTTGCCCTTTGTCACTCATGACAAAAAAAAGGGAGTAGTTTTGAGATAAGAGTAGTCATACTCATAGGGGGAGGGTTAGTTTAGGAGATAGGGGGAGTGTATATTGAGGGATGTAGTGAGGATTTTTGTATCTTTTCTTTTCTTTCTATTTTAGATACATTATATCTTGTATATTGGTCTTGTGACCATTTTGACATACATTGTACTTATATTTGGTTTATATATTGATGTATGTTCTTTCATCTATCTCTCCATGTATTGTTTCTTTTCTTTCTTTAAAGACATGTTTCTTATATAATGTATGAAATCTTTTATTTCTATTTCACACTAAGATGTCGTGATGAGTTTTATTTAAAGTGTTTTAGAAATATAGGTTTTCAAGAGTTTGTGTTAGGATAAATTTTAATGTATTCAACAAGTGAATATGAGTTGAGTGATTTATGACTTCTCTTATATCTCATTTGTTTGTTGTGGTTTTGTCACAGATTGCCAAAGGGGAGATTGTTAGGATATATGTGATTCAATGTTAGGAACATATGTCAACATTTTATGTAATTGGCTAATCCTTTTACAAAATGCACATTTTACTTGTAATTAGGTAGATCTAGGATGTGTTTAATACTTCAAGAAACGAGGTTTCAAGTTCAAATGTTAAAGCCATGCAAGTCTGCCCAAGAATCAAGTGAGAAAGTGCTGGATTTTAAAACTCGACAGCTAGCATCTATCGAGATTTAAAAGCTGCTGAAGCCTGTGCCTCGACAACTAGCTCGAATAGATGGCTATCTATCGAGATTTATGAAGTTCAGATTTTCAGTTCTTATTTTCATCCAATCAATGGGTATATGTTTGGGCTTTCTTTTCTCACAACCCTAAACATATATAAAGATTATTTTAAGGGCTGTAAAAGGTTATGTACATTTGCAGAAGAGCACAATTCCACAAGTGTAAAGACGAGTGTGATCGGAAACCTAGTCTGCCCTAGTTCTTCTTTTTCCTGAAGAAGTTACTGTGTTTGTACACTATAGGGTTTTGTGACCAAGCAACTTCATGATCTTCATCATCTGGATGAACTGAAAAACTTTGCAGCCAACATCCTTCTTAAGTTGGTGATCAAGTCACGTACTGGGATCCGCGTAATTGGTTAGTCATGTAGTGGGAGCCGTACATTGAAAATGAGAGATTGTCACTACAGAACAAGTCCAATTGAGTACTAGGGTAAGGGTTCAACTATAGGTTGGTATAAGGTATTGGGATTCATTTACTTGTAACCGTTTGTTTTGATAATAATGGATTCTCGGGAGTGGTGACCTTAAAATCACCTAGTGGAGTTTTTGCTGTGTTGGTTTTCCCCATTCGTAAACAAGTCACCGTATCAATTTAATTTTCACTGCATACTTAGTTTAATTGGTGATTTGTTTGTGTTAATTAATAAATTTAGCTAATT